>NW_010576766.1:165591-221600 GCF_000705375.1 Tinamus guttatus
CAAATCCCATGACCCACACGCCACACGCTGGTGCATGGCCTGACTGGGTTCAAATCACTCGCGCTCTGCTGAGAAAAAGGTGAGATTGCAAAAGCTGCTCCTCGTTGTAGCGCACTTCGCCAGGCCTCACCTTCCCAAACATGAAGAAGAAAAGCTTGGGCTTGTGCTAAAACACGACTACAGTTAGACTTCCCCTCTGAAGAAAACTCAGCCTAAGGCCCATACCAGAGCATGTACTTACATACAAATAATATGTATGGTATGTGAGCCTGGGCTTGAGAGCAGTCCTGGACCTTTGTTTGTCCAGCTCAGTAGATGTACCCTTTATGACTTGCCACAGGAGAGAGAAAACCTCCCCTGGTAATTCTGCAATAATGTAAACTCTACTTGAAGAAACACCATCAAACTTTGGAATTTCCCTTTGGGGAATCTGGGCATTTATCTAAAGCATCAAGAGCTATCCATTGGCAAAAGCAGGACACACAAATCCCCAGAGTAACAATCTGATACAGCACAGCAAAACCTATATCCTTTGGAGCAGATTGTGGGAAAGCAGCAAGACTTTGGTTATTCTGCCAAAGCAAACAAGATGTCTCAAGCCCCATCATCTGCTCTCCAGTTCGCACCCTTCCTGTGCTATCTTTTTCAGATGCCATGCCACACTGGTTAGTGGCAATGATGTTGTCATGTGTGATTCATTCTATTTTACTGGAAATTAGAAAACCACATGCTGCACTGAAGAAGTGCTTATTTATGGAGTCATATCATCCCAGAGAGCACTCACCCTGACATTATTTGTACACAGATTCTTTCATCTAGAATTTTGGAAATACTGCTCTGCAGCAGAGTTCATTCAGAGGACAGATTAATCAATAACACATTGCTCTTTCCAGTGCCCTGGAAAGGACTGAGCCCTCAATAGTTTCCACTGACACCCTGAAAAAGCAAATGGCATTTGAGAAGACCACTACAGGGTGTGTGGGATGCAAAATAGAACAGACAGCAGTGGAATTGGGGTGGTGTTAAGCAAAGCATCTGTCACACAGTTATTTGAGCTTTGGGCAGGTGAACTTCACCCACAGAGAAAAATGTAAGCTACTTTCGTCTGTTTTGTTTTTTTTCTGGAGAGCCTAGTCAAGTATTTCCTGAACAGATCATAAGGCTACATTTACCATCATGATTAATATTCAGTACGAGTGAAGAACTGGCATATTCAGGACAACAAAGCAAATGCTGTTTTGGATGTCAGTATGTTTGCATGTCAACAGTGCATTTTTTCTGTGGATTAAGAACAGCTACATAAAAACATTAATAGTTTAAAATCATATTTTATGGTGACAAAAAATAAAGCTGACTAAGCTTTGCTTCTACCTCTGAAGCACAGGTTGGGAATCGTGCCTGCTTTAAAGGACTTCCTTTTCTTGATCATGTGAGCTTTTCTAGTCTTTAAAAAAATAATGTTACTAAAGCAGTACACTAGGACCAAAGTATAGATTTGACTGTGTGTGGACAGGCAAAATATGACCTGTACAAATTCCTATGCTAAAAGGCGCATTACCCTCTACAGATAGTTAAACCCAGTCTTATCTTTAGATGAAGAAAGTATTAGGAAGGTTTGGACACTGCACACCAACAAAAGACAACAGGAATGTGAATTCTTCTTAAAAGGTTAGCACAATTTAAGCTTAATTCTTGAAAATACTTACTGCTGTACTAGAGCTACTGAAATATGGCATTCCAGGATTCAGTCTTTTATATTCTCAGCAATCTTGTTGAGTTCAGATGGTTCACCTGGCTGCCATGGAAAGGAAAACTTGGACAGCAAGGAAAAGAAAGAGACACAAAGCAGTTTAGGACCATTTGGAAAAACTGAGGGATTTGTTTTCAGTGGTACTGACTATCCCTCAAGACCCAGCTTAGAGATGTTATATTTTAAAGCCCTGCTTCAGAGCTTGCTGGAAGTGTCAGACAGTTTGAATAGATATCCATTTTAATTTCCAACCTAGCAATATGGAACAGCTGCCATAACTTTGTGCAACGTAGCAAATTCAACCTCCTCATTCCTCAGATGGCAATCACTGAGTTGAGCCTCTGAAAAAAGGCATAATATGCTTCTATTTTTACTGCCTTTTAGTAACTCCTCAACCTAGCTGTCCTTCAGATAAGTGTGAAGATCCCAAACCCTTAATCGTACTTTACAGCTTAAACTGCCTGTATCAGGAAGAGAAGGTGTTCAACCAAAGGTCCTTCTACTTAATAGAATTATCTGTTCTATTTACTACCGCCCAGTGACCTGAAGGTGTTTACATGTTTTCTGGCTTCTGCAGCACTATCAATGCTAACGGCTCGCAGCCCAGAGCTGAGATCAGACACACTGGTAAAAGGGAATGGAAGAGCCCCCAGCTCAGCCCTACCAAATCAGCCTGTTAAAGATTCCCGGGTTCTGCAGTCCTGTCAGCACAAGGGACAGTATGAACCCAAGTGGGTCACCCTTGGACCTTTTCTGCTTCATACTGTAAAACCTGCTAAATTTGTAGGCAGGTAACCTGGTGTTAATAAAGGAAAACCAGCACTTCAGAAAAACTTACTGTGAGACCAAAAGTACAAAGGTCTTTCTCCCACAGATTAGCACAGAGAATGTGCTTTTAACATTAGACAGAAAGAAAATGTTGAAAGGAGGATGGAAAGAATAGTTATGATGTTCTTCATTTTTGTATTTCAGACCATTTTAGTTTAAAAGGAAAACTGATCACAGAGGAAAAGCACTTAGGGCTCAGATAAAAAACGCTAGTATGGTGCCTCTGTTCTGGACTGTTCTAGACAAGGATAAAGGCAGCAGCCATATTCAAAGGAATTTGTAAGGAGCAGGTAAGTATATATGAGATGGGGGAACATTTCTATAGAACCCCATTTTACACCTAGTTCCACAAGGAATATACTTTTAGAAGTGCTGTAATGCTGATGAGTAGGTTCTGTTACAGCAATAATGTCCTAACTGGCTCATATTTTACATTCATTCACAGATTATATACAGTGTGTATTGGTAAAACCACCTCCCACTCCTCTCCTTAATTCCGAATAGAGAACTGAATAGAAGTGTAGAGTCCTGTCACCACACAGCACAGAGTCACCATGCACTGAATGAGAAGAACAAACAGAAACATCCAGCAGAGGTACTGTTGCTCCAGGATGGACCATTTATTTCTATACAGATAATGCACAATTAAAAAGCCTCAGGCCTTAGTACCTTCAATTGCTTAATTAACACCTCTGTTCTTATTTTATTGTAATGCATCTCTACTACTGAGTTCAGGGCTTCTTTCCTTCCACATGACACAACTAGCAGTCAACACCCCAAGACCCTCCCTTCACTATTCTACATTTCTCATGAAAGTCAACCTCCTGGCATGAAACCTGCTCTCACTAATCTGTTTTCTGTTATTGTTATAGTAATGGCTACATTCATATAGTGGGAGGAACACACCAGGGTAACATAGATGTTTCTCACTTGAATTTACCTCTAAGTTACTACTTCAGACAAAGAAAGTAGAACAGAAATCTTACAGTGGGTGTTTTCCAAATGGACTCCAAATTTGGATGTCTAATTTGATACGTTTTCAGTGAGCAATAATTATTTCTTAGCAAAATCCAATTCCTTCCCGCTTTCTAGCGCATAGTCAATTTGCATCCCAAGGGGCCTGGCTGAAAACAATGCGGAACACAGGAAGGCAAGCAGGGAACATCAACTCCAGCTGACCTCTGCTCCAGTGCCGCGGGACCCGGGACTGGAAGCAGGCTGCAAGCTGACGTGCTCACCTCCAACACCTATTTATATCACACTGCACTTTTTATTTCATTAATGGAGGGCATAAGTATCACTCTGAGACAAAAAATGTTATGCAAAGATGCAAATATCAATTAAACTGCCATGAAGAGCAGCCAGGACTCACCACTGAAGATGGAAGATGGCAGCCGCCTGTTTTGGTAACAGCCTCGCCGGTACGGCCAAGCCCTCCACACGCGGCAGGACCACGCAGCTCCCGGGAACCTGCTCAGCCCGAAGCAGCCGCTCATCTCCCCTGCACAGCCCGTCCGGCTCCGCTGGGAAAGCTCCTCACTCCTCCTGCCCTTCCTCTCACTGCACCTCTTGCCATGGCGGCTTGTGGCCACTGGCACAAATACAGCCGCTTCACCTGGCACCGAGTGCTTTTCCCTCAGCCTGACTGCATGCCAAGAAGGGCCTAATCTGCCTGAGAAATTAGAGTGGTGCAGCTCTTTGCCCTGAAACCCCTGCAGAACCCCCTCCCCCGCTTCCTTCTCCGCCTGCTCACTTGAACATCGGCAGGCACAAGTGAAAGGAAAAACAATGAGAAAGGAAACTGGGGAGGGACAGATCGGAAGCAGAAGGAAAAAGCAAAAGGTCTGACTCTGCAGACCATGCTCACCATGAAAAGCATTTGCACAAATAACCCGACTGCGTTCAGCGGGGCTGCCAGGCTGCTCACAAACGTGAGCAACAATTGCAGATGCAGGAAACAAAGTAGGAAAAGAAAGAAAACGGAAGCCCCACGCGACAGACACCTGCACGAGGGGAGCAGTCTCCCACAGCCCAAGAAAACAGATCAACTAAAACACTAACTGCATTTGCGTTATTGCAGCAGTATTTAGAGAGCCTTTCCTGACCTCTGCCTCGCTTCCTGGCAGTCACCGCCACAGCAAGAATCGTTACCACTGGCATCCCCGGCTCCCGCCCCACAGGGGGCGCGGCAGCGGCGCCGAGACACCGGCCGGGCCCGGGAAGGCACCAGGCTCGCGGGCCTGCTCACGGGAAGAGCGCGCGGCCCTTCCTGCGGCGTGAGCAGGGAAACGGCGTTAACTCCATGCAGGCTGCTGCCATAGGGGCCAACGAAGCGACCGCTGCCACCAGGAGCCCTTGTCTTCTCCAGGCGCTCACCTCCCTCGCTCTGCAAGGAGCGCTGAGGTGCACAACGGTCCAATGACTGTGTTGCTCCTTCTCCCAAGAACTCTTCCAGGAATTCTCAAAGCAGCTTCTGTGACAGCGTGAGTCTAAGTTTATAAATCAGTAAAATAATGCATTTATTTATCAAAAGCTCAACTCCTGCAAAGAAACACTAGAGAGCATCCAATCAGTCTAATGAATATATGCATTGCAATTCTCAGGGCTCATGCAAATTGGCACTGATCAAAATGGTTCCAGTTAGGTTTGTCCATGAGCTTGAAAAGGAGAATCAAACACACCTCGCAGTGATGGGCTGATGTTTGTGAAACAGAACCATTAACTCAGTGAGCTCAAGAACTGAATTCAAAGCCACGATGTTTTGAGATCATACACTAAAGATGACAGGATCTTTCTAATTCACCTCAAACATTAAACATTTACCATACTAACTTACAAACGTCTCTGAAAAACACACACTACCACCTACTGGCAATTATTCATATATGTTATTTACATACTGGTAGACGTCAACAATATGTGCACATTTGATGTGTGTGATGTGTGGTAGGGCAGAGATCAGGTTTCAGTTTTACAATAATTAGACTTGTATTTGAAGAAAAAAATGTATTCCCATGCACACAGTTCCACAGTGTAATCATTTTATTTTCTTCTTTTCAGTAAGAACCAAAGGAATTATAATTGTTCATTTAAATATTCCTCACTTAAGATTATTGCTGTTGTTAGTGAACCCCTTTACAGAAGAGTTAAATGTGAAATTAATTTTGCTGTTCAGCAGGAGAAGGCTGGTAGCAGGATATCACCAGACCTTGTCATTTTATACCTACTGTTTGGAAAACCAGGCATAAATTATGACGGTGTGTAGGGCTGGGGAGGAGAAAGTGACCTTTCTTCTGCAAGCGGCACACAGAAGCATCCGAAATACAGGCCATGGCTGGAGAGAGGAGATAGCACCAGGGATTAATCACACCCAGACATCTCCTCAGATGTTTCACCTAGGCCTTGCTTTTTGCCGCAGCTCTCACCTCCTTGCCCTAAGGGCCACAACGATGCCATAGAAATAACTTGAAGGTAAAAGGTTTGTGCTGTGTGTGCAAAGTGATTCGAAGGGCCATACGCGAATATCCCAGACCGTCTTTGCTGCACTGGGGTGACATTTTTCAGTCTATGCACTGCACCTCTGGAGACCTTTGCCAGCTGGCCCAAGGAGCTGCTCTAGTGATTAAGTGAAGATATGGATGATGGTGTTGAACTACACAGGACTTACCAACAGTCAAAATACAGGCTCGATGCTAGGGCTATGCCAACATGACTTGCGGCCTGTCTGAGTCCTCCCCTGCAAAAGGAAATGTGGCAGGAGAGCTGAGGCTGATAGCACCGAATTGCTGTGAGGCCTACAACTCAGGGAGATCTGCCCACACGCGAGGGGAGTCTCACAGCCACGTTAAAGGTTAAACCTAAGAGAAAAAAAAATTAAAGGCATTGTTTTCTGCTGGCAAGTACTAGACCAGCTTGGGACAGGCCTTTAGATATGCTGTGCTAATGGCTGACACTTCAGGAACAGACACTTTGCGCTCTCTTCGATACGTGCATCACAAGTAATATTTTAATTAGGTTCCCAATTCAGAAGGCTGGATTGAGGCTTGTGAGTCATTTTACAAGTTGACTCATGCTGCAAAACTGAAGAATTAGGCAGGAAAATACAAGGTGGATTTGTGCACAATAGCATCCCTGGGAAAAGAGGGGGGATTTGTCCCTGGTGCCCAGCTATGGTAGCAGAGTAGGTTCAGTCAGGGTTTTATTTAGGCAAGGCTGTTTTTATCTGTAACCGTTAGAAGAAAGGAAATCCTTGGAAGGTTGTGGTTTCGGGAGAGGTAGATTATATAGAACACCTGAATTTTGAGCTTCTTTTCCTTTCTGAAATGAGACCAAATCTAGCATCAGAAGATGCCACGTTTCAGTACATTTCAGTGATTGCATTTCACAACCAGTTAACACACCAAAAACAGGAAGAGGTATCTCCTCCCTCTTAGGTGCCAATCCTGTAGACTGAAGCTCAAACTGGAGACTGAGAGTCAGATTAAGCTCCCTTTCCATGAACATCACCACTGAGAAAATGCCTGACAGCTCCTGGGAAACCCTGTCGTGTCTCTATTGCACTTCTGCATTGTTTGTGTAACCTCCGAGCTTCAGACCCCTTGCAGGGGTGCAAGAAATGGGAACTTAGTCAGAACAGAACAAGTGGAATCAAATCTATCTTTTTGTGATGTTAGTGTCAAACGTAAAAATCGCATTTGCTTATCAAAGCAAGTAAGTGTGAACTGCAATACGCAGGAAGAACAGGTACACTGTGTAAAGAGCTTCTGTGCACTATCCTTTTTTCCTGGTGTAACTGTATTTTAACATTTCCTGTCTGTATCCTTAGAAGAATCCATACAATATACAAATGAAAGGCAGATTCAGTGAAGGCAGAAAACGCCAGGGTGTTTTTCATTGTCCCGAGGACAAATGCCAGAGCCCTTCTGGGACATTCAGAACATCTAGTCACTGTATCTTATTCAAGGGAAAAAGCCATCTGTCAACAAACTAATCACTGGACAGATTCAGAGACAACTGAAAATAAAAAGCCAATAGAAACGTGCAGATGAGGTTGCAGTCAGCAGCTAGCCATTGAAAACAAACAAATCAAATCCACAGAGCATGGCCTTTGGGACTAGCTTTTCTCACTGCAGTCAAAGGCAGAGGACCGATAACGCAAAGTGATCTTCAGACTTGAACCTTCCCATTAATCAATACAACTATGGGAAGACGGGCACGAACTAGACCTGGATCCAGACCACATCTACATAGGCGAGCAGCAGAGCAGAACTGAGTATGAACAACACAACTGAGCCACACGTTACTAGCGGCACTAAAAACCTTACTTCTTTTTATTTAAGCATTGAATATTACAGGACAAATTGATGCTCAGCCCATGGCTGAAAGTGGCCTTAATTTTTGATTAGAAACACGCTACGCCAAGGGAAATACTCCAAGTGACTAATGTTGGTAGTGGCCAGGATTCTATCACCAATGAAAAGTGAAGCATCTGCCCCGCGTGTGGGCCCAACTCTCATATTTTTTCATGAGTAACTTCCATGACGAAGCCTTCGATTTCTGGACTGAGAGACCTTTTCCAATCCTTCTCTTGAAAAAAGAAAGCCCTCTCCTGGGTCACCACAAGTGCACCTTCCTCAGGCACAAAGCCACAAGGGAGAACACGCTGCAAACGAGTTCCTAAACAAAGAGGCTCTGCAGCTGCTTCATTTTCTAACCCTCACTTTTGCATGTGCCTGCAAATGCAAAGGGACTTCAATCATTTTGATTCTGCATCAAATGTACTTTCCTACTGGTGAAAAAAAATTGAATGACACAGAGGAAAATCAGGGTATTTCAGAACATTGAAGTGTGCTATGTTAAATACACAATAGTGTCTCTTTCAGCAGCATGGAATACAGAAATTGTTCAGTTTAGTACTAATTGAAATCAACCCGAAGGAGTCAGAACTTCTGAGAGCAAGAATCATAATTGCTTCCTTAAAGGCATCGCTTGTATAAAATTAAATGCATTTCTCCAAAAGCTTCACTAACATAGCAACTGATTGGCCCTGGAGGATTCCTATAGATACTTGTCATTCAGCATGAAATCAGGTCAGCAGCTAAAATTAAACACCCACCTCTCCCCTGCACCACATGTGGAGTCATGGCTTTTAGTATTGCTCAGCCTCTGCCTCCCAAAATGAGTTCATTCTTACCATAAGCTTAAAGGCTGCCTTATCAAGGAGCACTGATGGATACAGTCATTCCTGTCTGAGATGAAACTGTTGGGAATCAGACTCGCAGTCCGTTTGACTCCATCTGCATTGATTAGTCCCTGGGCAGCCTGCCAAGCTGTGCTGCCTCTTACCCCAGCCACTGTTAATCTGCCTAAGCGAGGCCTGCAAGCCCTACATAAACTGCAATTTCTCTTCATTAGTGTGATTCTGCCTGCATGAATCTGATAACATATGGGATATTATCGCGGAACAGCCTATTTCACCAATTCATTTGCTCCTTTATGAAGATTATGAATGTACTGCAAGTGCATTGGGCAGAATAAAACAGAAGATTCTACTGTACAGTTTATCTTTGATTTCATTTCTAAATAGCCTTCCTTTCAAGTTCATATTTTCTCAATAATCCCGTGCTAAGATATTATAAAAACTGCTGACTCTCTCTGCCCTTGATTTCCTTTAGTTGATTATGGGTCTGCTCCATAATACAAGTCACTTGCTTAGATTGAGACTTGAACGATGAGCAGAGCTAGCAGATGCTTCAAAAATGGAATGGAAAAGCAATGGAAAAAAAAATGAGAGGTACAGTAACTGTTTAGTCAACCCTAATCATTGCCACAGTCTGACTAAGCATGAACATGAAATATGATCGCACTTGGACTACAGATTATGTAATTCCAAACATGTGCTTTATGCCCCCTCACTTCCTGCCTGTTTTAGATAATTCAAGGCTGTTGGCAGCAGCAGCTTCTGCAGTTGAATGAGCACTTTGTCTGGGAGCCCTGCAGATGCAGGTAGACTCTTACCTACGCCTGAGGTTTATTAATTAGCACATTTAATGAAGTCTGCATGCCCTCTGCTGGTCCACGCACGCATTTCCAGGAACAGCAGCACTCCTGCACGGAGCAGCTGCAGGCTCCTAGGACAAATGTATCCTCATCCTCGCAGTCTTTCCACTGCAGTATAAAAAAAACTTACTTTAAGAGTCTGCTCACTCTAAACTTCAGAGCTGTTTTGCCTTTATATATTGTTAGGTTGCTTTCATGTGTCTTAGGTCATGGTTCTGAGGGTATTTCCTGTTAAAAGGTATGTTACAACTGTCCACTGCCTGTCCCTTTCAGAGGAAATTTTTTAATGCAGGTAAAAGGAAGTTGTGGATGACACAGACATACAAGCCTGCAGTAACCACTGACTCTTTGTCTGACCTAATCCCAAATCTGTGTTCAGCTGCAGCAATATTTCGGGGAAAAACAAACAAACAAACAAACAATGTTCAGCATTCCAGGATTCTAGGATTAATCTATCATCAAGGGCTTCACCACCTCGAAGCTAATCTGTATCAATTACTGATTGCAGACACACGCAGTAGAGGTCATTTTAATACACACCTTACTCCTTAAGTTTCTTCCGCTGCCAGATCAAGTCAGGATGGCCAGGGATCGCAACCAAGGGATCCTTGGCTTTACCTGTGTGACAGCCTTTGTGCATACTCCTCCAACTATTCACTCTGTCAAACAGCAATAGCAAAACTAGATGAGGAAAAGCAAAACATAGAAAAAATCACAGGGTAGGCAGGGCAAAAGGGGCATCAAATTAAGATAAATGTGCCTATAGTCTACCAGCTGCTGCCACTGGCCAGAAAGAGCAGCTAATGGTTCCCTGCAGGTAGATGGTTCCCAGTAGGAAGGGGAAATGCCCAAGTGCTAGTGATATGTTGTAGCATATTTCAGGAGAAACATTTTGTCCCTTAGACTGTGATAAATCTCATCAAAACCTGTTAGAAAGAGAATACCATCAAGCCTTGCTAATAACATTTAAAACAACAGCAACAGAAAGGCTCAGCTGAGAGCGTGGGGCTGACTCCCCGCTTTGGGCAGCGAGTTGGCAGAGCTGATCGACTCCTGGCAAATTTCAAATAGTTTTTCAGAAACCAAAATAAGAGTTATATTCCATCCTGCCTGGATGAAAGTTTAAGAAAAATGACCTATAGTGCCATCTTCTCTATGATTCTACTTCATTATTAAATTTAATGTAGTCCTGTCCAGCTTAGAAGAGGTTTTATCCAAACACATTAGCAAATGAAGTGTTAAACACAGCATTATGCCCAGCTATTTCAACTCTGATCCCCCTCGGGGAAGGAAGGGGAGTCCAAACAGGTGAAGACAGATATGTTTTCCAGAAATGCTAAAAAGCAGGAGTTTTAAAGCAAAGCCCGGCTGGAAAGGGGCTTCACTAACCAACACTTAACTGACGCATTGAGAACATAGCCCATGTTACAGAAGTAACATGTCTGCACCGTGTTTCTAATGGTGCCTGTGGTAGCTCTAAGAGGCACTGCACACTGCTGTTCCAGGAACTAGAAACTGTACACCCCGGTGAGCGTGCAAGCAGCACAGACACAGTCTCTTACAATATATACGTAAATATGTTTGGCACACACACACACACCCCTTTATTTTTTCAGTTCCAGCTACAAGCTTATTCATTTTTACTTCAGAAATGCACACGCTGGACTGGAGATACATTCGCAGTAACAAGTTCCTATCTTACTCTTTCTGGCTGGTGATGCATTCCTGTTAAGGGATGTAACAGCCAGTGCCAGTGGTTCCCCCAACCAGTCCACGTTAATTCCCAACCTGCAACAACCCAAGTGGATTCTTGTTAAATTGTCTATGTTCAAAAGTTTTCATTCTGGTTGGACTTCCTCTTAGTTTTACAAGTATTTGTGAAGAGACTGGCTGCATAGTGGGATCATTTAGACCTCTGCTCAGAAGGAGGCTGCAAGAGCAGAGTAAATTTTTGGTGTTGACGTGGCTCAGGAATGCTAGCAGAGGAGAATCTGCCCACACTTGCTTTATTGGTACATATGCTTTTAAACTATGGGTCTTTATCCTGGCTGGACTAGGCTGCCCTTTGGGCTGCCGGGGCAGGAGGGATGAGGGAGTCTCCTCGAGCCTGGGTTCTCGCAGCCAACGGTGCCTTGCCCGCCGGGTGGTAGCCCTGCAGCTGCCACACCAGGTTTCTGAACCAACCATGGGAACTTCCGGCGTCAGATATGAATTTTCTCATCTGTTCAGGATTAGCAAGGTGAATTTCCTGATTTCCTCCTAGCATCCTAGATGCTGAGTGTAAAACAGGAAAAAAAAAAAAAAAGAGGAAGGAAAAGAAATAGCAGCTTTAGAAATATGAGGGTTAGGTAATAAATATCAGAAATATTGTTACAAACTCTAGCTGTTAAATACCTTAATGAAAGTCTTCAAGGAATATGATTCTGAGGTGCAGAAAAGGGAAGTCCAATGCACCTCGGAGGTTTGTGGGTCATGTCAGCTTCTCCTTAGCAATTCTCCATCCTGCTTTGGATGGGTGAGTAGTAAGAATATGGATAATGGAATCAACAGCGGATCAGTTTTAAGAAAGAAATATTTATCACTTTCTTGGATCCAGTTAATGTCTGGATATTTGGCTCTTAAAATTAATGTCTACAAGGTTGTCTGCCAGGTCTGTCTTCGCTTCTCCTGAATATCCTGATCAAGCAACATAGAATTCTATAAGATTGTATTTTATTCTTCTAGTCAAAACAAGCATAGAAAAGATCATTTCCTGTAAGCAGATCTGACTCACTTCAGATCTTCTCAAGCTTTAATCCTAAACTTACTGTGAACTTAATGCTTAGCATTTACTATTGCATGTACCTTCTCCACTAACAACCAGCAGCAACGGCAACATTCCCTGCAGAATCAAAGCAAGTCAAACTTTTCTCTCATCAACATTTTGAAGATCTAAGCAGTCCATTTCAAGATTTTAAGAGCAATTCCTGTACTCAGAAAGATCATACAGCTTAAGTGAACTGAGAGTACCATTAACAGTGACCCATTGATAAACCTAGAGAATGAAGTCCTGTTTCTATCAGATAGCCTGAGCAGTACAAGTTCTCCCATTTTCACCTCAATCTCGTTCTGACGCAATGTCTAGCAATGAGAAAGTTGCTTAGTCTCCATGTCCATTCAATCATACTATTCTTGGAATTAGACTTGTGCCTTCAGGCCTCAACCAATTCAAGACTCAGTTGTATGAAGCATTCATAACACTAGACAGTCCCTGCCCCAAAGAGCTTGCCATATAAATAGCACTTTCTAAAAGCAAAGATTACACAGCCAGGCTTTGCATTTCTGCATCAGACCAACCATAAGGATGTTAATTATTGCTGGGATAACTACAGTTTTATGATATGAAAATCTTGTCTATTGGGAATCAAATCTCATATCCAGCAAAGCAGCCATCAGATGATGGTAACTATTTTTAGGCTACTTCTGACCCTTTAGAGAGTAAGGACTGTTCAAAGGATGATTAAAATACTAAGTAAATTATGCAGAGAGATGAATAGTCTGAAGAAAATGTAACTTCATTTAGTCTTGCATAATGTCTTTGGTAATACGGTTAGATTCTTTTGGCCCACAATAGTCAAATTTTCCACTGTAGTATTAGGATGTAAGTTGGAAGGGTGATTGAGTAATAGAAAGGGCTTTCTTGTTTGTGCAAACTTCTTAACCTTCAAAAGAACAAAGATTAATCAACAACATTGAAGAGGCTGTTGTCATGAGATCCAGTCATAAGATTTGTAGGGACTCCTGCAGGGGTTGCAATCCTTAAAATTGGTCTGGAATAAAATCTGAGAAATGGGAGCAAACAGAGAAAATATTTTTAAAATAAAATCCATCATAGTTATTAATACTGGGATAAAGGAAGTTCTACCACTGCAGTAAAGAAACTCAGAGAACAAAGGCCAGTTCCAGGGCCTGAGCTAGACATGGTGAAAGAGGAAAGATACTAGAAGAGTACAGGAAGAGGAAGGAATATTAGAAGAGTACAGACAAGGCTACCTGGTGAAGAATTTGGTATTTAGAGCACCCAACTGGTTTCAAGACCAAAGCTCCTCATTTTGAAAATCATCACTTCACACTTTGAAAATCATTACACTCACTTCTGAAATCATTTACAGCATAGCTTTAAACTATGGAAGTGATACAGCGAGAAGGCTCTACAACTTAAAGTGATGTACGCAGTGACAGAGCACAAACACACATCTACACGTAGCTGCACAGCCCGTGTGCTTCCAGGAAACCGGGGAGTGTTTCAGATTGCTGATCTCACCCTGCTCAACAGCAGAATTCCCACAGATCTAGGCAGATGCTGAGGAAGGTCACAAAAATGTCCTCATCAGAAACATGGTAATATTTGAAAAGGGTTGGGTGGCTACACGTTGTCCCTACCTTCAGCCCTACTGATGTGCTTGTGACAGTTGCACTAAACAATGAATAAGTGCCAACACACCAGCATTACAGATGGACCAGTGACCTAGTTAAGTTTTTTAACTGGGAATGAAGCCTCCTCTCCAGGCTTGTCACAAAAGGCAGCCCATGACAGATGGGCCCAGTTTGTCACCTCACCTTTCTCTGAGCTGCTAAGTGTCTTGCATTGTGGTTTAAAAGCAAGTGTCTAGTGCCACCTGGGAGCTGCTACACCGCTGACCAAGTTGAGGAGCAGAAGTACAAGGCCATGACTGTTGTCTCCTTAACTCTTTCAAATTCTCTACTTACCTACTCAGCAAATAAAAATCTGGGTATAAAAACAAGAGAGGCTGTGCCCTCATATTTCTGAAAAGAGGGGAGGAAAGGAGCAAGTAGCTAGCAGGGAACTCAGCCAACCCTCAAAGACGAAGGATCTCAATTTAGAGAGAGGAATTAGCTGTCTGCAGAACTTTGGGGAGAAAAAGAATTAGGAAAAGCTGGAAGCAGTTGGCTTGCCCAGCTGACTGGAAGTCTGGAGCTTGATAGAAAAAAGTGGAAATAGTCAGAAGGCTAAAGGGCTGGGCTGCACCCACAACAGTCTGTGTTCCAGCTGATTCTTCTGTGATAAGAGCAGGTGGGTCCAAATCTACATGTTATGTCTGAAAGTACCAGAGGCAGACAAGCCCTAAAGGCCCTGTTTTCTCAGCTGCTCCGTGTAAAACTGAGTGTGGCACAGGCAAGGATGCCCAAGGCAAGCAGGCGCTCCGCACGGGATGTTTTGCCGAGTTTTCCATGGGCTGTCAGCAGCTCCTTAAACACTTCAGGGCAGCCAGAGGGAAGGGGAAAAAAAACAAAAGCAAAAACCCACAGGCCAAACTGAAGGCAAAGCAGCAAGGGCTGAGCACGACGGCCTGCAAAGGGTGCCCGTGAGCAGCCGCAAGCGGCGCAGCCGGGTGCCTGAGGAACCAGGACTCACCCGTGCAGGACGCAGGGCCACCAAGGCGCCGCGCCAGGAGGAAACCGCAGAGCTCTGACGAGCACGGGCATCAGGAGAGGGGCGGAGCGACCAGGCCGATAAAACAACCGGCCCCAAACTCCCTTTGCAAAACCTTGATTAGCTTTGTGTTTTTAAAATATCCAGTGCTCTCTCCTCCTACCACTTCCTATAGATTTTCTTTTTCCAAAAAGCTTCCTTATTTTGGCTGGAAAAGGCATAGAAAGTGCCAGAATATTGCTAAGAAATCTGTTCTCACAGTATCTCTGGCCCAATCAGGAGTAGGAGAGAGTTGGACTCTCCAGAGAGAATCTGTTTCCATTTAATTTCCAGGGCAGTTTTGCAGACTTGCAAGGTCAGGGTAAGGTGCCAGACTTCTGGGTGCTGCTGGAAAAATAAAGTAAAATAAAGTAAAATAACATAAAGTAAAATAAAGTAAAATAAAATAAAGTAAAATAAAATAAAATAAAAAGCCACTGGAAGCTTGTTCCTTCTCAACAGTCAGGAGAAACAGCGTAATACAAAAGGAAGAGACCATAGCATCTTTGGAGGCTACTGACATGCCACTAGGAAATGGGGAGGGTTAGAGCTCTCCAAGCCACCTTCCTTTACAAATCCCTTTTCCTTCTTCCCAAGACCAGGTCTCCAATTCATAACAGAGCCCTAAGTTTATCTCTAGTATTAAATCAGGGACAGCCCCTGGCCAAGTTGGATGATACCGACCAAGCTCTAAATATGATTTTTTTTTTCTCCCCTCTTATAGCTTAAAAAATACCGGGACAACACTTGTCCTTGCAAGTTGGGTGATGCAGGCAATGTCTGGTTAAAATGCAGGAAGACCCTGGAGGGTTTGCTAAGCGAGGGGCCCTTGCAGCTTACGTGCTCGTTGCCAAAATTCCTCGGTGTAGATGAGGGAGGACAGAGGCTGTGGACTGTTCAGGGCTGGTTATTGAAAAGCTGGGAGATCCTCAATGAGAGCAAGCAGAAGGAAAACCAGAGCCTCGTGGGCAGTGCCAGCTTGGGCACAACACGCTGGGGGCTTAGGTTTGCTCTACAGATACCTTCTGACTTAAAGCTCCTGTCATGGCACTACTGTGTTTGCCTGTCTCGTTTCCACAGACCAGTCCTGACAAGATCTTAAAGAACTTTGTTATGACTCTAAGTATCATTAAAGTAAATGGGGAAGCTGTGCTGAAGCTGTCACTCAAAAGCTTTATGGAATCTGTTCAAGTATTTATCTAGCTCTTCTTTAGCACTTCCCTAGGGTTAATGCTCAGCCCTTTCAAATATATTCATTTTCTTTCCACATACCAAAGAAACCAGCCATTTAAAAGTATTTGCTTTTAAAAACTCAACTCATCCATAATCAGAGATAAATCATATTTTCTGGAATTCAGGGGAGGGAAGAAGCCGCAATCCAAAGCTCAGATTCTGGAAGAAGCAGTTGCCTTACTTTGCAGTGTGATTCAGGCCTCCACTATTTTCAGACTTTTATCCTCTACTGGAAGCAAGTCACTTCAGCCCAACTCTCTCCACGCTGCCAGCACAACTTTCAGAGACCAAAGGAAGCAACACCTATCCCAGCTCTGTTTATACAACTGCATGTCCAAAGCACCCTGGCTCTGGAAGCAGCCCTGTACCAGGCACATAGCTAGCAAGAGACAGAGAAATAGGATACAAAAGCAGCTGCTTGACTAAGGTAAGTGACGACAACATATGACACACAACAAATGAATGTTAGTAACTTCAAGTTACTTCTGAATAGAAGTAAATCCACAATGAGGATGTATTAATAGGAGCTCACATGGAGCTCACCAAAAGATACTTGATAGGAATAGGATTCATTTTTCCCAATTGACAATTTATTTGTGAATCTACCTGCACATTTCAGAGACCTTCCAAGATTTGAGAAGTCTGTGTAAACTTCTCTATAAACTTCTCTATAGTGTGATTATGCCTAACTGAAGCTCACATTTATACTCACTTTCTCCCCCCATATGCACCATTTCTGTTTAGTGTTTCTTTTTTTTAAGTGAAATCCTTGAGGGATAAGTACGATTGATGTGTAAGAAGATCTTCTGTAGTTAACAGATCTTAGAAGGCCTCTCTAGAGAAATCTCCCTTTCTGAAAAATTTTGGCACAAAATTTGCGACCTTTGCGACCACAAGGAGCTGTCTGGACACAGGTGTGCGACCACAAGGAGCTGTCTGGACACAGAACCAGGGAGAAATGATGACATTTTATCCACAGTGAACGTTTTTCAGCCTCCTGTCCTCTGGTGATTTGCCTCAGCACAATCCTGTGCTCATTTCCCCCGGTTTGCCTGCCCTAATAAGCAGCGATGTCGTCCCTTTTCCTGTCTACGGTTGCATCACACAGATGAACCCTGAGATCAACTTTGCAACAACTCCTCTTCCCATAGAAGAGTCAAAAAAGAATCTCCATTTAGACTAGGCAACTGAAGCAAACAGGGCTGGAGTTTTGCCAGCCAAGACATTTAGAGGTATCTCAAGGGAAACTGTTGGGAAACAAACTTTGAAAAGTCAGTGACAAAAAGGCTACTTGGAATACTGACCTTCAGTTCCTTGACCAAGTTTTGACTTGGGTTCCTAGACTATGTATCATATTTAAAGCGTTTTTGAAGAAGCTGGGAAAGATATTAGAATCACTGTGTGATACTAGCTGCAATCTTAACTGTGAGACATCTACAGGACTGTCAGTTGCCAGCTATGCCAGAGGATCTCTCCAAAAATGTTTTAAAGGGCACAAAGGAAAACTATAGGTTCTATGATAAAGTAGCAAGCATTGTACGTTATCTGCTTTACCTGTAAAATGTTTAGAGCCAGAAACAAAGGAAGAGGGAAAGTTAAGCATTCCTAGGTGTTACAAGTAAAGGAAAACTGGGCTATTAGTTTTCAGGTCTGCACAGATGGTAAGAGACAGGGGCAAAAAAGGATATTAAAAAAAAAAATCAAAAAAAATTCCAAGACATTGGATTTTCTAACTCCAAGCCTAATGAACATGTGGAATTACATTCCAGGCATGTTAGTTAAGATAGTCATGATATGCATGAATACTAAAGGAGGCCAAAGACTAGGAGAGAAACTGAGGATAAACGATCTGAAAGTGTTCATTGTATTAGGCATTATACACCAAGTCAGAAGAAACTATTAAAAAAAAATCTGAAGATACAGAGCATTTTCTAATACTAAGCAGTGTTCGCAACTTAATGTTCTGAATGCAATTTGGTCACTCTAAAATTCTTTAGGAGTGCAGGAGAGCAACAGCTTTTGCAATACACTGAGCCTCTAGTGATCCTTCATGAGTGGGGTTTGCATTTGTAGACACTGAGCTTGATGTCTTCGAATGAAACCCATAGGCAAATATATAATGCATCAAACAATTCACTGGTGAACAGGATAAAACCAGTAATACTTTGGCCAGCCATGTAGCTTTAGACTTCAGAAGATGTGAGAAAATTCCCTAATTATTAAACCACAGCTCTCCCTGGTAACTTTAAATCAGACTGAACAAACATTTTGGCTAGTTCAATAACAACTTATACCAGTCTAGGAGATGAAGAGTTAATGGCCCCAGCAGATGATGGGGGATTTCACCAACCTTCCTGGACTACCGCGGCTGGTTGGCCTTCCCCAGCAGCAGCTGCAGGCTCGCGCCCAGCCTGCTCCCAGCTCAGCTGTCACTTCACATCCTGGGAGACGAGGAAACTCTCTTGGCCCAGCAGCTGCCTTCCTTCATGGATTGCCCAGTTCACTGCTTCCAGACAGCATCAATTTCTCCCTGCTCAAATCTTCTTTGCACACTTCAGTGTGGTTTCTAGTTCAAACCTGCCCTGGGGATACAAAAATGGTCAAATTCCAGACTACCTTTGCACAGGCGAGAAAAATGACGCTTTTTTTTTCCCTGGCATTCAGATTGGAAACCAGATAATCCTATAAGTGAGCTGAACTGGTCACGGTTTGAGGCTTTCAGAGAAAGCAGATGAAATTCCAAAACAGACTTCAAAATAAAAATAGTAAATGTGCCTAAGTCAACTGCGACTAAGGGAAAGGATACCACAGATAGCAATCTTCTTAAGCATATTTTTGCTTCCTTTAGTGGAACCAAAGTGCTATGGATGAGTGCTCAGACATGTCTCTACGTGAACTACCATTCAAGAGTGAGGCTCTTATCTTTGTAATCTTCTTGCTGTGATAGGAGTGGGGTAGGCAAAGCCAAGGTTAGATACTGTTCTGGCTAACAATAGACCCATGTGGTGCCTTTCAGAGCATGAATGCCAGCTTTTTTACTGCAGATGCTCTTGTGGTGTGGCCACAAGAGGAAAGCAATAACTGACATCCTTTTCTATTGAATTTACAGTCAAAAGAGTTTGTAATTTAGTAGTTGACTAGCTGAAGCTTGGCCCATATGGGCTGTTGTTTGGCAAAGGAAAAAAAGTAAAGTACTTAACCCAGACAGAGCAGGCAGTCTGTGCATCACGATGGTCTAAGCTTCAAGGGAGTTCTGGCCCCCTTTCATTCATATTTAAATGTAGGTGTTCACACCGGGGATGGGGATACTATGCCACATTTCCTAGTATTGCAAAATATTGCTTTCCTTTAGCTCTTGTGTGTTATATGAAGAAGAAAAGTGAATGCAGATTTGCATCAGTACTCCATGAGGAATGGTAAAGGTTTAAAGCAAATCCAGCTGAAAAACGCAAAGAGCTGAACACAAGCTACACTTCGGTTCTTTTTCCAAAATATTTATCTCCTATTTGCTTGGGAGCTCTAAAAAGCTCGCAAGTCACTGCCCACATCACTTAATTCTGCACATAAATAAAACAAACTGCACAGATCACTTAAACATATCTCTGGGGAAAATTTAATTCTAAATGGAAATGTCTGCACTTATGAGAAAAATCTCATTGGTTTTTTTCTTTACCATCTTTTAAGGAAAAGATGGGCTATCATAGGCATCTCTTCTAAAGCATTAAAAAGGCAATTAAAATGGCAAATACCTCCCATGGACTGTTTTAAGTAGAAAACTTCAAACAAGTATTGAAAACAATGACACTAGAATGAAAAGGGTAGAAGAATGACTTCAGGTTTGGTTTTAGCTTGTGGGGAGCGCTGCAAAATAAACCAATATATATTGATCAATACAGTACATGCTGGCTGGTTGCAAAGAGCATGCAATTTTGCTACTCTGACTTATGCTCTACATTTGGAGATTCCCTAGAAAATAAAGGAATAAAGGAAAACCGGCAAAGAGAAAAAGACAAGCTCAAAATGAGGAATACAGGAAGGCAAAAAGCTGATCTATTTATAGTTGGATTTCACTGCTGTCTACTCCACAAACAGCAAGTTAAGCTTTTTAAAAGACATTTATGGAATCACTGAACCTGGACCTGATATATGACTTGAAAGGAACTTGAAATAGTTATTTCAATTGTAATTAACTCTGGACATAAATGCAGGGCTTCCGAAATAACGTTTTTCCTGGGCTAGCAGTGCAAACTGCTTCCAGAGACAAGAGCTACAGAGAAATTGTATTTGCCCATCACTGTACACATTGACAGCTCTTGCAAAGCAACTTCCATTTTGTCCACTTCCCCTTTAGTTCAGGGCAGGGTGCAGATTGTCTTAATAAGCCAAAAATGACACAGGCCAGCCTGAAAGGAAGTTCATCAAAAAGGTCGAAATTAATTTCTATGGTCTTCCACCTGCCCTCAAGTTGCTCCACATGGGTACCTCACAATCTTATCTTTTTAGGAAAAGTTTCTCTCCTGTTGCCTGTGCAACAGTGGCATGCTTGGTTGGCTTAAATGTGATTAGATGAAGAGCTAGTTAGGCACTAACTGCTGGTTCTGAAGTTCAGAACCGCTAACATAAAAGAAGAATATAGCCAAAAAGGCAAAAATTTAATAAAGACTAATAAATGAAAAGGTCAACAAAGAAAAAAAAGGCTTTCTTGTTTCAAAACACTAATATTCTGTGGCAAGAAAATTCTTTTTTTTCTGCAAATCTTATTTAGCTCCTTATCACTTGAAGTTATCCAGATGGCAACATGAAGATATGTCTCTAAATTAATAGATGAGGAGTATTTTGAAACAACTATTTTCAAGAAGTTCCACTAAAAACATGTTGTGTTAAATGGGGAAATTATGTTTGTTAGTTCATGCAAAATTCTACCTTTATATAAATGAAAATTTTGCCATTTGCTCTAAGTGGGCTTACACATTTTGATTCCTTGCTATGTTTCCTGAACTTACAAGTTAGTCATTGTGGAGAAGAGTTGCTCTCTGCTTTTGTGTTTCAGATTCATTAGAAAGACTTCTAGATCACAGAAATAAAAGAAAACGCCTAAGTTACACCTCAGCTAGTTGTGCATATCATATGGGTGAGTATACGATGAACATGTTAGGAGTATGAAATGAGGCTATGGGCATCCCAGCTTACTATTTTTTAAAAAAATAGCCAACATCGTTGTCTTCAGTAGCTAAGAATAAGTTGCACCTCTACCAATATTAACATAAGCATGTTGTATTACCTACTATATCCCTGCAGGTTTTGTTAGCAAGGCCAGGAGTCAACATTAGTGATTAACAGTCTGTAAAAAGATGATGTCATTGAAATGCGAAGAAGGTCAGAATCCCCAAAGACAAATTACCTTCACAATGGAATGAGCTCATTCCATCTACTTGTCTGCTCCAAGGGGCAATAATTGAGCAGACCTACATGTAAAGACTGTGCTGAGCATTAGATAAAAGCTACAAAGGCAGCACTTATTTCTAACATAATACAGTAGAGTGCTGTAGATTTTGTTCTGAGCTGCCCTCATGGAAAAGCTAACTCTGCAGGGGCCCCAATGCATTTATTATTTTTGCTAAAAACTTTTTTTTTATGAAGAGAACGTTATAAACATATGTAAGCCTGAATAGGAGATCTTGTTTCATTTCAAATAGAAGCACTGATACTTACTTGGAACGATATAACGGGGCTCAGTGGAAAAGGAGAGCTTGCCTTTGAACCTTCCTATAGGATTTAATACAAATCTTTTTCCTGCAATAAAATTCTACAGGCTGGTTAAGATCCAAAACTGTGTAAAGAATAAAACCCTCTATTGATTTTCGTAGGTCCTCAGCCAGTATGAATCAGTTTAGGTTCATTTATTTAAAGGAGTTCCAACATTAGTTAACTAACATTAGCTACCAGGACTTCAAAAGAATTACTTAAGTTTACAGTAGCTGAAGAAAGACCCATGTTTGCTCTTACTGCTTGAGTAATTTCTACAGAATTGTTTGCTGTAGCTCCATTCCCTCCTGCAACATTCTCCTACGGCTATGGGTCGACATTGCTGGTATTATGATAAAAAGGAAAACTCTCCGTACAGAACAAGGAGTAATGCCAATCACCTGCAAAAGGAAAGAGTAACTACTCACACTATTAACGCATCAACAATTAAGACAACGCTTAAAAATGAGTTAAATTGTAACACAAGGTCTCTCCTGTTTAGAAATGGAGAATCTTGAATTATTACCTCGCCTCTTTCATTTTGGACAAACATGAATTGCTGAAGTTCAGGTGCTTCTGAAGTGAAAGGTAATTGCTACATAGTTTGTTTAATAATTGCAATTGTGCCCCTGCTTGAGCGAAAATAGCTTCCTGGATGTGGGTGTTTCATTACAACTTTTAAGAGGACATCAACACACATTCATATGAATATAGATCATTGCTTCCGCTGGGGGATTTCAATGCATCTTACAGCTGTAGGGAAGGATTTTCTCACTTTTCAAAATACCCTTCTTTAGAAAAGTAATTATTGACTTATTGCTCTCTATATGCACAACAGTAAAGCTAAGCTCATTTCTGAGCTGCCATCTTCTCTTAGCAGCAGCCCTTATCCTCCTTCCATTTGCTCTGTACCCAAAATTCTAGCAGTTTTGGCTAAGTGACAAACATTTTGTGGTACATCCCGACTTGACAGTGAATGCTTCTCCAGGTGGTAGGAGTCTTCACAGCTATTCCCACCTGATGCCATCATAATACCTATGTCTACAGAAATTCCAAAATCAGATCTTTTCATTACTAAGTAAAACCTCTTGCTAGAGACCAACTATCATGAGGAAAAACTTCTCTATGAAATAAGTTGTCACTGCGAATTCCCTGCAGAAGGCCAAGAGAGTCTTTTAAACAAACAAAAAATGATTCCTTTAGCAGAAGTGCTGGGAGTGGAAACTCAGTTTTGGACTTGTCTCACAAGACAGTGAAGTGTTTGCTCACCTTGCAGACCGCCTGCGTGGGTGAAGGTGAATGAGGCAGCCCTATCAGCCAATCTTGGAAACGCAGCCCATGGAGGAACCATCCTGCCCTGAGGGACACAACAGGATCTATGTATGGAAGGCTGTATGAGTTAATGCTGCATAAACTGGTAATGACTTCTGATTAGACATTATAATACATCCCTGAGCAATCAGCACAGGAAAAACACCTCAGATTTTGCCATCACTTGCCTCCTCTGCTGCATAAATCCACAATCATTCATTTCCTACAAGTGTGCCCTTAGCTTTTTAAAAACATTATACAGCAAATTACACAGTGTTCAGAAAGACATTTGTCAGGGATAAAGGAAAGGGGAAAGCATATTTTTTTGATAACCAGATGAGTTCCTGGGATGTTCTCCTGTTTTTATATCTCAAAGGCAAGGCAGCATAGTCTTTGGGAGTATCACTGTAAGCAAGTGGTAAATACCATTGCTGAGAGGTTTAATTTAGAAGCATAGGAAGAGGAAATTCAGCATAACAGGGGTAGTCCCAAGTTTTGGCATGAAACACTGAAAAGACATCTGTGATTCGAAATATATATATTTTTTTTAATTTCCAGAAGAAGAGGGACAGAAAACAATCCCCTTACTTTGCTCTAATCCTAAAAAAAAGTCTTCTAGAAGATAATAATACAAAACCAACGTAAATCAAGTCATAGTCAGGTTATCATTTGGACATTTGAAAGAGTTCCAATATTGCAATGTCTAAGTAACAAAAAATCATTATTTCCACACACCTCCCCTAAACAACTCCATCAACCTTTCCAAAATAATATTTGCTGTAGTGAAAAAGCCTTTGAATCTACCAAATTCGTATTTTCTCTTCTGTGCAATCTTATGACTTACGTTGTTACTTTTGGTTGCACAACTTTCTAAACTAAAGTCTCCCTGCTTATCCAGTAACGATCTCTTTCTTCTGGTCCTGACTAACGCTGCATTCACAACAGCATTTTTCGCCAAGAAAAGCACAGTGAAAAGCACACAGAGATTTTTTCGCCCTTTTCTTATTATTGAGGGTGATTAAAACTCATCTGAAATATTTGCTTTCAAATTGATTTTTACATCTAAAATATCAAACATGCCAATTTGTCACTTCTGTCCCTTTTTGTTGAAATGCTGGATAATGATGTTGTGCAAGAATGAAGCATTAAGTGTCTCTACCCACTGAGCAAAGAAGAAAGGCTGATTCATAAGAACCAACAAAAGAAGGAAAGCTCTAGTTCAGTTTGCAGTCTCATTTTATATCACTTGCTCAGTCCCCCAAAGATTTAGCCTAAGCACTCCCACTGACAGAAGTGAAGGCTGGAGACTTCTCTAAGAAATAACACAGGCAGACTTACCTGTTTGCTCTACAGCAAGCTGGCACAGGAGGGCTGTATTCTGAGAAAGTCTTTATGAAATAAAATGCAAGAATTTTATTTATAAATGGTATAGTTATATAAATATATAAAGCACATACACACATATATATGCATATTTCTTAAATTACTCTGTGATCGTTTACTCTGATACAAAGCAGGAATAACTCCAGCATACATCCAGCAGGAGGGAAGAATCATAACTAATATTTCTCCCACAGGAGCTCAATGTTGTAGCAGATTTACTGCCAGCCTCCAGCCCTTCTGCTTTGCATCATCCAGACTCAGATCAAGAATTATATCTAGAGAAAAAGGCATCTGTTCAGGGACTATTAGCAGCTCTTTGTTTTATAAAGTGACCAATGTTTCCAAAGGATTCAGCATCATTTCTTTTTAAATAAGAATTTTGCAAGAAGCTTATCTGCACTGGAAATAAATGGGGAGACTTTAAAAGTATTACAAAAGTCATTCTTACAGTTACAGTAAAAGACCACAACACAGACATTAAGAGTCTGTCCTTCAAAACCACAGGCTTTTCATTTGGTGGTTTGGGATTTTTTGTTTGTTGCTTTTAAAGCAAAACACTATATTTTAGGGTTCTTGTATGCATTTGTTTTTTTCTACCTTTTTCTATTTGTTTTTCATGTTTTTCCTCTAATTTGATGCCAATGTCAAGCTGGAAGCTTTTTATTATGATTTTATAATGAAAACAGAGATTCTGATGAAATACAAGACCTTTTTTTGGGGAAAACAAAATATCACAAGATTTGTCATAAAAATATGGAACTGGCAACAGTGACAGTCTCCTTTTGCACAGTAGCTTGCTATTTATAGGATTGCTCACAAGCATGCAGATATATTTCTACTCTCCAGTAACCTACCTGTGAAGAAAAAAGGCTCAGCTAGCATTATTCCCAGGTACCTGTCACTCTGTAAGCTGAGAACAAAACGAAAATGGCATAAAAAGCAGATTCTCTTGACAGAAATCAAACAGGACTCAAGTGAAATCACAAAAACCACAGTAATTTACCCGAACTGAGCGTCTCTCCTAAACATCAATCCATGTGTACTAAAACCGTACAGTTAGTCTGTATATACACCACACTTGCACATAATCAGCTGCAATAGGAGTGTGTAATTCCTCCAAAGTCACACCAGTCACGTGGCTCCATTGGACAGTGCCTGACAACTCGCTGACTTCATTATCAGGGAGAAGGACGCTTTTCTTCACTGAACTATTATTTTGCTTTCTTTCTACACCAGGTTAAATCTAATATACAACTTCCACTGAATTCCAACTTTTTGGGCCCATTTTAACTTTGGCTGCCTGCGCACAGGAAATGCCCTTTCTGGGATAACATGGCAGAGTTAGTGGGTAACTTCCCTCGTTGGACTGGCTGTGAATCACACATCACATGACAGTGACATTGCTCAAGTCCTAACTGCTAAATCTGTTTACACAAAGAAAACAAGGGAAGCTAACAGCAGAGAGCCTGGGCAAGGTTAGCGGGAGCTGCTCTCTACACAGGCAGCACACGGGTATTCGGGAACGGCTGCTGGCAACACACTTCTCCCCTCTGCCACGCTCCCAAAACAAGGAGCCTCCAGAGGCCGAGGGGCTACAGGAAACCCCCAGGGGAGCAGGGAGGCAGGGGCGGCCGCCTGCTGCCCTGTGCAGATCAGGGTGATGCTGAAGGCACCGCTCTGCGCGGTAACGGCATTCTGCCTGGCGAGGCAGGGCCTCCCCCACGCAGCACCCCAGCGCCCCATCTATTATTGAGCACTTCTGGGCAAACAAGGCAATCCCATTATGCAATTAGCACAGTTGCTGCAAAGGCACCCCTACAACTGTGCTGTTATTTTTTTCCACAGTGTTTTCACATTTCTGCTCTGGCCTTTTCCTTTCACACCAGCTGCAGTTTTATTACTCACAGGCCTTGATGCTTACAGTGTTGGATGTGATAGGAACAGACTAGACATTGTTTTAATATGCAAAGGTTAATTTAAAATAACCTTCCCTAAGCTGTTCATATTGCATGACAGCAACATTACAAGAAGTCTTGGGTTCATAAATAGGATCAGCTTTCAATCCCCAGACCAGCGATAGCAGCACTTGTCATGAACACACTGTGCCTGGTCTCCAGGGGAAGTGCAGCTTCAGCTGCCACTTACACAGCTCCTTCTGTCAGTCACTCTAAGCAGCAATGCCAGGTTTCTTTCTTCTAAGGAGCCATTCTCTTGACCTACTGAAGGTAACTGCTACCATGACAAGAGATGAAAGACAGAAACAATTAGCTGCAAATGTGCCCAATAGCCCAGCACCTGTTACTGCTGTACTGCTGTTACTGCAGTACAGCACTAGCTGGCTCTGGTTGTATGTGCATCACTGAGCAAAACAAATCAGCCCTTGGAATTACATGGGTGGTTATAAACTCATTATTTAAAGGAGCAGTAAAAGAATTAAAATAGGTACTTACGGTCAAACACATACATCAGAGAAGACCAGAAACCACTGCTTAATGGTATTATCACTCATGAGAATCTGGGGAGTTTGTCATCTCTGCCTCTGCTCTTACATGATTGACCTTGTTGCTGAACACACTCCTGCTCTCCTTCCACCCTGAACAAGGTAGGAGTAAAATCTCAGAGCACTGAGGCAGTGAGTGTGGCCAAGGAACCGCAACTGCCTGGCAAAGGAGCAGAAGCTTCTGAAGCTGCCGTGGATCTTGCCTAGCCCTCCCTAAGCATGATCAGGTCTCACTTCAGCACAGCTCTTGTCAGCACTGTGTCCAGGATGACATTGCACAGCGGCCATTCCAAAGCATTTTCTTGAACCCTACAATTACAAGACAGATGGACATCTCCTTCTTCCGGTGCTATGAAATAACGATTGGAGCAAAATGTTGTTTTCGTAGCACATACATAGTTATAAAGCCAAGCCAAGCACATAGTTATAAAGCCAAGGATAATTTTGTACAAACCCTTTCTCAAATGTTTTTTTATTTCAGAGCCATCTTTTCTTTGCATTATCTAAGTTGGTGTGCTTTTCTTTTTCCTGAGCAAATTATCATCCAGCATATATGCCTGCAGAATACGTCAGAGGAGACAGTGGTGCACAAGACTGTTATATAGCCACCACTGAAGCTAAGGAGTCTCGTAAGACCCGTACCTAAGCCTGAGGACTTTTGCTACAGCAAAACAAATGGCAGAATACACCAGAGTAGCAGTTGACACTAGCATAAATCACTTGGAAAGCAATGAAACAAGAGTGATTTATTCATTACCTGACTTAATTTATCACAGTGGGGGGGGAAAAAAAAAAAAGGTATGAAAAATTCTGTTAGAGCTCTCCACAGATGAGAAAAAGGCAGCACTGAATTGGTGATGATGACCAATCTGCTTCCCATTTGTAATTCCACTTGAGATGATGCATATTTTATCTGTGCTTTGTGGCCACTTCACAAAAAAGTAGCATAACATTACTAAATTCCTTTTCTCTTGAGGACAGCAAACGTGTTCGTGAGCATGTAGGAAATGCCAGGTTTAAAAAGGCTATAGATTCTTTTGACAGAATCTATTTTTGCTGTCTGTGCAGATTATTATTTATTATTACTCTTTTACACCAGTAGCTTTTCTGGGGAAAAAAATGCATCTAGGAAATGCACTGGAGAACAGTGAGACATGCCACTTTCATTAGGGTAAAGGACAAACCCTTCATATGGCTGTCAAAAATGCTAACATGAAAACACTGCTGAGTTTCGCCTTTTTTTTTTTTCTTCCTCAAATTCCAGAAGTCAGTGAATTTTTAAAAAATGAGTAGTTTCAATAATAATAATAATTAAAGAAGAATAAGTGGACAGTTAAGGACTTTGATCCCTGGTGAATTAGGGAATGATGTAGGAGGGATGAATAGAGGGGGAGGAAGGCTGAATTAAAAATAATTAATTAAATAAAGCTCCTGTAGGAAAACAGCGTCTGTTGAAAGAGAAAAGTCTCTGCCAAACAGTCAAACCACACCACTACATGGCATTTACTTTTTCCTCCTGTTAGTCATGATTTGCAATAATCATATAATCATGGAATGATACAGCTGTAGAAAAACAATGTCCCTCAGACCTCTTCAGTTTATTAACAGAGACTATGAAAATCAATATTCTTTATCTTATGTACTTTTCGGTAGATCCAAACCATCAGAAAACTATCTTTAACTTGCTTGTAAATTAACAGTCTAAGCACCACTAAAGTCAGTCTGGTTCAAGTTAAACACAGTATTTTCCTTCTCAGGTTACACTGATGAAGCAAATCATACATACTAGCAAATCTGAGGAGTGAAACTGCCAAGTGGTAAAGAATAACATAGGAAGAAATGCATGTTTTACCATTTTACAGGCATATCTATGCAGGGTTTAACATAACAGATTCTGTTTCACATTCTTCCTACCTTTCCTTAACTTGTTTGGCGCAAACTCTACAGAAAATTCACAAGAAGTCTGAATTATGGCTGTGGAAATGGCAACAGCTTTTTCTTAAAAAAAAAAGAAAAAAGAAAAAAGAAAAAAAAAACACCTTGGACCTGGTAATACTGTCAGCCTGGATGGTGTTTTGCCCCCTTTGGGCACAGGTAAGTAATTCAAACCAAAGTACTTAATTATAAACACAACAGTTGAAACAATTAAAAAGCTGTTTCAAACAAAAATATGCATTTAACTTGATTTTCAAAATATTCTACTAAGATTCTTATCTGTTGATCTTTAAAAAGAATATTTTAGAAAGAGTTTAATTCCCCTGGATTTTACATATAAGAAATGATGACAGCTGATTGAATTTCCTTGTAAGCAGCCTGCAAGCAGGGATCTAGCAGTATGCAGTAAAAAAAGATTAATATTTTGCAGGGCTACAAACACTCTCTGAGGAAAGATTTCAGAATACTTTATAAATTCTGAAGCATTGTGTGTCAACACCACAACAGGTACTTAAGAAAAATAAATAATCTTATCACAGTTTTCTTTACTGTCTTTATCTCATGCATGAAGCAATGAACACTACTGTAATTCTTTGCCTTCAACTCTGAGTTTTCACAGGCAGCCTGGTATGAACAAAAACTGAAATGAATCACAAACTGTGCGATAATTCCAACCAGGCATTAATAACAATAAAATAAAATAAAATAAAATAAATAAGACTGGTGTTGACAAAATAAACCAGCTGATTCACATCAGCTCCTTCCTCCACATGCTCCTCTACTTTTATTTCTACTTCCAAGTAAAACTAGCAAGAAGTACAAAAAGGTCAACACAGCTTGTTGAACCAAACCAGATTTAGAAAGAAACCCTAATGGAAGAGTAAGACATCCAGGTAATCTACATACAGATTTTAGGCTGATACAATCACAACCTGGAGAAAAGTCACTTGAATTCCCAGTTCCAGCTCTGCTGCCCATCACACTCTGGAAGGTTTTATGCAGATCTGCATCTTCTGTGTCTTAATCATCTCATCTGAAGTGACACTTGCCTGGCACTAGGTTTATAAATGCAATACATGTCAGAGAGACATATGTATTTGAGAGAAACCTCTCTCACAGAATCACAGAATGGTTGAGGTTGGAAGGGACCTCTAGAGATCATCTAGTCCAACCCCCCTGCTCCAGGAGGGACACCTAGAGCACGTGACACAGGGTGGCATCCAGGTGGGTTTTGAAGATCTCCTGAGAAGGAGACTCCACAACCTCTCTGGGCAGCCTGTTCCAGTGCTCTGTCACGCTCTCTGATCAAGAGTGCTGGTTTATTCACAGAATTGCCAAGTACAGCATAGCCACATCCCGCCTGAAGTGAGTGAAGGAAACTGGTGTCCAGCTCCTCATTTACACTGGAGACATGTGCTTCCCTCGCCCAGTCTGTGGAAACAAAGAACAGGCAGGCACCCCACAAAAGCTGATGCTCTGGCATGCTCATGGGTCTCAAGCAGTTGCACAAGTGCGACTCCTTGCTCCCACAAACACAGGCATGGCAACATGAGGGTTAGCTGTAGCAAATTCAGTAGTTTACAGATCCCTTTTAATCTGGTTAGATAAGAGATCCATCAAGCAGCATTGAAGAACTTTCCTGCTTTAAAATAAAAATAAAACATCTTAAGTGTTTATGAGAGGAATCATGTTGCTTAACTTAACCTATTGCAGCGACTTACTTCACCCACCTCTCTCCCCTTGTGCTAGTGGGGAGCTGCTTGGGAAGATCACAAGTTACTTAAACTGTGGTGCTCACATCCTTCCTGTGGACTTATTATTGCAGCTTTCTCCACTAATTTATAATCCTATACTATGCAGAGGGAAAAGAAAAAAAAAAAAGCACAGGGTTCTGTTATGCAGAGGGAGAAATGTAGAGCACAGAAAACTGACTGCTTGATCAACCCAAAATTGTAAAGAAACATTTCAGTCCAAAACAACAAGCACTTGGAGTCCATGCATTTTTGCAAGTGTCTCTCTGCTATTAGAATACATATTCAATTTAATAAAACATTCCAAATCATGCATAACCAAAGCTACTCTTCCTTGCCTAAATGGCTCTGTATCAAAAATACACTGCACAATCCAAATGTTGCATGCGTGTCTCCTTGTAAGCACAGCAGCTAACTTCACAAATGAGTGATACACATTATTTCTCAATGAGTAAGACGCCAAATATTAGTATCTCAACAAGAGCTAATTCCAAAGCATTCATAGAGAGTTGAAAGACTTTATTCAGATCTAAATCTGGAATGAAAAAAAATGATACAAGAATATTATGCTGCATTTGTGTCTCTACACTCAACAATCATAATAGCGAAAGTGCCGCTTAATTCAAAGAATAACATGGTAAGTAGGGTAGGAAAGAAAATGCACCATGACACTCCCCACATACAATTTGATTTCTCTTTTAGACTTCTCCATTAAGATGTAGGTGACGTTTGTTGAAAGAAGGAAAAGAATTACCATGAAAAAAGATGGTTCATCAGCTGAAGGAAAGGGTTTTAAAGATGTAAGATGACGAAGGGTAGCCACAGACTGGAAGGGCGTTGTTGGCCACTGCTTGGTCTTCGTTCTTCTCTGGGAAAATCTAGTTCCTCGTTTTTTGTTGTTGTTGTTTTTTTTTTTCGAAGCAGATGAATTGCTCAGTGAACAGGTATTATTCTGTAATAACGATAACGATTACCACACACAAGCACACAAGCACGCCGTGTTTTAGACAACCTGGAAAGCTAACCTGCCCTGACTCCACTAAGCTCAATAGAGTCAATTCACATCAGTCGAGTGCCCGGCTTTTAGAAAGTCAAAATGCACTGAAAATGTACACAGATAAGGTCTTTATTTTAAAAGCTGTGTGCAGTCATTTTAATCATGTATTATATTTAGCAATAAAGCTGGCAATGGAAGATGAAATGATATAATGGCCAGCTCTCAATTAAATCTTTGCATGGCTTGCTCCATCAGCAAGTTATTCATCATGATTTGCAGATATTTTCCATAATTATGTCATATTGTTATGCATGTGTAACGAAGCTAGGAGAAAAGCAGCGACATCAAGTTACTTTCTGAATAAATCAGAGAAACATGGTTAGAGATTCATGGCACGTTAGCAATTAGACTCTCTTCCCACTGGTAGCTGTTACTAGAGAAAGCAGATCTCAAACACTGCTGCAAGCACTTCTTCCAGGTTGATTTTCTTCTGCTAGTTAGAGAAGGTTTCGCTCTTTACAAATGATCCTCAACATCCTGACTTAGTTAGCATCTAATGTCATCTATATTTGAAAATATTCTGTAACAGGGTATTAAAGCTATTGCTAAATATTTTCAAATTTATATTAATGCTTCTTCTACATACTCACAGAAGATTACAGCTAATAGTTAACAACAATGATCATCCCCATCATCATGACATCCCTAATTTTATCTTTGATTTTGCTAGAAAGGGAGTTACTTACAAATGTTTGTTTATGTCTTGAGTGGGTTCTGCAGGCTGCAGTGAGTTACCATGCTTTCCACAGCTATATAGAGCTGCAGGTGACCAAGCTACATCGGTTTGCTTGCACAAGCTGTAACAGACCCTTGCAAAACAATAGCAATTTATGGAATAATCTTGTAAGCAAAGCAATGTTTCACTTGCTTGAATTCATAAATAATCTTAAAAGGAAACATTTCCATCATGAAAGCAGACAAATGGGAAGAAAGTTGCTATTTAAAATAAGAGTTAAGTATTCAAAATCATTCTGCTTGTGAAACTAGTCAAAGTTTCCTTTCTGAGAAGGGGCAAAAATAAATTCTGCCTGCTGCTCACTAACACACACACAAAAGTATTTGGAAAAAAACAAATAGCTGCTAGTGGACAGTAAAAGGCAATAAAAAAATTGAAGAAGTAGTTATATGCTTGGAAAAAAAATATCTGAAACAGAACTCTCCCAAAAGCAAAGAGAAAAAGTAACAGAAAGTCAGTTGGCACAAGATTCAATAACTTATTTCCCTTTAATTTAACTAAATATCAGAAACCCTTCAAGGACACGTAGCCTCTTAGTCAGATTAACCTTCTTGAATGTCCAATTCAAATCCTTCCCTTTTATTATTCTAAGCACTCAACAGCCAAATGCACAGACAGTTTATACATCACGTTTCTCCTTGCCCGTTCAAAGTTTCCATTATGCTCATCTGTAACGTAACATGCTCTGAAGATATTTTCCTGTTAGTCTCAGTTTTGGAGCCTGTTGCATCCCAGACTCCTGCCAACAGCAAAATATTTCATATATTTTTGAAAATGTTCACCTTCATTGGATTCAAGCCAACAGGCTGAATTGGCAGAAATTTCTTTTTCTGAAAGAGTCTTGGTAAACACTCAAGCAAATGGGAGCGGCAGGGGTAGTTATGTGCCCACTTCAAAAACATCAGGTTCTATCTCATGATAATCATATGACTTATTTTTAATTTTTTTTTCCTCTAAGATGCATTCTAAAGACAGGAAAGAAAAACAAACCTTGCCCGCTTCTCAGCACATCTTCCACGTGTGCTATGTATTTGTTTTCTGATTAAAAAAAAAAAGACAACCTGGGAGCAGAAAAAGTACCACGTGATTTAGATGACTGTTTATATAAGGAATATATTGAAAGAAACAGTTTACAAACTTCTCATAGCCTTATGACTACTTACATATAAATAGCAATGAAAAAGACTTGAGCAACAAATACGTTATAAAAAACTAAATCGATTTAAAGGAGAATCAAAAACACTAGGCAGCTAAATTCATTGCATAGTTTATTTGCAACAGACTAGCTAACAAGTTCTAATCGATTTCATCTGATAAATCAGAAAGAAAAGTTAGGATTTCCTCACCTGTGACAAAAATATGGCAGAAAATGTAAAAGACCAATTCCAAAGAATCTCTTCCTATCTTTTACTTAATAAATAAACCATTTCTCTGTAGAAAAGTTGGAAAGGCTTAGGTTTATTAAAACATAAGCCACAGACTTTACAGTGTTTAAGAAAACTGGTGTGAAAGAACAATCCAGAAGAAATTTTGAAACTACTGCATAGAAAATAATCCACCCGCACTTAGCTGAGTCAGGAGAGAACCGAAAGCAGACGCAGCTACTTATTTCTACTGAGAGTTCTTTGCTTCTCAGCATGCTCCACAATTTTTTCTTCTACATAAAGTCCCTTTCGCTTTCTTACTGCATTCATGTACTTGCGGGCCTGGTTCTCGGAATCTGCCTTTTCTCCAAAGTGCAAATACTCTTCCTCAGTGGTTGGTACCCAGAATGGGTCACTTGAAATGATCTACAAAAAGAAAAAAAAAAGTATTATAAAGATTTATTGGAACATTTCAGGTATTCTTACTTTCTGAAGTGCCTAATATGAAAGTCAAGCAGGCAGAGCTTCCCAGAAAGCCTGCAAATAGCTTTTTATGCAGAAAACAAAAGCTAGGCATAGTATGCATTTGTCATAAGAAGTACACAACAGCTTGGAAGTTCTGCTACATTTATCTGCATATGGATTTTTTAAAGCAAATATTTAATACAATTGCAAGTCAGCAAGCAGAGACAAATAATCTTTAGAAAATTCACTGTTCTCAAGAAGTAATTCCTTATGTAGAAATTATCTCACTATGATTATATCAGAACTTTGTACAATTGAATGTTTCTGCTCACTTTTATACCTTATTTTTTCTAATCTCTATGAAAAACACAAACAAGATGAAATCTCATTGCTGGTGTTACTCCTCAGTAAAGCTGATCTCATCCCTACTCTTCAGTAGAGCTGCTCTTGCAGTTTAAATTCTGCAAATTTTCTAGGTCCTCCACCAGAGCAGATGTCAGATACAACATGATCAGGAAATAACTGGATAAATCTCTACTTCAGTTCATCCTACACATTGAGCACTTTTTGAGACAATTAGAGGATGCCAAAGATGTACTGTTATCTCTCACATTTTCTAAAAGCTTCCCTCATTTCATCCTGCACAGCAAACCTGTATTTTTATTCACCCCAAAAGGTTTAAAGAAATATCTGAGTCTCTTCTATTATTTAACGCAGTATTTACAAAAATTAGAGGCTTAACGCTTCTTTACTTAGCCAAAGACAACCTGTAAAGTTTAAATTTATATAGATTTTATACATTTCTGATTAGCTTTCACATTGTACCTATGTCCTTACACAAGAAAAAGCTATATAAAGTCTCTCTATATAAACAAATATTAGTTCCTATTGAGTTTCACAGGAAAAACTTCTGGCAAACTAGTACTGTTGAGTAAAACAGCTATAAATTTTAGTTAAATGCTTTTCCACAGATGAAGTATATAAGCTGAATGGAGGACTGCAGAAAGTTCAGCTTTGCCAGTGAGTAGAAGTCCTCTTCACATCCTTGCTGGTAACAAGGAGGATGAAGAAGATAATCTAGTAATAGGCAGCAAAACACTCAATGGTGAGAAAAAGTAACATTATTTATGGTGATTGTGTATTTAAAAAGAATAAGGAGTATTTACAGTATTTTAGAAGTTAGATCAGGTCATTATAGCATCGTAAGGGATGATAATATTTATTATTCAAATCTGAAGGGACAATGACAGCTTTAACTGCAAGCAGCCCAGAATGAAGATGTGATTACTCCTCCAAACAGCACACGACAAAGCAGCAAGACTCCTGACACTTACTAGTTAATACAACTGAGTATTTCTACACTACATCCACAAGGAACTTCTGAAAACAATGAGTATTTAAAAGTGAACTACAGATCAAGATTTGTACACTGGATCATAAGACTAGCATGTTCTTTGTTAGAAACCAAGCATTTTCTCTAATGGCAGTACATAAAACAGAATACATTAAAATGAACTAGCGCACAGTGGCTGCACTTTTTCAATCTGTTGTCACAAATGCAATTTTTAAGTGATAGAAGTGTTTCAATTAATTCTGCTAACTTCACTGATCTGCTCTACAAAAGTCTTAGATAACACAATTTTTTAAAAGTATAACTATAAGCAAATTACTAGAATTCCACCACACACATGAAATATATACTGAAGAATATGCACCACAGCTCATTGCAGAAATATAAGCCAATTGGAGATATTAAAAAATTGTTAAAAAATTAATATTCATAATGAAGTGGGATTATGCATTTTAAAGGGAGTGAACAGATGACTTATTCCGAAATAAGTTGTTTCATTAAGCATCACAACTATTCCAACTAACACACCCAGACAATGAACACACCTTAGACTTGTTTACTAACAGCATGCAGAATAATATACGGAAAATAGCCTTCATTTTCTTCTAGAATAACATGTTAATTATTCAAACAACAAATGCCTGGATCAGAGACAATCTTACTACCTGAATCAAACCACAAAAAATAAAATTCTGTAAGTACTATTTTAATGGTGAAAGACAACTAAATGTGCACAAGATTCTGCAATTGAGTAAGTTAATCAAAATTTTCAGTAAGATCCGAGTTAGAATAGGTTAATCCCAATTCAAGAGGACTTGGAAATTTAAGCCTTAACTTGAAGATGATTTATTATCTGCATTTCAGTGGCACCCAGATGGCTCCAACGGTGCTTGGGGTCCTATTGTCTAGTACATTTCCCAAAATGATTCTATGAAACAGTCTCTGCCTAAGGCAGCTTCATTATGCAGAACAAAGTTGACAGAGAGAGCTCAAAAGCAAACAGAAGGCATCTGCCTAGTTCATCCAAAAGGTCAGGCAGACCTGGGAATTGCACCATGTCTACCAGTATTTCCCCTGCTGGCCCATACTGCCTGATAGTAACAGAAAACAGGGATTTCTTTTGAACCAAGTATCATCGATATGGAAAATGCTCCAGTTGGATGAAGTGGATGAAGAGGAAGAGCAGCCCTATCCTGTCCTGTGGAGATTAGATTAGCGAGGAACCTCATGGCTGGTCTGAACTCCTTCATAACGAAGGCCAGAGCTCAGGCATTGCCACAGGCAGCTCTTGCATGCCAGCAGAACAGCTTTGTAGGCAGCTACTTGTCTAAAAAAGTTTCGGAACAACTACTGTGCGCAATTTCTAAGAGGATATGGACTGCAGTACAGCAGAATCCTTCCCACCTGAGTGAAAATGTTACTATAAAGACAATTTAAGACTTAAAAAAAATCTTTTGCAGTTCAAATGGTTTTGACGTCTTCATTAGGCACAACTTAACTCTGCCTTTCAGGGAAAATAACACAAGTTGACAGATTTTTACATGACCTTGAAGAACTGCTGTCTCCCAACTAGGGTGTTCCTGCTCAGCGCAGGACCCAAGTAACGAATCCTCTTTGTGGGGCTGGTGCGAGGGCGCAGTGTGTCCGGGGGCTACGAGCGCAGCCGCTGCCCGGGCCTGCGGGCAGCCCCTGAACAGAGCCGGGGGTAGGAGCTTTGGGGACCCGCAGGGGGAGATGCCAGTCTCAGAAGTTGGTGGAGGATGATTTTTTTGGCCATACTCCTCCGATGATGTTGGATCCAGACTTACTACCTCAGCAAGCAAAGATGTCCCCAAGTGCCTCACACAGTGTGACCTGGGCTGGTTAACTCCTGTTGTAGCTGGAAATTGCTTCAAAATACGATGTAATATTTTGCCTTTTTGACTCCATACTGTAAAACTGAACTTGAATATGACTTTTTTAAACATGACTCTTCTTCCTCTTAGTGTTATCATATAAATTCTGGTTTCTTAGTGAACTTAAATAAACTGCAAATTGGACCCAAACGCAGCCATAAGCAGTCACCTCACCGTGGAGAAGACGCCATCATCCTTAACACATTAGAACTAAAATGGTTTTATTTTAGATTTACATGAATCAAGCCCTGGCTTTTCATTTTTCCTCTTTGCCCCTTTTTTTTTTTTTAAAAAAGAAAAATAACGACAAAATGACACCAGCTCTTCAACTGAAAGAACACTTGAAAGTCTCTTCCCTCCCCGCTAAATTCCAAGCAAACAAAAGCAACAAACAACTATAATGTAGCCTCACTGTAAAGTCAAACTAAGATTTTAACACCAACCATTAATGCATATATGGACAAATATCCCACTCAGACCATATTAGGAAAGTATTCCTTCTCCAAAGAGGAGAACTATTCCTTCTCTGAAAAACAGAACACCTTTCTAAAAATAAGCACATGAAATTTGAAAGGGTTTTGTTTAACAGTTTTGGAGACCATGTGTATGTATGCCTTTGAATGGATGAGTGTGTCTGGACAGAAGAGGAAAACTCGCTTAACATACAATACAAAAAGTAGCTAAAACTTGGAGTACACATTTACAAATTTTTACCTTTACATAATTACGGCAAATAATGTGAAACAGGATAAAAACAATCAAAGGAAAAAAAGGGAAGAAACAAAATATATACATATATATATTTAGTTCTGAAAACTAAATATAAAGACACTGATGTGAAAAAAACAGGTGGGTTCATTTCTATGATGATCCATAAAACCAGTTTATACAATCAGAAGGGATGTGTAGATAGCCCAAGCAGTCACTGATCTTAGCAAAATGGCAAGTTTCGGTTCTTAACATAAGCATACAATATACGTTACAATACAATATACATCTTAACATAAGCATACAATGAGGTTAAAAAAATCACTGATCTGAGACTTACATTAGGAAGTTTTCTATATATATGTGTTTTTTAATAGACTAATACTGAGCTTTCCTTAAAGGGCTGTATTTCTTCTGAAGATAGGTTCAAGCTTTCCTATATGTTGAAAGGAATCCTAATATTTCCTCGCATATGAAACAGAACAAACTAGCCAATGTACTGCAGCACACTTGAGTAAGTGCAAGACTTAAACTGAAGAAATATTCTGAAGTCAAAATGATGTCCAATTATTTTAAATGAATAATGATTTGTAACACCAGAACTCTTCCTCATAGATCAGGGTTCTTACAGAATTTAACAGCACAATCAGGGTTTTAGAACATTCTGTTTAACCATGATGTAAATTTGTAGGAACATCAAGTATTATTGCTTAGCCAAGTGGTGAGAAGTTTCATCCCTACACTCCCAAGGCCAGCTATCTGGTCTCCTTAACTCCTTTCTATTCCATAGTAAACCTTGCTGTAACTGAGAAGGTCTGTTCACTGGTGACATAGTAAGGACTCCAACACACTAACCAGGGTCAAGCATGTGGGTATTTGTCTATATAGTGTGCGCATATGTATATGTATGCATGTGCGTCCATATACAGTCATTAACACACACACAGGGGTGTATTTGTGTGCACGTGTGTTTTATAATCAGAGCAGTATAGTTGTACAACTGGAGCAACTGATCTTCCAATTCAACAGGAGTCTTCAGACACAAGATAAAACAGAAGTGTTTGCTACACTGCAGAAAGCACTGTATTGCCACGGAGAAAATGCCCTATAGACTCAAAGAATTCTCCAAAGCAGGAAACCTAAGAGCAGGATTTTCCTTTGTTTTAAAAGGGCATAAGTGCTGTCTCTTCAATAATTTTGATACTTTTCTCTGGCACACAAGTGCTGTCTCTCTAATTGACATGGAAGAGGAGACAGATGGTCATCACTAGCTGAGAAAGAAGTTCCAAGACAACAGCAAGAAAGGGAACAATAAGAAAAATCATACAAGAAAGAAATCCCCTTAATGTCCAGCTGATGTAAACTGAATAGCTGCGAATAAAGGAACTAACAGGAATAGGAACAGCGCTATGCAGAAAGACCAACTCTGACTGTTGGAAATGTCTGAGGATCTTGCAGTAGAAGCACAGATGCTAGAAGAAAAATTTCATTTCCTAACAAGAATCTTTCCACTAACAGCTGAATCTGGAGCAACATAAAGCCAGTGGCAGAGGTACATATTTCATGTCTACAGCCATCTTGCAAAAGCCTCAAAATACAAAAAATATGAGACACAACATTGAATTTTTGTTTCAGACACAGCAGGTTGAAAGGGGATAAAGGATAATTCTGATTGTCCAAGTTTTGACGATTAACTTGACGATTAACTTGCAGAATTGCATTGGGGTGCAGATTCCCTAGAAAATAAAGTGAGCCTTCAAAAGCAATTCAGAAGCATTCAGAGATTCTATTCGCTACATATGAAGGGTCTTAAAATGCACCAAGTCAGACATATCTCCTCTTCTAACAAATAACATAATAATGAAAATTTCCATAGTAACTTTCCCAGTTCTAGGTGTTAAGAAGAAATTACATTTTGGCTCCAAAGCATCATCCTTGTTTGTGTCTCAGTCTCTGACAGATCAGCTTAGCTCTGTCTTCAGTCAGTAGCTACAAACAGGGATTAGGGAATTACAAAGGAAAAAAAAGGCCTGTGGCTTTACGATTACATTTTTTCCTCATTATTTAAGAAACATGTATTGAGAGGGAAAACTAAAGCCATATCACTGTCAGTTTTATTTGCTCCTTTAATTAGCTCCGTATGTTCTGGCTAATATAAAGAGCCTTTCATAGTTGAAAGGATGCAGGTTGCTCTTAGATTTCATTTACATGCCAAAACTGTCACTGGCACAATGATGTATGCAAAGTTAGAGATCAAGCTAGTGCAGATGCACAGAATCTCAGAGACTTCATTACCTTTCCCTGCTTCCTGTTTAATGGAGGCCTAAATCTCATCCAGCAAGTTCTACGCTCAGCCTTCAACTTCTATTTGAGTGTAACAGGGCTTAGACTCAGGAGTGAATTGTTAAATAAATATATGTCTGTGTGTATATATATATACACACACCTATCCATACATATACATATATGTGTGTGCGTATATATATGTATATATGTGTGTATATATATGTTATATATATAAAAAAAACTTTCAGTGATTCAAAACACAGCATAGTCTTACAGTACATTCCAGAGACTATTCTAAATACTCAAAAAGAAATCAAATAAAGATATGTGTTTATAGTGCCTCCCCCCATCCTCTCTCCCCCTCCAAAGAATTAAACTAACAGGCAATCACAACCCAATTTAAAAGATGTGCACTAAAAAGAAAGCAATAAATTTTACAATTTTTAACGAGCAGACATCTTTGATAATTTCTACAGTTGCTGAGAATTCACTCAGTATCTGAACAGAGCAATGCGCATTACTTTTACTATAATACAGATCTCCCAAATGGGATTAGAGTTCCATTATTCTAAGTATTGTGCAATCACAAATATCTTCTTGCTCAAAGGAGCTTATGATTAAGATAAAATAGCATGATCGAGTGCAACAAATAATTACAAAGAATCAGGATAGGACAAAGGAAATCAGATCAGGCAAAACTAAAGGAATATACATTAATTTAAGGATTAAAAAAAGAAAAAAGGAGGTCATAATTGCCCCAAAGTTATGTATTTTAAATGTATTCAAAAAAAATTTAGACTGAAACCTAAGTAAGTATGGCCAAGCAAACCAAGTACACTTATCATTTGCTTAGGGATATCATAAGGAAAAATAATTTGTATAATTTGTTTAATCTGAAACCAAACTGAAAGATGCTGTTGGTGTAACCTACTACGGGCAGGAATAAATTGTTCAAGCATGAATTGTTTACATATAAAGAAATGACAGGAAAACAATAAATAAAAAAAGCAGTAACTGACAGGACAAATCTCAACACATGTATTATTACCCCATCCTCTAGGACTTGAGTGATCTAAACTATACAAAATACATCCATTAACTGGATAAGAAAAATGGTGTTTAATTTCCTCCAAGACCAAAATGGCTCAATTTAAAGGGAGTCTCTGTCACTAACCTTCCTGTATGCCTTGTCTATAAATCATATTAATTAAATACAAGAATGAAAAACTGATTTAATTCCAAGCTAATGCCTTTGAATATACCTTAGTCATGCAAATTCAATGAAATTTAACTAATTGAAAAGAAATTAAATTCAAAAAATGACTCTTTTGCCATCTGTTAAATGAGGATAAGAACAAGTTATAAGAAATCTACATAAAAACATGCATGTCCTGAGTACCAGGTAATCAGCTAAGCACACAGAGAAAAGACCACAAGCACACACTTAATTAAGAATTTCACAAAAGGGCTTGGATAGTATGTAGTTAATAGGCAGTATCCTAACACGTGAAATGCAAAAGAAAGCTAAGCAGCTACCACATTCCCTTTCAATTCTTAGCAGTAAGGAAAAATAGTTTAATATCACCCCAAGTTCACCTTATATTATGTTACATAATGACACATTAAATAATTGGAATTCATATAAATGCTGGTGTTTATCATGTAGATACCAAGCATCAAGATAATTCATCAGTAATATAATATTGCTAGGGCTAATAAAACTTGATGAAATCTAGTAATTTTGCTTAAAGCAGAAGGGAAACACAGAGCAAGAAAGAACAAGAAAGAGAAAAGTTCTACAAATTTCTCATGTGATCTGAGTCACAAACAGTTATTTTTCTGGCTGCTCTGTCACACCACCAGGAGAGATTCTGAAAATGGTACTTATTTAGCAATTCTGCTGATGATGTGAGAGTAAAATGCACTCCCTCTGCCATTGTTGCACTGAGCCAACATTGCTAGCAGCTTAGTAAAAGGCCTTTTTTTGTCAGAAAAATACGTGAACATGACTTTCAATGTGACAAAAAAAAAATCCTTCCTGCTAACAGGTGAAAAGGTGACTGGTTTTCACAACTGCTTTTCCTACTACAGTCACTATAGCCCTACTATAATTAAAATCTCTAATGAGTGTCAATTTTAGAAAAAGTTGCCAGTGGTCCAAATTGCTCTCTGTGGTGCTCTAATACAGTTCATGCTGACTTTTCCTATTACTCATCAAAGGATTCTGATTCTGGATTTGAAAACAGCTTCGAAAACATTAACGTTCCAGGGAGAAGTTCTATACAAATCACTTTTTCCATATTCTCATGGACAATCTTAAGTCTGATTCCGGACTTGATTTTCCCTCCTAAATGAGTTGAAGATGCTCAGTTCTGGCCTTTTTAAAAAGTATTGTCATATTTCTTCTGCCATCAATCAAGTTCAGAAAAAGTGTACAAAAAGGGGTAAGTATAATCTCATTTGATAATAAACAATGCTTGCCCAAAGAAGCCACTTATACTTGAACCTAGGCTAGTGAGCTGAAATTAGTAGGTAATCACAGAATACAGGTAACTACAGAAACCACGGCTCGAGTTAGCAGAACTAGATGTATCAGAGATTACACGCAAACATTTTTTCCATGTGAAAGTGATAAAAGTGACATAGGGACCACATATGCCCCAGTCTGGTCACTGAGGCAGTGGGTTTATGTTTCTGTTCGGTGTTGGAGCACAGTAGTTGCAAAGCCTAAGGAAGCTGGCACAGAACAACAGTTAGCTGGAATTAACGTCTCTCTGACTGGTATTTCTTTAGGGCACTATTAGCAGAGACAGTACAGACAAAAGGCCAGTTAAGCCACCAAAGCTCCCCAGCTGCACTTCAGATGAGTGTATCCAATATAGAAAAAAATACTTTATGTAATATTGCCAACACTCTGCTTTGAGGTTCCTCAGATGTTACTGACTTACACCTTAATCCCCATACATTTTTGTTTTCTTTCTCTCCATCATGCATAGACTCTCTTTGGGTTTGCTAGCGTTTTATTTTCTTTTCCATTCAATGCATTTTTTCTACTTCACTTTTTTTTTTTATTTATTTATTCTGCATCATTTTCCCGTTTCTCTGGGCAGTCAGACTTACCAATCTTTTTATACCTTGACTGTCTCCACAACTCACGGCATGACCCAACTTCACGTGCCATAAGAGGATGGCACAAGTCAGTATTAATATTCAGGGAGGAGGACTAATCCCCCAGTCCACTGCACTTTTTAAAACCAATAAGATTACCATCACCAAAGATGACAAAATATACTTTTCTAATTGTACTATTTCAGGGATTCCCAACTCTTTTGATAGCACATGACTCAAAAGTGGTTTGCTGTGATCCTCCTCCTTTTCCACTGGTATTCCCATAAAATTCCTGAGGCAGTTACAGTAATAACTAGCCCTAAAATACTGCTGCGGAAGTATTTAACAAGTATTACCTATTATTAGGGCAAATTAACTACAGGAAATGAGGTAGAATCCACACCACGTGAAAAAAAAACAGCACATACTTCAGAGAAAAATAGTGGTAAACAGACATAGCTAGCAATCACAGATGATTTTACTAGAATGAAAAAACTGTATTATCTGTACTCAGAGACTTGACATTTGAGATAACAAAATAAATCGGAAGATGAAACAAGACCTTCTCATCCATTTACTAAAGTTTATACAGTCCTAACATCAAATTAAAAAAATTTACACCTCAACTATTTTTAAGAAAAAGCTTATACTCACTCTTACCCTTGAGCCCATTTTAAGCTCCTCTGATGGAGCCTTCTGAGGAGTCCCACAGTGCAGGACTTACTTCTCTTGAACAAGGAACAGTGAATTAAAGCTTTTCCTCTTCTGGCTTCAAAATCTACTATCCACAAGTAGAGGAACCAAACAGAATGCAGCTCGCATCGTATGACTTTTCTTATCAGTCCCCACTTTCACATCTCATTTCTTTCAGTGGTAAAGATACCCAAAAGGAACAATTCTGAAAACATCTCTGCTTGTTATCACCAGACCTAGCTTTGAAAGATTAAAATCAACTCCCTTTTTTTATGGAAATCTACGCTGTCTTGGACTATGTAAGTACAAAACAATACCTACCTTGAGGGCTTCTAATCACTGAAAGGTTATCCTCCATATACAGAGAAATTTGCTGTTAGGTTTTTCTGTTAATTTTTCCCCCCTGCCCTTCCAGCAAACCTATTTAAAATGTCATATTTTTTGAAAAATCAATTTAATTCCTGGAGCACTTGCTTTAGATCTGGGGAAAAAAACATAACAAGAAAAAAAAAGGCATCCAAACAAAACATATTTTTTTTTTCTGAAATACACATGCGTAAAATCAGAAAAAAAACAAAAAAGGGCAAAAAAGACCAATATAAAATTATCTATTTCTCTTCATTGCAAAAAGGAATTATCAAAAGACTTGACCAATACTTAACCTCTTCCCCTTATTATTCCAGTCTGCCACATCTACAGGAAATAGATCCCCAAAACAGATGGAGTGAATAGATATTTTTACCTCCCAGTGGCTGAACACCAGCTGCGGACTGGCCAGGCCACTAGTTCTCTTCCTGATTTCATCAGCAAAACCAAAGCTTTCTGCTACTGGCAGGACTGCCTTAATAATAAACACATCCGTCCCCTCTTTCATCTCCTCTTGTAGCACTCTGCCTTCTCTTTTGGACAAGACAGCATACACACGACCTGCAAAGACACAGTTCTAATTAGCCTTCCAATATATTCTACTTCCCTAAAAGAAACATGTTAAATATTTATTTAGAATGCTTCAGAATTAAGTAAAATATAGTTACATTGGCTTGAATCCTTCCCTGAAAAAGCTTAAGTGGATTAATTCGTCATACAAGCAATATAATATGCCAGTAAAATGTGCAGAACCATGGCACTAACAAATAAGTGATTACTTTTGTGTGAATTTAGGTAATGTTTGCACTACGTTTATTTTACATTATCATAGCACTATTTTTAAAGGCACTTCTCCAGATTATATGTCTAAATTGCTTTACTTCATGAAACTAGGTATTTAAGAAATACAGACAGTTAAGAACATCTGAAGTATCATTAAAATTTTATATGGATGTAAATTTCTCTATATGGTAGTTGTGTTCCAAACACTGCAGCACTATTCTAATCACAGAAAGTTTCTTTATCTGAAATACACCATATACATTAATGTGTTTGATTAGTCTTTTAATTCGATTAGGCTTATGTTTTCAGCAGAGCAGAGCATTTCCTTTCCAAAATAAATACATCCAATCCACTGAAGTATATCATGGGTGTTATGAGAGCACCTATGCAAAAGTGCCTATGGACATCTTGACAGTAGGCCTTATAATAAATTGAATTCAAAGTATTTTTGCATGTTGTGATAATATATGATAATGAAATATTCTATAATCAAAGCCTAACAAATACATTTATATCAATTAAGCTGATAGAAACACAAGAAAAATTTTAGAAATGTCTTCATTTTTAAAGATGTGAAGAATGAGCAAGATTAGATGTACAATTTAATTTTAAAGGTACCTTATGGTAAAAAAAACAAGTTTATAACAGTATCTAGGAGATGACAATATTTTAAATTAAATCGGAAAAAAATGGTTGTACAATGCTAGCTAATGCTGACATGGTTGTACAACGCTAGTTTATACAAAACCAGGCAAAATTGATGCTTACTGGAAATAATTAGAGATACACCACTATTTCATAATACTTGTCACTAATTCTGTCTTGACAAGAAGATATTCACTAACTACTGTAGCCACACACATTGATTTTCATTTATTCATTGCAGACCTTTGCGGGAATACCAGAAGTGCTGGAATGGGTTTATTTTACAGAGAGAAATAGAACTTTTGGTCAGGAAGGCAGCATGAGAACAGCTGCCTGTCAGGTAACGACGACCCAGTTCAGTCCCCATCTTCTCACAGTTCATGGCCTGGAAGGTTCGTTCCACCCTCCCTTATAATTTTATTCGCTCAAGCCATTACTGGGAGCTCCTCATCAGCTTTGCTAGCATAAACCAAACAATTTCAGGCCCAAAGAGACTTCAGCGGGTTCAGGCAATTCTCATCTCCAAGAGAGTCGTATCTCTGGGGGGCTCACAACTACTGCATTATTATTCATGCATTTACTGCTTTAAAATGCAAGCTTAAGCATACACACTGCACAAGGGCATCGCGTCAAGGTCACTGTACTTATTAATAGTGCCATACAGTATATATTAAAGCTATTTGTTAAACAAAGTCCAAAGCACTTTATAGATTATTAACATTATAATTCAAAGTATTTACTAATTGAGTTAAGTAGGACTCAGGAAACTTCGCACACGCATAAGTGAGAAATAGCAACAATGTTAATCACAAAGCATCTGAGATAGACATATTTGCTGTCTATAATTCATGGAGGACAGTTCTTCCAAAGCATAAAAGTCAGAAAGCAATTTATTCAGCTTCCTAAATGGTTTCTGTTTCATCCAAGCAGTCTGGAGCACTGGCTCAGCTACTGCTATCACTGAAAGATTATACAGAGTCTTGAGTTTGCACCGCAGGGCAGGCTGCAGCACGCTGAAGAAATTCCCCTTCCAGCAGTGCACTAATATTGCAAGGCCTCCCCATTCAAAAAATATTTTAACAAAGTATTTTGAAACAATCATAAGACTTAAAAATAGCTTGGTGGTGTTACAGCACACAGATATGCTCATTTTCAAGATAAATATTTTAAGCAGCTGAAATTAATGCAAGTCCTGTTTACCATGTTACTGTACTGCAATGTTCTTCAAAATGGGTAGTTCAAGTGCAAACACTACCCAACTTCTCTATTCCCTGCACACTGCAAAGGTCCAGCTTCACACTGCAGGAGAATATTGTGAAAGGGCAACGGCAGCAGTGCTCACAAGAGCTTAAAATCAATATAACAGCATTAGCCATAACATTAAGAAACAGGGAAGGAAGAATGTCCTCTTTCAGAAGAAGCATACTTTTACTGAGCTGGAATTCTAAACAAATATTTTTATACACTTATATATGTGGTGTTTATATATATGTATGTGTGTGTATATATATGTTTATATATATGTACGTGTGTGTATATATATATACACACACACGTATGTATACCCACATACATACACACATATACACACACACAAACACACATGTTAGCAAGTATTGTTAGTAATGCCTACTTAGATTCTCACATATTCAGAGATTCTTTGTTGTGCTAACGTGCTAGCACCGTCAAGTGTAACACTACAGATCTTTATTTTGATGACCATTCTTACAGATTCAACAATTAATTCTTAAAAAAATGCAGATGTACTCCATAATAAGTTGCAACTTGAGGTAACACATGCCAAGAGATTTGCTGCAGGCCTCCTTAACAGGCCTGCTAAGAGAACAGAACAGGGCCATGCATCTGTACAAAGCAATTGCTAAATCTAAAGCATTTTCTTTGTTCATGCTTTAACACCTGAATTTTGCTCTTCCAGCCATCTCGCCCCACCTATAACTGCTATCAGGGCACTTGTGTTCATGAGAGGAACACAAGTTAGGTTTTAACAAAAATAACGAAATCTTTCATTATTGCCTGAGGGATATGCTATAATTTCTGTCGTAAGTAGTGCTGTCAAAGTAAATTTGGTGATGGCTTAAACACAACGGAATGTTAGTTTTAAATAAAAACTCAGCTTATTGGCCCAGATTCATGGAAAACTCCGAGAACAAATGTTACGGTGGGTTAAATGGTGTTTTAAGTAGGTCATAAAAACAAGTTTAAGTAGGTGTAAGTGGTAAGGTAATATTAGCGACAAATTTGGTATGCACTAGATTTGCAAAGTGAGCAACTTGCATACCAGAACACCACAGAGACTAGCATAAAACCTAACAACTGGGCAGTAATAATAACACTCTTTTTTTGTCTTAATTTTATTAAACAAAATTTAACATCAGCCAAGAGTCTACTGCAAAAAACAAAAAACATGCAAATCTTCCCAAAATGCTTTCATCATTATTTTTTCTTAAAATTATTTAAATTATGAAGCACAAAGTTGTTATTTATCTACTTTTATATTCTATATTATAGGGTTTTATATTCTTACTTACACTTGTGTTTCAGAAAAGAAGAATGTTAAATTTGCATTTTGAATAACATACATACTACAGCCTGGTACAAACCTACTGGAGAACAATAAAATATTTCTGAAAATTTTAATAAAATTATACTTTTTGATCCAGTCTAATTTATAAAATCTCATGTTTTAACTTGGAAAGCAAGTTCTTGACACAAGCTTATTTTGTCCATCTTACCTAAAACTTCTGCGGTAGCCATAATTTCACACGTGTACATTGCTGCCATAAGCCTCTGTGGCTTTGCCTGCAAAGCGTAGCGACAAGCTTCTTTCATGGTGGCAATCAGTTGCCCAGAAAAGGGGCCATAACAATCTGCAAGTAAAGCTTCTGCCTTGGGTTTATTAGTTTTCTCAGGTGATCTTGCAACACTTGGATTGCTGCCTTGGTGTTTATCTTCTCCACAAGCTTCAGCCACATGACTATCTTCAGTATCTTTATTTTGTTCATGTTCTAGGGCATCACATTCCCCTGAATCTTGCCTACTCGCTGACAATATCTCTCCAACTTTGCTCATTTCCCATTTTTCCACTATAAAACAAACACCCATGAGAGGTTCTTCACACATGGGACCAGAAAGTGTAGCCAGCTGAAATCCACTTACTATGCTGTTGTCAAAATCTCTGTATTTACTTGTTTCTTTCACAGTATTCTCAAGACACTGCCACACAGACTTTTTATAACCTTCAAATTTGTATAATAAAATATTAGGTCCACACTTCCGTGGACCAAATGACCAGATCTGATCAACAGCATTTCTCCACCTTCTTCCCTGCAGACTTTGCTCTAGCTTTTGTTTAAATTCCTTGATCCTATCAATAGTCTTCTGATTTATCTCCTGAGTTTTTTTATCTTCATTCAGAGATGTATTGAGTTGCTCCATAGTTCGAATTAAGTCACTGTTTTCTTCGAGAAGTCGAGTTACCTCCTCAGGAAGCGGCATTGCTCTTACACTGAGAGTAGCATGTTTATTTGGAGTAGATATTGTAACGAGCCCATCTGAGTCAACCTCAACTCCTTCAGGGATTTTACTCTGGTCCTCTTTTGTTTGGTGAATCACTGCAACTTTCTGCTGTTTTCCTATTTCTTCATTCACCATATCCACTTTCGGAGGTCTTGTTATTGTCTCTCGGAAAGGAATAATAGGTTCCGATACACTAATCTCTATCTTTGCAAACCTAAAAAATAGAGATTTAGAATTAGTTTAAAATTAAATAATTAGTTTAAAACTCACAAGCTCTTAAAAAGGTAATGTAATTCAACAAAGGGATTCTTATGTCTTCAGAAAGATTTGGAAAGGAACAGAAGGTGGGAGGGGAGAGGAAGAAACATCATTATACCACTGTATAAACCAGTGGTTTGCCCATATCTTGAATATTATATGCTGTTCTTGTTCTCTCAAAAGGATATAATAGAATTCAAAACATCAAGAATAAGGATGATGAAAGATACGACAGTACAAGAAGTCTTCAGATGCTCAAGGATGTGACAGAACTCAACAAAATGATGAGTGGCATAGGAAAAGTTGATAGCAATTAACTGATAAGCAAACCACAACAGGTTTCAAAAATTCCCTGGACTGAACACGATCAAGGCCTGGCAAAGCAGTAGCAGAGGTTTTACATATGCTTACGTTGTTTGCACTCTTCTCCTGACAGCTGCTTTAGGCCACACTGATGGAGACAAGATAGTGACCTAGATCTGAACTAGCTGATCTGAACCAGGAGAGGTTTTGTTACAGTGAGATGCTCTGAAAACATGAAGCATGGGGTAAGCCAAAGAGATTTCTGCAAATAAGCATGGAGGCACAGTTTTAAAACATTTGGTGCTCAGATAATTACTCTCTACAGTTATTTCAGAAAGTTGACACATCCCTTTTTCCTCCATACTTCTAGCACATCGGATTCAAATCAGGCCACTGAACAGGCACAATATTGTGCTGCCTGTGTACATGAAACCAGTACAGCAGCATGCGAGCACAAGGACTAATGAAAGGCAATGTCTTTGGTGGATTTATATTGTGATTAGCCAATGGAAGCCTTAGTCACTGTGGCCTTACAAACCTAAAGTATCAGTCACAACTGTGATCTGTTAAAAATGTAAATATACGACACATTATTCTGAAGTGAGAAGTCAACAACTATCTACGTTTAAAAAGCTGGATTGGGGAAGAGAATGACTTTTAAGTGTAATAGCTATTCCTAAGTATTACCACATACACATTCTTCAAAGATTTATGTCAGATTAACAGAACTGTCCACACATGCATCACACACAAGCAGTTAAAAATCAAATAAATAGGCCTTCTTGACTAGTTTCACGCACAGACATGTCATTAGTAGCATTTTTTCCTCTGCTTTAAGACAAAATACTCCCCCTAGTATACCTCAAGTAGCTTTGAATTGTACAGTAGCTGTAATGTTTTATTTTTAATTGCTTGGGTAAGTACAACTTCACATAAGACTAAAACATAAACACAAGAAATTATGGGAGAAATGGAAGCAAATGCAGCATTAACTACAGGAAAAAAATCAATTCTATATGAAAAAGCTACTATTTAGGATCACTAAGAATTTTTTTAAAAAAATTGTTAGAATAATTTAGATAACCAGATACCAAAAGATAATAACATTTCATAATGGGGGGAAAAAAAAAAAACACACACACACCAGATAGTCCAAAAAAAAAGATTCAGGTTTAAGAAAGAAAAGGTAATTTCAGTCTTTGCCTTTGAAGAGTCTCTGAAAGTACTTTGAAAGTACAAAGCAAGACATATTATGAAATAGTGGGTTAAGATTCTGGTCTGTCCTTGATACATAAGAACTAGTGAAATTACTGATTGACTTCTTCCACACCATTTATATCCTGATTTAGCAAGAGTATCAGCAACTTTAAGCTCTTAGGTTGCAATACAAAAGGCCTTAGCTTTCACCCTTTACACTGAATTGATGTGAATTACTTTATATAATGATGAAGAACTGCCTTAAAAGTAAAAATGTGTAGAACAAAGTACACACATATAGAACAAAGGCCACAATAAGAACAGGTAGAATTACAGAAGTTTCAACAATGTCATAGCATCTCTGCAAGACATTCACAATAGCAATAAAATGTGATTATTAGGTAGCTGATAAGATTTTCACAGCAATGCTATTAAACATTTTTTTTAGATTGCATTTTCATTCATTAATTTTCTTGATATTAGCACTCTGCAGGAAAACTTTCTCTACACATTAAAGGATATTTTATAAGAAAAAAAAATACTAGTCATTAAAATGCTGCAAGAGTAAAAGCTTCTCCTCTGTAAGCATCAATATGTTTTTTAACTGGCCAGCCAAAATATTCCAGATTTACAAGCTGCTTAGAGTCTTAAAAAAAAGACTCAATTCATAAAAGACCACCTGCTTTAAGTAATGTATTTTAGTTATTTAGTATAATCACAAAAGCTCAAAATGCCAATGGCATGATGGCAACCCTCCTGTTGAAATGGATGTTTATTAAGCACATGATCAGCTCCACGTTCATATACATACAGGACCTAACTCACTTAAAGACAGAGGAACAATGAAAGCCTTCTGCCAGATCAGCAAAAATAGCGTTTTTTTACCTCATCTCTAAGGGAAAAATTAGAGTCTCATAGCAAAATCTCCTTAGAAACACCTTGGTTGGAAAGAAAATGTTCACACCACTGGTAAAATGGTAATCCTGTGTTTTCAGAAATGTATAACAACTTTTTCTAGCTATATAATATAAAGTCCTACTGATTATCATCCATCTTACTGCTAAAATTACAACCCGTGGTACAATAAGCTATACAGAAAACAATCAGCACCAGACCAATGGGGAATGGTTGTTGGCATATTATGATACGAAAGTATAAAAATAATGTTTGACATTGAGTAGAGCTTAGCAGGCAATATTTCATTTACCTTTATATTTACCTTTATTTATACAATATTTTTGACACCACATGTTTATGCAGAACTATTATACAAATAGAAATTTAATTTTTGTGTAAGGATATATAACTGATACCTGCAAAGGAAAAGCACTAAGAGCTTCATCTTAAAAGAATGTCTGCATAGTTTATATTCAAAGCCAAGTTAATGAAGTCATGTTAGATCACCTAAAACTTGCAGAAGAATTATTTACACGACTTGCAAGGACCTTTGTGAAGCTAGTAGCACTCTTGTATTTCAGCTCTACCTCATTCCCAAAATAAAACACTTACCTGTAATCAGTTTTGGAATAACTACCAGTCTGTAGCCAGTCCCTAGAATCAGTTCCAGTCAGCAGTGCCTACAGCTGAAACCTAGTAACTGATTAGCTGCCTGCACAAAACAACCACAGCTGGTGCCACCTGAAATCACAGCTGTTGTCATCCAAGAAAACAGAGCTCCAAGTAAATGATCAGTTTTGATCCAAATCACTTGAGCCTTGAGAAACAACCAACTGCACTGTTTTTTGTAGCGTCAACTGTATAGACTTAGAAGACCTAGAGCAACTTACTCCAAGTATTTCATAAGCTGGAGTGATGTACACTTAATATTATCTCTGCCTATTTATGATTTGTAATGTTGGTATCTATAAAGTCTTATTATTAAACTTTGCACTAAGCCTTCACATGAGGAACAATTCACTGAAAATTGCTTTGAAATAGGTATTTAAAAAGCTATTAGTCTACATTCCAAGAAAAGTGAAAGAAAGACAAGACAAAACAACAAATCAGGATTGTGTTTCTTGCTTCTGAAAAAGAAAAAAAAAACTGCCAGAAGGGTTATTATAGAGGAAATGGTAGCGAAGTACTGCTTGATTCTGGCACCCAGCATTAAATTAACAGAAATGATTTTACACTTTATCTTGAGAACCACTATTATAGCTGCTTTAAAACAGAAAGTGATGTCTCCCTTATATAGATATTTTAATGTTTTGGATGGAGAACTCTAGAGAATTTCTGCTGTAAGACCAAGAGAATAAAATATTGAAACATTGCATCACACTGCATCTTCCCAATGGTCTAATTTATTATTCTATTCTGCAAGAGTTAATTATGAAGAAAAAAAATCAAAACACATCCAAGGAAATTAAGCAGAAGCAGCAATATTCCTTTAAATAAACACGGGTGAGTTTTTAAGATTCTGATCTTTTGTATCTATAACTTTTCTGCATCTTTGACAGACAGTACTATGTTAACATAATTCTCTAAATACACATTTGAAAAGCTAAGATAAAATCAGCACTTAAGATTTAACTTAAAATGTGATAAGTCTTCAGACAGGGCCAGGAGGAACATGAGCTCCCTACTCCTCCTGGGGCTCATGCATCAATGAACCATCCAGCAGCTTCAAGGGGGTCGAAGGTGGGAGTCCTGCTTTTCTGTACTCCCAGGCACTTCTTTCTACTTGCTCTACTAACTACCAGCACAGAATATCTATGTGCTCTGGTATTTTAGAACACTGCCAACATTTCCTTGAGATATATAAGTTAGGGTACAAAAGTGAAGCATTCTAACTCACCTGAGAGTTGTTTTTGATATCAACTGGGATGGATATGGGCATAATACAGACCTACAAGTATTCCTCACCAGGTCTGGGTTTTGCTTTAGAGAAAGTTGAACAAAAGTGTGTGGGCAGAAGTATTACAGAAACTTCTAAGCAAACAGAACACATACCAGAAGTTATAGGAAAGGATGTAACGAGAAGAAGGAATAAAGTGTGCAAAAACAATGCTGGTCTTGTTGATTTCTAACTTTAGCGGGTTAAGTTGTCAGACTGGTTTCCCCTTGCAATTTCTGTTTGTACAAAGTAAGTTACATTAAGTAAAATCTGGAATCTACTACAGTTTGATTTCCATACAGATAATTGGCCCAGAACAGATACAAGCTGGAAATGGGAAGCTTGTGGCTTCTGCCATCTGCAAGTAATTTTTTAACTAAAAAATATATATTTATGATCCAAGGCAAAAAGCACTGGTGGACAAGTCTTCTACTTTACCAGACGAAAAATCAAAGACGTACATTCACCTGACCAAGAGAAAAGAACAACGACAAAAAAAAAACAGAAAGCTACTGATTTAGAAGTATTTCTTCCTCCTCGCCCGTCTAACCTTTCTTTCAGGTCATCCAAGCAACGCTGAAGATGAACTTCTCCTGCTGTTACTAGCACATGCTCTCCTGTCTCCTGGATTAAAACTTGAACACATGGATCAGCTTGGTTTAAAAGCTTCATTCCTCTGACCAGCTGAGGCATATCACCTGGTAAAATAAGGTATTATTAACAAATTAATACTGAAGGACGAATATTTAGGATGAATATGAAGGACGAACTAAGATATACTTATGTAAAGTCTGAAACAGTAACACTCATTTTTATGGCAGCTTAAAAACAACTATGTATTTTAGGTATATTCAAAAATTTTCCACTGAATTCTGAGGTCCTTCTCTGGGAATATTTCTACATATGACTCACTGTGGAGGGGTATTGTTTGAGACAGAAGCTAGTCATAATTTGTAATAAAGAATTTATGTAGCGATGATAAAAATCACATTATAAAATCACGTGAATTGTTTAGTAGACAAAGGATTGCATGTTTTTATTGTATACAATTTTACAATAGGTTTAGTGTGGCAAGCAAGCTATTATACTGTTACTTCATTTTCTTTATGCAATTAACTGCAGATATAGTTTGTATTTGAGCCTGAAATTTGAAGCAATTCCCGACCAGTGAAAGAACTGAATACTGTCAATACAAACCAAGCAAAAATTTCAGAAGGACATTTCTTATTTTCACTAATTATCAAGAAAAATCATTCTTAATACACTCTGACTGAGAAAGCATTTAAGGATTGTTTTCCTTATTATCACTAATTATCCAGAAGTATCATTATTCTTTGTTACAAATATTTGAAGTTATCTTTAATTTATTCTGTTTATTTTCAGTCTTTCATGGATAAAATTCATGAATAAATTGTTTAAAATGCCCCAGTGTTAAATTTAACAATTCAAAAGCAGG
>NW_010576766.1:221635-249334 GCF_000705375.1 Tinamus guttatus
AAGACCAATGCACAACGAAGCAACTCTAAAACTGTCACAACCTGAAAAGGTGAAAAATCTGAAATGCGTGAGCTTTTCAGTGAAATAAACACAGCTGTCCCTAAGATGAAGATGTCTTAAAGTTAGTGGAGAATGAACAACCATTCTCCAGCATAATTAAATATATGACAAAGTTACACTAAAGCTATGCAAGAAAAAAAAAAGTCAGCAGCCTTTAATCAGTAATGAAATTTTTAAAAATAAATATTTTCCCCTTTTTCTTCCTTCATATATGAGGTAAAGACTACCCATGAGCTTTCTAAGAAGAGATTTCCATATTCAGAAGGATGAGTGTTGTTCAACTTACAATTTCTTGTAATAGTCTCTAAATGAATGACATTGTATATTTAATACTAAACTTGTAAGAGTATAATAGAAAAATAACCTAGAAAATCAACCATGAAAACAAAGTGAAAACAACGCAGTTTCAATTCAAATGATGAGCCATTGCATTTTGGAATAGAGACTTTCAAACTTGTCTACAGTTAAGTCCTAAGAAAAAACAAACTATTCCTTTCTTTGAGGGGGTTTTGACCTGAAGATTTTGACATTAATTTGAAGATACACAGTTACATTGGAAAAAAAAATATTTTGAGATATTTTTTCCAAATATTACAATGTAATTTTGAAGTACACATGGTGCAGAAGCTACACAAGCTAGTGTGCTAGGGCCATCCCAGAAGTACACACAGCTAACTGGCCAACTGATTGCTTTCAAGATACACCTTCAAGATATACCTACAACAACCCAGTTCTCCTTGTCTTCCCCTTACTGCAAACAGCTACTGAATTTCAGGAAACTTTTGCAAATGTAGTTACATTTGAAGCTTTTGTCCTCCTATGAAAATCGGTGAAAACCACAGAGATTACCGGGGAGGAGAACTGAAACCCTGATATAAGAATAACGTTGAAACACACAGAAACCACATCACTCAATAGTTTTAGAATTACCTTCCTTCAACATTTTCAACAAATGACTACATTCAGCATAACCAGAAACATCCAATACTTTTCAAATTGCTTTCACAAATGCAGAATGCATACTATATGGGTACTGGGTACTCAAGAGTCTAGGACACACACAGTTACTAAGACATCTTATCACTTTCTAAAATACATGTCATTTTAGTGTTATGAGTCATTCATATTTGAAGAGAAAGACAGTTATTTTCATTCTACTAAGACTGTGACAAAAAACCAGAAATCGGACAGAAATTCAAATGTAGTCAGAGAAATACTATCCAGTTAAAAAAAAAAAAAAAAAAGTAGAAAAATTCTACCCAGAGCTTGGTGATACAACATAAAAGAATGTCAGCAGAAATGAAAAATCCTAAAAACATAAATATGTTGAAAAAGGTGTTTCATGATAAAGGAATATCAAACCATGTGCTAGGTCTGACCATAAAGGTCACAAGCTGTTCTGTAACTCCCCAGTAACCAAAACAAAACCTAACTAGTCAGAAGAATCTCAGAAACAACAAGATACAGTCATCCAAGTATCACACCTATACAGTTTATTCCAGGCCAATCTCTAACTCAATGGATAGATCACGAATTACTGTAACCAGTGAAATCACTGGGAGCAAGAAGCTGGTTGCTATCAGTGTTGCTTCCTTACCACCCCCATCTACCTTTAAACTTACTTGGATGTTTTGGTTCAACAGCTACCCGCACAATTGGTGTCGCTTCAAAGTTGAGAGGTGTAAATGGTGGGCAAGCTGGAGACGTTGACAACGTTGCAGACTTCAGCACAAAATCCTGCAAGCCTCCTATTCCTAACAGGAATTGGACAGAAAGAAAAAAGAAACAGTCATATTAAATCATGTTAAACACATGATCATACAGCTCTAAAAGAGTCAGAATTACTCTAATTATTTGAGGTATTTGTTAAAATGTTTGTGCACAAACTGGGTACTTGGCTGCCTGGTGTGAGATTGGATGATTCACCTCGGTCCTCATTGCTTTCTCTTTTTATCTTACAAAGTCGCACTTCAAACTTTAAAGAGCAGAAAGGAGAGAGGACTTTTTCCCCGCCTTTACTATGCTTAGTCCCTTTTACGGATATTTTTGGTGGTTTAGATTTAGAAAATTTAAAATTTGCAGTAACCTCTAAAAGTCAAAAGCCCAAAGCAGGACTAACTTCAAAGATAAATCCAGTTGCTCAGGCCCTTGTTCAGTCCAGGTTTAAAGATCTCCAAGGATGGAGACTCCACACACTCTCTGGCCAACCCGTTCCAATGCTTAAATACCATTGTTGTCAAGAAGTTTAGTTTTTTCTTAGGCCCACCTGGAAATCCCATTTTCTGCAACTCAATTCTTGTAAGAGTTAGAGTAACTCCTAGTAAATTACTAATTCTAATACATTTTATTATGTTGGCAGGTTGGAGAAAAATAAGTCTAAATCATAAGAAAAAAATATATAGAAAAAGATATTAGCTATAAATCTACAAAACAGCTGCTGTAAATACATATTTAGTCTTGGCTGGCTGGTTTTCACACTTACACTCAAGACAATTCAAAGTTATTGCCCTCAAATTCCTAACCAATAAGACATCATTCATAATTCAAGCTACAAACACAATACAGCAAGTGGGTGAGTAATAAAACCAACAAATAAAGTTGATATTTGATATATACAGTCACTTCTGATTTTCCCTCAATGATAAACAACCAGCCTTTCAATACAACTGCAACAGCATAAATTAAAAACCAATGTAACTTATTACAATTCTACTGAAATCTTTAGTTCATAATCTACACCTGCTTAAAAATAAATGTGTGTTTTTAGATTGCAGTTTATTTGTGTTCCCATCTCCTTATTCTCTCAAGGATGCCAGAGCAGGTGCAAGCAAGGAAGTTCTTCATCCCTGTCCTCTAGCATCAACCTAACACACTTCCAGGTTCATTTTTGGCTTGGTCTTGCGCATTTGAGGCCAGAAACAAAGAGGGTCAGTTCCACCCTATAAGATAACGAGGGAGTTTAAATTCTGAAAAGCCAGTCTGCTGCAGAATCATCATCTGCAGGATCAGGCTGTTTAAGGCTGAATGTTTGAGCAGCAGAATGTGCCAAAACTTGAAATGTCACTGCTTAAGAAAACCTTTCTGAAAATAGCTGGAAGAACAACAACATTTAACAGCTTTAAGTACAGAACAGCAGATGCTACAAAGAAAATAAATCTGTATAAACTCAGGGTTGCACCTGACCTATGACCAGCATGTATTTCCTCTTTTTTGCTTATTCAACACGTGGCTTGAATGAAAAACATATGCTGGATCATCATCACCAGAGACTGAGGAGAGAGGATGGTACATTTTATTCTGATCTCCTCCAGCTGGTAAAAAGAAAATGATTTAGAGTGGGAGATAAATGGCTTCTTTTCACAGAATAATGTGAACAAGAGAAAACAAGTTACCAGATCTATTGCTTTGGATCAGCTTACTCTTTTGTTGACACAAGTTATAGAACTGTTATTACCATAAAGAAAATTTAGAGCTCTCTGCTTATTTGTATCCTATTTGAAGGTACGTGTATTATACAGGTTTCTGACAACCGCAATATGCTACAATCAAAGAAACCTGTCAATTTCTATGAAATTGGTATGCTTACAACCTCAGCATTTTAATTGCTTCACGGTGTGCTTAAGCATACAGACATAGCCAGCCCTGATGAATCTATTTATTTAACCTTTTTTTAACTGGATGTTGTCAAGAAGTCACAAAGATTAAAGATTTCTTAACATTTTTCTGCATAATAAATTATGAAAAAGCAACAGCTAATGCCTTTTCTGAATGATATTAGACTATGATGTCACATAACTAATTCACAAAAGTACCACAAAAATGTCAATAAGAGAATTCTACTGATTTGAGATTAATGAGAATTATGCTGATATATCCATCTCCAACTTACTGTTTATCCCTCTGAAATATAATGTACTGCTTGAGACCACAGATATTCTAAACATATAATATTTACATGCTAATCAGTTGAACAGAGTTAGAAAAGCCACTTCAAAGATAAGCTTATGTATTTGCCTCCCATTTTAAGACTGCTTTTGTCACATTCAGTCATGAAATATCTAACCTATCGTAGACATATTCTCCTTCTCATTTCTTCTACAGTACAACAATTTCCCAAAAGATTGTTCCAAAAGGAATCAGAAAGAAGAAAAAAATGCTTAAGCAAGAAAAGTTAGAAAGGCTATATTACTTAGGACTTTTACTTTATGTTTTAAGAAATTAAAGAATGAAATATTAAAAAGCATTATAAGCACTTCTGAATATTCAAGGTATATAATTTGCCACTCACTGAACTAAATATGCTTTTAGGCAGTTTGTTGGACATTGCTTCTTCCTCCCCTCTTTTCTTTTTCTCTCTCTTTCAAAACAGAAGCTCTAGAAAAGCTTTAGTTAAAAACTCTATAGGAATTTTTATATGGGAGAATAAGACCAGGAATCTGCTGTCATTTATTAACTCTGACTGGGGTAGTCATCTAAATTCCCAATTTTATACAAAAGAAAATGGTGAATTCTGTTCTGAGGATCACGTATACTTGGGGGGGGAGGGCAGTTTCTAGTGAACCTCTTATTTTGCAATATACTGTGTAACAGGACTCTTTCTAGCACAATACATATACACAATACAGTCTGTTCTTCCCAGTAAGCAGCCAAAGAACCTTTACACATTTTATCTTTATTCTTCTTTACTGAAAGCCAGTTCATAAAGCAAAGTCCACTATCTACTAAATAGCTACTACTGTAAATATCTGTTTTCTTGTGCATAGCCCTGCTGAGATTATGGGGTTTACAATGTAGAGAGCTAGAAAGCAAGCTACATAGGCTAAGGTCAGATCTATCTAATGATATCATATGAGATGTGATACTATGCAAGAGACCAGATCACTTTTCTTAAATTCTATATCTAAATGCTTTCCTCCTACTGGAGGATAATATATTTTGTTTTTAAAAAAGCATTCCCACATACTACTAGTCCCCAAAGAAAGAATCACAGTGCCTGGACTCAAATAGACTTGAATAATCAGAGATGCTGACAAAAATACCATTGTGCAGGGCCCAGTCCATGTGCCAAAAGACTTCCTTGAAAGAAAGGTAATGTTACAAAGCTCAGTGCTAAAATGGAAACTCTCAGACAAAGCAACACTAGTTCTGCAAACCTGATACCATCTCTGAGGAAAACAGGCAAGCTTCCAGATATCATGTGGAGGTTCCATTTCCAATATTTTTTAATTGCATCTCTTGTCCTAATGAAGCCAATCCTACACAGAATTGGCCAGCCAACTGACTTTCCGTGGCATATATGAAGAGTATTTGTCCACAAAGAAATGTAACCAGACACCTGCTTTTTACAGACACCCTATTCAGATTACTCTGACAAATGGTTCACATTGACCAGAAATAAACATATTTTTAAGTGTTAGTTTAAACAGTAGCTCTCAATCTGTGGGTTGAAAATAAATACTGAATTCAGACATCACCTTAATAGACAAGGAAGTCATTGCCTTTAACGTTATTTCATAGGCTTGTAATCTTCTGAGTTCCATTAACATTTAAAAGTAGAGTGAATTATGGTGTACAAAATTCCTACACAGATGCAGAAATGCTAGATTTATTAACATCCTCCTTTTGTTCAGTGCTTTATAACTATTAATTGTCCTAGAAGATAAGAATACTAAATTAAGGATATACTTACTTATAATCACTGGTGTTTTTACTAAAGGATAGAAAGTACATGGTAAAAATAGATCAAAACATCATGATTGAAATTTTCAAAGCAGTAGGAAATTTAAGAGAAGTCTACATTTACTTTCTGCCTTTGTGTCTTGCTGGTAACCACCACACCTCAGACACTTAGTTTGCAGCCTTTAAAGTACACTTTTCCAGCTAAATTCAGCTATCAAGATCTAAACACATAATAGATCAATTTCAAGATAGACATAATTAGATTCTTTTGATGTAGAAAGATTTAGTATTTAATATTCTTTCAAGATAAAAAAAACACAGCAGACGCTACCACCATGCAAAACTGCTTCAATCAGATAAGGAAATAATTCAGTTTGCAGTGTGAAAATCAAACAAAGAAAAATAAGAGCTGCTTAAATTTTAACTTCTGCCACATTGTTACGAGCCTCAGCACATCAGTTCAGAGGATCTTTATCTTCTCTCGCTGATGATATCACCACTTAAACATCCCTGGCTGCTGTGGAATGGAGACATGTCAAACTATGGACTAACACCATAAGGAACTAAGTAAAGCAAAGAGCTAATGTTAATCTACCCAGTAAGGCTGTGTCTCCATTGAAATATATCATTTCTTATCAGCACTGTTTGTTTAGAAAGATTAAGATTTTACAACATGCAAAGCCTCCTGGCTTAAATACTCCAGGCAACAGTACTGTGGATCAGTGAAGGAAGATTATGCGAGTTCATTCTAAATGTAAGAGGAGGTGTGATGCAAACTCCGTAAATGTACACAATCTAAAATCTTAAGACTAGCACCTGCCCTTTGTTTCAAAGGGTTTACAGACTAGAACCTTTATGATTTTATTTGGACAGTAATAAGTATCAAACACTTGAATCTTTTGTCTTTCCCCCTAGGAAAAAAAAGATATATTTTAGAAGGTGCTATTAGAAACAGATACAAGGAAGTAAATTCATCAATCCACCTTAAGAACATAATTAACTCTCACATGTTTCAAATTTCTCCAGAAAATAAATAAGCTAAACGCCAATTAAAATAGAGAAGGGCAAAGTACATTCATCAAGTAATTCTAAAATCAAGAAGTTAATGAAAACAGCCCCAATCAATTATCATTCCCCTTCTGATCTATTCACAGAATTGTCCTTGCCCAACACCTAGCACAAACCTGGAAAAGGTTATACCATTAGCACACTGGTACCTATTAGGATGACTAATAACAGTTCAGTGTTTCCTCATACCCTTTATGAAACAACCCTCATCTCTCCATTACTATCTGTAATTAAAAAGAAAGGGCTTCTGCAAGTGGAAATAGGCCTCCTGTAGAAATAAACTGGGTTATAATAATGTCTTTCATATTCAAGGTATCTTAAAATGTTTTACAAATTATTGGGGTTAAATGCTGGAAACTGCAGGGACTTTGGACAAGCAGGCTGCTATCATGGCTTAAGAATACCTTGCATTATACTTTCAGCTCCTCACATTTTAAGCATGTTTCTCGAGTCTCACCGGCACTGCATCGAGACATCTGAGGGCAGAACTCGACCTTTCTGTATTAGAAACTGTTTCTGAAAGGGATGGGAATGTAAATCAAGACAGACCACATTCTAGCTGAGATTTCATCAACTTTTTCCATAATGCAGACCACATGTTAGCACAGCTTGCTGGTGAGCCTCCTCTTCTCATCTCTAATTGTGTACTTCCCCCCCTCAATCTTCTTACCTGCTTCTGTGGCAAGTCGGATTTTTTGTATGGAAAATAAAATATTAAGAAGTAGGTACATGATTTTAGCTATCTTCACAGCTTTCCAATGATTTTGGAAAAAAAGTTTATTAAACATTTTCTGTTTCAGTTCCTCTTTCCCAAGGTGTTTCCCTTCAGCTGAGACAGTACCACTCATGCAGCTAAATCTCTAAAGATCACCAATATCCCTCAGGCTTTAGAAGTCTCATCTCCAGTTTTGTCATGAGTTTCAAAGAAACAAGTTAAACCTAAACATGTGCTAGAGATTAGGCAGCAGAAACTTCAAGCATTTGCTCAGTACATGGGAGTTATAACGTTATGCTTTTACTGCAGCACTTCACTTCTGGTTCCCAGCAGGAAGCGGGCAAAACTTTCTGGCCAGATGACAGTAAACTCTCAGCTACGTTATTATTAAAGTTACAACAAAGTTTGCTCCTCCAAAGGGCACGATCAGGTGAGAGGACATTAAATGCAGGAAGTGGCTGCTGGCACAAGCAGCACCTCAGTACTTTACTACTGAATCACTGAGCGTAAGGACCCATGGAGCATGACGGCAGCTCACTGGGTTCCTGCAGGAAAAAGGCTAGCGGTTCAAAAAAGTGAACTGCTTTGAAAAGCTGCTTTGAAAAGAACTTTAAGATATCTGTAAAAATAAGAATTTTAAAGATGTAATGTCAAACACAGAAATCATGTGGTTTAACAGAGTGTTTGCCTAAAATTTCCTGTTCCAACATTACATTTTCAAAAGAGGGCTGCAAACTTATGTAATGCGCAAATAAACATCATTACTATGGTGCAGAGACTCTTTGGAAAAAATACTGCACATGCAATTAAATACTTAGGGTACATAACACACATCTCCTAATTGTTGACTGAGTGGTTATTGTAATTATGATCTTTTGCATACTCTCCTAGGGCTAAAAAAAAAAAGAGAGTTTCAAGAAAATTATAAGAGAAAATCTTTGCATTAAATTGTAAATGGTGGTCAAGTGAGTGGATAGGAGAACCATCTACACACAGTATTGGTAAAAAGGCACCAAAACAGATTAGTGTAAAGAAGCTATTTGGTAAAACACTAATTTACCTTTAAGTAAACAAAATAAACCTAAAATCAGTTGACACTCCAAATACGATTTCTGGGTTTACATGTAAGTGCAGCCAGAATGAGATACTGATTTCTAATTTGCTGAGTAAATCAAATAAATAGAAAAGATGGAAGTATTTCAGACAACAACCTTTTCTTGCACTACAAGATTCGTCATGCTCAGCTACTTAAAAATATATTCTAAATACCCAAAGGTAATCTAACTTTTCCCATAAGACAACAAAACACCAATTCCAGTTAACAGAAGAGTAATACAAAATAATTTATTTTTAAATCAAGCTAGGAATAGCATAGTCTAACCAACAGGCCTTTAAATAAAAATGTAATTTCACTTTTTACTCAGTTTTATTACTATTCCCTGAAAATGGGCAGACTTCATTTATATACTGGTTTCTTAAATTGGAGATCATAAGAAATCAGTAACACCTGCTACTTCCCAGAATCATTTGCAAAGGGTGTTAAAATTAATGAGGCCTTCAGGCATTGATCTTGCAAGGAATTCATTTTAACCTGTAGAAGACTTAGAGGTTTTGTCACATTGTGCCTAGAAAAGGCTACATGAACATAGTGCTGCAAGTTCTGCGTTGGATAACCAAGGGATATGGCGAATTTAAAACTACTACCAGAAGTACCAGTGAAAACAACTCACTTTTTTCTTGAGCTACACTTTAAAATTTGTCTCTTTGGGGAACCTAGATATATGCAATTTACTTTTCATTTGTTAAAATAGAATAGGAGACCTTTATTACTCAACACATCAGGTTGAAGTAAGGTAAGACCTGATGTGTTGGTAAGGTAAGACAGACTCATCAGTTACTAGCATACCTTGAAGATCACAAGTGGAAGGAACACACCAGTGAGCAAATGCATTTACTATCCTGTGGGAAATGCCCTACTGAGTCAGTGACGATTTTTCCTGCTAACCTGTAAGATATGCAAGTAACTCATCCAAATTTCCAAGACTTGAGCACATTACTATTCCCAATGCCTAATTCTTTGCTTCTAGGGCAGTGTTTCTCATCACACTGCAATTGCTTATAAAAGATTTCTGCTTATGTATTTGAAGACCAAGCTATGTTCACCAAAGTATCACGTAAAATGGATAATTTCAGTTTACATTATACGAATGTTGACACCTGTTTAATTAAAATCTTTTTCATTAATGGTAAAGAATAAAATACAATTTGACCTGAAGCTGCAAAAACAAAAAAACAAAAAACCCCAACTTTAAATACTTCATTTGTAGTTACAAGCAATGTAGTTACAAGCAATAATATGTGGGGGGAAAAATAATTAGAAGAAAGATTCTAACAAGGGAAACCACTTTGATAATGCCTTTAATTATGAGTACTTGACATAATGAGTGTAAAAACAGATGGCATTACAGGGAACAATGTCTTAAGTACACTTGTATCACCAGCCTAATAAATCTCTAATAATGAATTATTTGATCATGCTTTACAGCTTAGCAGCAAAATAATTTGAAGAAATAAAGATTAAAAATACAGTTAAAAGAGACAAAACCAATAAACTATTTATTGCCACCCAATAACCTACTACAACCGGGCCATAAGTGCTGTTCTCCGAGTGCAACGCGATGTGCTCTAAATATCACCGATATAATGAAGGGGAACAGGGACAAGACTTTGGTGAAAAGTGCAGATGGAATCCCAAGACAGGCAATTACAAAACGCAGACATTAATTCTTTAAAAAAAAGTACCTGGGAAACACCAAATAGCAAAACTCTGCAAAAAACAGTCTTGCTAGCTCTCCGTTATTCTTCTTAATAAGGATTTTTGACACAGTGATACAAAAAATATTATTCAGGAGACACCAGGAAAGGAGCCTAGGGCATTAAGATCTCTACACCAGGTAATTCCTTAATGCTTAATTTTCTTTCCCCCTGGACATAACACCAGACACAGAGTCCTTCACTTGTATTGAAGGGTAAAAGGGGAAGAGATCCAACTCCAAACAGCGGAGTCCAAGAACGCCACCCCGAGGAGAACGCAAATGATCTAGCAACTCTAGAAAGGGCATTTCTGTTCGTGAGATCCTACACCTTCCTGGCACCGGCACCAGCTTGGTTGGAGTCGGAGTGAGCTGACTCCTGGGGCCAAATCAGAAGAAAACGAGCCAACCAAAAAGGCATTTTCCACCTCCCCAGGGTTTCACTCCCCCAACTACCAGAACAGGAGACTTGTAAAACACACTTGCTTCTAATACACCGCTCAAGAAAAAACACATTGAAACATTAACCAAACGCCTATGGTGCGATGAAGCCAAAGGTAGCAGGAGCAACATGCACGTAACAGTCAGGTAAGAGCCCTTTTCCTCTCCCGTGCACGTGGGAGAGGAAGGTGACGACTCGCAGCCCTGAGGCGGCTGTGGCCCCTCGGCCCGGGAGGGCTCTGGCCGCTGCGGGGCTGACTCAGCGGAGCCGAGCCCTGCGCCGGATCATGGATCATGTATCACCCACCAGCGGCGACAGCGGCTGCTGCTCCGAGACAAAGTACAATCTCAAAAAGCAGGACGTCAGCTGCTTTTCCGAACAAAAGAAATGTGACCATTTGCCACGGCTAGGTATCAGTTTTAAAAGCTCCAGAGGGGTCCTACGCATCTGCTTCTCATTTCTACTAAAAATGGTTTACGATATACTTGATTACTTAAATAACTTTTTTTTTTGGGTCGAGGAGCAATGCTTCTTACACATTATGTCATACTTCCTGATGGGATTATTTATATGAAAGAATGCTTTAAAAACGGAGTATGTTTTTAGTCTCATTTCCAAAGTAAAAGCTGCTTGTGTAATCACATGTTCTACCCTCAACCACTTTTAAATACATTGGTCAGGTTCCCCTGAGCTTAGCCGGGCCAGCACGAGAACCCTCTGTTCACAACAAATTTCCTTTCCACAAGTTATGTAAAATTAATGGCTAGGAACAGAGAAGAGACCAAAATTGGTGAGCTCACATTAAGGGAAAAAAAAAAAAAAAAGGGCAGGCAAAACATGCTGGTTATATATTCTGCTGGGAAGCAGCTGTCTGGAGACCAGCAGGCACATGCTGGCCAGCCAAGAGGACACACACAATTGCAGGAGAGGCGTAGCTCGGGGCAAGCGGAGGATTTTAAGGACACCAGTCCACAGGAATCTCGGCTTTGTTATACCACTGCTTTTTGAACATGTCACAAAACAATTGGACTTTTGTGGGAAAGATCTGAAAATTTTAACCACCAAGATCCCATACGTTTCGGCTGTCGTTTTGAAGGCTTCTCGCAATGCAACTCTTTACATCCCTAAATCATGTAGGTTGTCATTCGGAATTCCTCAAATGTGCTTTCAAGTTCCTTGCCCTCGACAGCACCAGCAGACTAAATGGAAAAACAGTTTGCAAAATCTCATTGTTGATATTTAAATACAATAACTGATGTAACAGGACTTGCCAGCAGGTTCAGGCCTTCCTTTTGATTAATGGATTTACACTCATGCAGCTGACAATGGTTGACCCAACACTTCAATGTTGCATAATACATGATTTATACAAAGCTTAACATGTGACACTTGGAAAACACCAAGTATTTAAATGAATATTTGTTGCTCAACAACATATTTCAAAAGTCCAATTAGTAACTGAGACAGATTTCTATCAAAGTTGGCAGCAACAGTACTTCACCCTCCGAAGCATAAATCAAACAGCAAATAAACTTACCAACTGCATAATTTATACATTCAGAGCTTTTTTCCCCCTTTTTTTTTTTTTTTTCTCCTCTTCAGAAGTATGCTGTGCTGATCAAGGTCTGCTTACCAAGTCAACAATAGTGGGTTTAAACCAAGTACCTTGGAAAAAACGTGTCCACTTCAAATGCACTAGGATCACAGAAATCTCTCCACTCCGAAATGCTTCCGCTCAAGTTTCAGATGGGGTCTGTACAGTCATTACATTTTTTCTAATGGGGTCTCACTGCCTTCCTCACTACAAATAGGCTCAGAAACAAATATGGTGATTAAAATAAATAAATAATCACCATCAAAATTAGGTGAACCATCTACCAAAACATGTATACACAAAGGATACTCACAAAGCAAAAACAGCTAGAGTCCATGACTTCCATGACTGAAGAGTAGCCTTGGAAAACGCAGCCTCTCATTTTTGAAAAATAGTGACCAAGGCTTGCCCAACTCCACAGCAGACCTCACTGAGGAGAATTTGATAGTAAGCAAAGAGCTGTATTTATTTTTGTCTTTATTTTATATATGTGTGTGTGTGTGTGTGTGTATATATATATATGTATATATATGTATAAAATCTGGTTCTAGGTGTCAATGGCAAAATTCGAAAATACAGTCAACAACTGCTCTTCATCTTAAGCCAGAAATGCAGTTGTAATAGTCCCTCAAACATTATCTTTATCTCTTCATAATCTGAACTAAACAAGTCTTTAAAATTAATAGAGGTTTTACAATCTAAAGTTCTAATAGCGTAAGGAGAAACTGTAAGTTTTACCTGTGCTTGCTCTCTTCTGTGGTATCTGTTATTTTCAATTCATATAGTTTTGACAATGGAATTAGACTGTCTATTAATGGATAAGTGTAAATGAAACTTGCACTGCTTGGCTTGCAATCCCTAAAGAATCATATTTTTAGTAAATATTAGCTTTTCTAGTGATTCACTGAACAATAAACAGCTATACAGTCTCTAACCGTTCGGCCTAACTGTCCAATACTGCCCCTTTAACTCTGTTGTTTAGCAGGGCTGAGGAGTTTGACTCAGTTGATGCTCCTAAATATAGCTCTGCCTTAATTCCCCCCCACAGCTTCCAAGCCAGACAAAGCCAACCTTATGACTCACCACCTTCTACAGGCCAAGCAGCCCTCACAACTCTTCTGCAGTTTCAAGGGAAGCGTGAACCAAGAGCAAAACCCCAGAAAAATATTTGGAGACTAACTGAACATAGCTTTTATTAAGAATCTCTTGACCTGTAACTCTTCCACAAAATAAATACATTTCAGATTTCAAGTCTCTACAACTGTTCAAGCACAGCGGGCTTGGGTGCAAAATTTGAAACTGGTCCTTCTCACCAGCACTCCAATGCCTTCGCTAAACCAATCCTCTGCCCCTTCTTCTGAACTCCTGGAAGAGATCGTGGTAGCAGCAGCAGATGGAAGCAAGAGAGAAATGCACAAAGTAATAAAAGGCTTTTGTGGCTAGCTGTAATGTAGATGTAGAGGCATTACACAACCACACGTAGCACTTACTGCAAGAGGGCTAAGCAAGCTGTATGCTGTGAGCACTACATCTATTACTCAGTAAGATAAACACATCTTCACGTGCGGTCTGAGCGCGGTATACGGCTTCTCTCTCCATGACAGAGACAGCCTGGCTAGGATTAGGAAGTGTCCTAGTAGGAATTTAAAATACATTCAAATAAACTGTCTTCATGAATTAGTGGTTTATATGGCATAAACTATGCCAGCTAGCAGAGTTGTTGAAATTGCTTAGGTTGCGATTTCTCTAAAATAATCTCTACACGCTCTATTTTTTTTTTATTTTAAATTAACATTGGATATCCAAGGTAATCCAAAAGAAAAGCTCAAGTTGAAAGAGTAACAGAAAGAAAAGGCAGAGAGAAGAGGGAAATTTTCAGGAAAAACCTGAAGCTGGGGAGAAATGGAATATTTCACACTCATGTTAACTCTCCAGAGGCAGGCTGACAGAGCTTAGGACAAATTTCCACAGTCTGGTTATTAATTTGGGAAGCAAATAGTGTAGACATATGAAAGTTAAAAGAAATATCCAGAAATTTTTTCTCCTCCCTCTGAAATAAAAGAGTAGTTTTTCCTCAGCAAAAGGGAAGTATCAAATAAAAAAGTGTTAAACACTATATTTACCGACCATGGCTTTAGCTTTTGGCTTTCAGAGTGCTCAGATTTGAGTTAAAATATCAGAAGATTTTATGCATGAAGAAATGTGCATCAAAACAATAATTCAAAGTTTTGAATATATTAAATAGATGTTTAAATATATCATAGTATTTAGTGTGACAAGAGCTGAGAAGACATTAGATAAACTAGTCAGAAGGCTGAGTAAAAACAGTTACAAATTAGATTTAACCAACAAAACCAATGCTGCCTATAGCAAAACTATTTTTCTCCACCACTCATTCACTGCCTCCTTCAGGGCACAGAGATGTTGAGATGATTACATTGTAGTTTCTAGATCTAGCTTCCTACTCCTCCAAAGAGTTGCATGCGGTTAATTTAAATGCAAATAAACATCAGCATTTAAAGTGAAAACATACGCCTTTGATATGATTCTCCAGGCAGGTGACCTATGTTATTAAAAAGATGTGTTGTAAGAGCACCTTGTCCTGCTCAAAAGGGACACAGCAAAAGCAGCAGCAGTGTGAATGAAACACAGCGAGAGAAAACCTATCATAGAAATTGAGATGCATACACATCTAAAATATAGAAATTAGCTGAACTGATAGTTTAAAGTAAAAAGCAAAAAAAAAACAAAAAGGAAAAAAAAAAAAAACACTCTCCTTCACATCTCCATTGGTTCACATCTTACTAGAAGTCTAGGTTAAAGATCCTTCAAAACAACATGACAATTACACGTTTGTTTAGTACTGCCAGGAGGGATAATTTCCTCAAAAGCATAATATTGCTTAATACTCTGACAAGATTTTATATTTTTAACTACCTTTTTGTACATCAATTGACCACCTTTGCTAGGAAACTGAAAAGCTTAATTCATTTGATAGAAAGTAGCTGGTTTCTAACCAGAACAGATAAACGGTAGCCAGCTGATTAAAACCACTGACTTCTTTTCAAACATGCCATTATCTGAAGAAAGAGCATCATCAGTACCATGACAAATGTATTTTCCATACATAATATTAGAGAAATTAAATCCAGTCATGATTAAAATTTCATTTATGCTTTGGTAATTGCACATATTCATAAAAAAAGATTTCAATTATGGTGTCTTTTTGTTTCTGAAATGCTGTACATGCAACATATTCAAACATATTTGTGTAGCTCTGATGCCAGTGCCAGTACCTCACTCCAACACCATCGTATGGAAGCTCCACGCTGGGAAAAAACACTTTTTAAAGACAATGACTAGCACTGAACAACAACAAATCAAACTGAATTGACAGAACTAGCTGAAAGAAATTTATTCTGATCAGAAATATTTCAGAATTGTAAGGTTTTTTTGAGTAGTAAATGGACAGATAGACCAATATAATCATTTAATATTGATTTTGGCTTCCTCCGCTGCCCTGGACTGTTCAGCAATCTGACCCTCCTGAGACACCAGCATGTGTTTGCTACACACTTTCACTAAAATTATTTTCCTGTGTACTAGTGCTCTGTGCAAGTTTGTAGTCAGAAATATCTACAGAGACCATAGTTAACCAACATTAACCAAACAAAGTTTTATATGTGCATATGCAAATAGTAAACTGGAAACCTGAATGTATCCATACACTTGGGCAACACAAATGTTAATTCTTGGGAAGTCTAAAACATAGAGAACAGCCCGAGTTTCAAATATAAGATTACTAACATTACTCACAAACTATCTCAAACCAATAAATACTCATGGAAAATTAGCATATACAGTCCCTAATTTGGGTACATTATCTCCCACTTAAACCCTGTGCTTGGAGTAGTTATTTTGTACCTGTTTCTGAAATGACACTGCAGGCTCATGGCTCCAATCTTAGAAAACTCATGGCTCCATGAAACAGGAGAAAGGAAATTCTGTTAGAATAGCTCTCAAGTTTTAAAAAGATGTATAGTAACTAGTTCTGCAAAGGGAATTCTCCAGTTATTCAATCCAGAAGTAGGAAAACAATCCTAGTATCACTTTGTACGGAGAGATAAAAGATTCAGTTATATAGCCTAGACACAAATCCCTGTTAAATCAGGCAATTTACACCTCTGCTGAGAGCTGAACCTTAGAAACAAATTCCTCAAACTATAAACACTTGCTGGCTCACTCAGTCATTTACTCTGGCGCCCTGGTGTCCAAATTCATCACTGAACAGAGGCTTCCCAATTCATCATACAGTACACCAGAGCTGCACAAACAGGCAGGAAATTCCTACATATGAAATTCTGACAACTTGGAGCACAAAGCCAAAATAACTCTGGTTCATCTATCACAAATCCTCATTTATAAGTAGATATAAGCAGATACAAAAACCTCTTGAGATTTTCAATTAATCAAGGCAATTGGATGAAATTCATGGCAAGCACAGGATATGCCATAAAGCTATGCCATGATGGGTCACTTACTAAATAAAACCGACATGCTACATCACAACAGGGTACTATTGGATAAAAAAAAATTATGGATATGCAGAGTTATCCAGTTCTTTGAAAACTGTTGCTTAAGGCTTCCATTGCTACTATTTTACATTGGTGAAATAAGTAACTTTTAACACTCTCATGCTCCTAATCTACAGGAAATTTCTTAGAGTACTGGTCAGGTAATAGATACAGTTATTTCTACAGACAACTGCTCTCTCTCTATTTAAACATGGGTGTACTCAATCTCATGGAGGAAAAGAGGGTAAGATCCTCTCCTAAAAAGACTTTAAAAAAATAAAGTCAAACCCAACTGCACACTCACAAAGGAGATTTGGAGATTTGTGAGATAAGGCAGCTATTATCAGGGACCCAAACCCACAAGCACTTTGATTTTCAAAGGCTGCCCAGGGGCAATGACTATTCTCCAGTCTCAGACTGTTAAACCAGGAAAGGGAATGGGGCTGCTCTGGCTCTCTGGATTCTGATCCCGGATATGTCTTTAGTAAGACACTTGTGGATAATAATTAGCAGCTAATAAATTTGAAGTCCCAAGTGCAAGCGTCACCTCTTTGCAGGACAGAGCGAGGATGTTCCACAGAGAGGGCTGCCTGCACCTCAAACCTCTTCCCGGGCTCTTTCCAGCTCTTTTCCATCACGCAGCCTCAGAGCAGGTGGGTGCTGCTGGGCTTGGAGCTTCTACAGGCATCATGGGTATGAAATAGTCCCCATTCCCCTTACTCTGCTGCTGCCCACGGCAGGGTTCAATAGCAGCAACATGCACGGACAAGTCTGGACAGTTCTCACTCCGGAGCTATTTGGGAAAACTCAGGCACCAGCAGTCACTGAAGCTGCCTACACGCGGACCCTGAAGAATCCGCACCACTTGCTTCCTCTCTGGGAGACTCTCTAGAAATTCTATTTTCATTTTCATGAATGCTCAGATTTTTCTGATGTTAAATTATTACTATTTCCTTTAAAAACAGATACAGAATATTATTCCCTTTTTTCAAAAAGGTAAATATTTCAATTTTTCAACATTGCAATCTAACAGTGATCAAAAGCAAATTTCAAGGCACTTCAGCCAGAACAAACAAGTTTTTATTTTAAATCATCTCATACTACTCTATTTTAGAATACCATAAAAGCTTATCTTCTACTAGTGAACTAAATACATTATCTAAGATCACAATAAACACCTGAAACTAGTCAGGTTAAAAGATTCTATCCTCAGAACCACAGAAAAAAAATAAAGCTCTTCAAAAGGCAATTTAAAAAAGTAAAATTAGAGAGAAAACTAGAAAACTTTCATAAGGAAGCTATAAGTCATTCAAAGAATTCTACCCCCAAAACTACAGCTGTGGCAATGTCACGTTACCATATAAAGTCACACATCCCAGTATGTTACATCTCTGACCTAAGACATGCCATATTTTTTCTCTCCAGTGTTTTATGCTCTAATATGTTGTTACTGATTCATAACCAATGTGATGAATCACTACTTCTGCAATCAACTTTGCCATTCCAAATCCCCATAAATTTAATCACAAATATAACATTTAATAAAATTATAAGGCAAATCTGAAATTGTTTTTTTAGCTGTGCACCATGTTATATTGCCCAGTAAGCATCACAGATGATTCAGCATGGCTGTTGGAACCACACACAGCAAAGAGCAGCAATGGCAAGGGACTAAAAACACTGCAGCAAAAATACAGTTAAGAAAATGTTTTCAGTATCCAGCACTAAAAAAAAATGCCTGCCTGGCTCAAACAATATATTGACGATTACTCCTTTAATTCAAAGAAATGACTTGAACATATTCAGATTTTCAGCAATTTAGCTTTTCATAAAACACTGATTGGGTAGGAGGCTAATATAGACATGGCAATTTCAGGTAACCACAACAGTTTAAAGATAAATGCTATATGCTAACAAAATGTAAGCAATTGTATACACACCTTTTCCTGAATAATTCTAGATTACTAAACACTAGCTAAAATGCAAGGTATTTTTTTTTTTACTGAGTGATAACACAGCAGTTAGCAAGCTGAAGACAAAGGTTTCAGTTTTCTTTGTTTCATTCACTGTTTTCCCCCAACTCCAGCAACAACCTGGAGGAAGGCTGCCCTCCTGCGTCCACCGCGGTGCCGAGCGGGGAGAGCCCATGCAGCTGGAAGCACTTCAAGCCGGCTACTTTCTATAATCGTATTACTGATTCAGAGAGTGAAATTAGCCCACCAAATGTTTGCACAAAAATAAAAGGCTGGTGCAACAGCAGGGCTGTTCCTAGGGCTTTCACAGAAGGTGGTAATGCCTGCTGGTTGGCATCGGTCCTAGAAAGCCATTCTGGGCCTTTAAAACGGCATCGCTGTTTGCAGCTGCTCTTTACTCTTAACAGAGGCTGCTTATTAAAAGCTCCTAAATTGTTCGATGAAGTCCTAAAGGAATAAAATGCAAATGCTTGTTAGACACCTTGTAATGAGGTTAACTATAGTGATTTTATACCAGAGTTTTACGCTAGCTGCGAGTGCACCTATCCTTAGAAAGATGTAAAGTAATCCAGAAGGACAAAACTAAAATTACCTACAGCTTCCAATATCATGTTATTTACATTTCAAGAATCCTTTAAGTGATTCAAAAATAATTGAAATTTGACAGAAAACTGTATGGGAAAAGAAGCATTATGGAAATAGAAAAGTTAAAGCACACAGAGGTCAGTTATAGAGGAAGTCAGTCCACAGTGAGCTGACAAGAGGAATTACTTCCAGATTTCTCCTCTATTAACATCATTTAATAAATTAAATAAATAAATTATCTCAGTTTGATAGTACAGTTGATATTCACATTGCTAACTGCATATGAAAATAATCAGACAATCACCTAGGCTCCTAAGAGCATTAAACTGATGGTCTATAAATGTAACGATATGCAAAAAACTTTTATTCAACTTTTATTCAAGATACAAGAAGCACTTCAGTGATCATACAGGCAGCTCTAAGAAAAAGCCAATTTGTGAATGTTGAACATCAGCCATTGCTGTGATCCTCTTGGATAAAAACGAGCAAAATCCTCAAGTTTATGGTTCATGTCATTTTGAACCTCTGTGCATGTTCACATGGGCAACATGCATTTATTAAGATCATTTTATTCTACTGAACAAAAAGTATCACTTTATGATCCTCAATGACTTATTCCAGAACAATCTCCATCAACAACAACAAAAACATTCATTTATGTAGAAACTTAGCAGTCAATGGACATACTTTTAAGTACTGCCAACGTTGTTTTCAATTGCATGTTGTTCACTTGTTTTTCTATCAGTCTTTGATTTTAGTTACTTAAAAATAAGAATTGAGAATGTCAACACTGGAATCCTAGACCTTTCATCTGTACCTAATACGATCCCTGAAAACACTACTACATTCTACCTGTTTAAAATATTTTTTGCATCATCTCCAACAACTGTTTCTGTTACTAAACCATCTTTTTTTTTTACTTTTGGATAAAAGTACCAAAAAAAAAATAACCCTTCAATTAAACAGCAGCAGCAAGAAAAATAAATTCCAGGCCAAACATTTTTAACAAAAGTAGGAAAAACAGGAAGCTACCATGAGCATCTGGAGGGCATGTGCTTGCTCAATCTCAACTTGTGAGCCCCATTTATTTTCTCCTCATATATCACCTTCAAATTTTTCCTTTGTCACTTTGAGGATCACCCACTAAGTTTTTTATGCTCCTCCAACACAAAAAAAAATCAAAACAAGTGTTACAAAATGATGCTTTTCTGTGCTTGTACTTTTCCCTTGCTGTTTTTTAAAAGAAAAATATAGCTCTATAATTTTACACAGGAACAAGCAAATAAGACTTCCCCACTTCCTCCAGCTTTTGCCAGGAGAGACTCATTAATGCTGCAAAATACTTATTTGTGTGATAGAGGCAGTCTTAACTTAGATAAAACATTCTTAACAAAGGAATATAAGTGAAAACATTTACAAATTGTCTATAATAATTTCCTTTGTGGAACTTCATTGCCTTTTTTTACTTTTAGCATTGTTTTCCCTACTGGCACAGGAGCAGTGTTTTTTTCCATTCATGAAAGCATGTAACGAATACTACTTCCAAATATCTTCATACAAAAAAAAATAGAAAGAAAAAAGTGTTACTACTAATTTTGTTATTTGTGTACTTGCATTATTAGTCTTTGATAGTTTGCTAAACAATATCCAAAATGACTTGGCAGAAAGCCGAGCTCACATGGAATGCACACAAGATCTGAATTAAATCAGTTAAGCTTTCACAATTGACATTTATAGTTTTCTTTTTGGGGGACTCTAAGCTCTAATAAGAGACACTGAAATCATTAAACTAGAGGTCAGTGAATCCACATCAGTGGTTCACTTCTCAAAAACACTACACCCTGGGAAGATCCTTGCATGGGAGCAAGAAGCTGCAGTACCACAGAGTGTAGCCCAGCAGGATGGGAGTGCCCAGGCAAGAACCAAATTTCTCCAACACCCCAACCAGATGGGGCAGGCAGAGTCCAGGCTATGTCAAGCTCCCCTCTCTGTTACATTTTTGTGTAGCCAAGCAGGACACTCAAATCTTTCAGAATTGGCACAGAGTAGCTTGCTTTTTGCTAAGATGTTAAACTTGCAGGCCAGTTTCAATCACAGTATCATCAAAAAACATGGAAGAGTCAGAAAGTCTTTGTGTTTAAATGCTTAAGGACCATTTCTCCTCTTCAAGACAAAAACCAAGGACAATACTTTCAAAATAATGCATAGATTCATGTGAATCTCTAGGTCCATGAGACAATACTTCCTTACCAGTTGTATATTTTCACAGTTTCAGAAGGTGAGCACCAAACAGTATCATTACTAATTTTGAGATAAAGATTAGGTGAGCATACAGAATTGTCACATTTGGCATTAAGAGTACACAGAATATTTCTATACCTGGAATTTAAGCATTATTTCTCTACACCTCGGTGGAATTTACAAATATGGTAACACTGCTTCCAACAGGACAATACGACGTCAGCACAAGCGAAGACTGGCAAAGCCGGTACAAGAGTCCATATGGCCCCCAGTCAGAGCAGAAGGATGCACAGGAGGCGAGCTCTGCTACCAGGATGAGTAGGTGGACACTTTGCAAGACAAGACACTTGGTCCCAGGACTCCCAGAGCTGAAGACCACACAGAGGTTCCAACTCAGCCCTTCTGCCTGGTACACAGCTGCTCTGAGCACACTGCAGAGAAATGAGCCATCTCCTGCATCTGCCTACGACCTGCTGTAGGCAGGGGGAAAGTGCCAGTCCTCTTCTAGAGAGGGCCTGATCACGACTGTGTGGTGGCAGATTTCATCATCATCTTTCCCAGTAACCAGCAACTTGGCAGAGGAACCTGAAGTGTTTACAAGTGGGATTTGAAGCAAACTCATTTGAACTTCTGGAACCAAAAGCACAGCAAAACATTCCAACTCCTACAAGTATATTGCATCAGTCAAACTTTGTTTTACGGATTTTTTTTTTAAACAATTTGTCATGCAACTGAATCATCTCAAATACCTGCATAACCTGTATTTCAGATAAGGCTAGTGATGTATTTTTTGAAGCAACTTCCTCAACACTAAAAACAGATGTTTTGATACAACCAGGCTGGGCTGGGCTTGGAGGAAAACACTGCCATATATTAACCCAAGGATTCAATTTAACTGCTAGTTTATGTCTACATTCACAATATCAGTGTTTTTGGAAAATAGCTAGCCCATTCTGTTTACTACATGCTCCAATTATGAACTTATTCTCAAAGACTCAAAGTCTCAAAGACTTTCCATTGCACTGTACTGTATTCTGCTTGTTTCCAGCAGAAAAAATGCTGCTTCATGTTCGGGATGAACTTTATGATACCATATGAACCTGGTTCCACAAGGAATCTATCAGTCTGATTCTTAGACTAGAGACTTTAGCTCTGCAGTAAACCCAGTAATTTCACTCTTTTATCTGAAATTCTTAAAATGCAGGAATAATGGCTAGATATTGAATTGAAATACAATTAACCATCTACACATTCTTAAAAACAATGCTGACTACAGGCAGTATGCAAACACCATATCAAGCAAAAATTGTTACCTGGAAGACCATATCGATCCAGTGTTAAAGCTTCACAAAGTTTATTAGCTAATTACATTTTTTCTATAAAAATTATTTGCATATGGTTTGAATTGGAAATAATTTAATATATCCCATACATTTGCCTCAAGCAAAGATTTTTTGTCATTATGGTCTAAAATTTCAGTTTGCGTGGTTATTAAATACCTTACATATGCTAGTCAGTTCCAATTCTAACGTCCATTTTAAAGGTCTTTGTTTTCCAGTATTTACGTTAGCAAAGTCATTGTAAAAAATATGAAGCTTCACAAAATTTTGGAATATAATTTTTATCAATGTTTAACTGTACTCATACAATTGATAGAGTCCACTGAAAAGTGTGCAGCTATTTTCCACTTGACTTCATGCTTAAAACAAAAGTGTTTTCAGTTGAACAGCCGTGGTGATGGAATTAAGTGGCTGAAACACTGCAGCTTTGGTCATTTTATGGAAATTCCACAAGACATTTCCTTTGCTAAACCTCCTCTACAGAAATCAGATAGATGATACTGATAGCTCTACTTTCATCAGCCTGCTGAGTTCTCTAAAAGAATCTCGGGGAAGAAAATCTCTAACACCTATAAAAGGAGAAAAATCCTGAAGCAATCTTAGGGAAATGCAAACACAAGAATGCAACAGAGCAACTCTGTTCTAAGAATATTTTATAAATTAAGATATCTTGACCTTTCCTACCATCTGTGTGAGAGAACTATTATTCATTTTCATTTTTAGGGAAGAAGGTAACTGAAGGGGAAAAAAAAAAAAAGAAAGAAAAGAAAAACCATACCTAGCAAATCACTTAGGGAGATCTAGACCTGTTTTTTGACTAAATCCTGTGAAACACTAACCCTCTGAACGGAACCCAACACTGAGTTTAACTATCAAACAGCTCATTTTCAACAAATTAACCTATTCACCCCATTTAGGTGATACCCTACACATTCCAAGTCCTGGAGTTTAATGAACAGACTAGAACAGACTGTTCTTATGTCTGCCTTTCAGTGAACAAAATAGTAACTTGAGAGCACTTTTCGTTCATGAGCTACGGAACAGTTATAAGAACTGAAAGGATAGAATCAAAGGACTTGCCAATAAACATCCATACCTTCTGTAACCCCAAAGATTGCTTAATAATCACAAGAACATTCAAGAGTGATTTGTTAACAGAAAAAGTGTGTACATTAACCTTCATTCAGAAAAAGAAAAACTTCTTATACATTCTTATGGCGATTTGAAGCAAATTTCTTCGATACAGACCTTATTTCTTCTGGAAAACATTTTATATCTGCAGTTGATATTGTTTCACTGTCAAAATTACAAGTAAAATGGCATATAAATACATCATTACCATTGATAAAATCAGTCATAGCTGTAGTTGATTGTCAAATCTATTGTTAAATCACAATAGATTTATCTTTGAAGATATGAACTTCCAGTGAAGATGCCTGTTTGCTTCCCTTAGTCTTCAAAATTTAACCAAATTTTAAAGTAATTTTGTATATTTGCTGGATTCAGTTTACTATATCACGGTGGTAAAACATTAGCTTGCTGCAAGTATTTTTTCTCAATCAAATTATTTCTGTAATTCCTTCACATCATCTCTAATTCAAGAAAGAGGCTGTGACTTTGAGGGTGGAGTTGTTTGTTTTTTATTATCTAGAATGACCATGTTGTAACATAAAAGTCAGATAACCACGGAACAATAAGAAAAGATTATTAAACTTCAGTTAAAAAACAATAAAACCAAGGAAAAGAAAACCCTGCCTGAAGTGACTAGACAGGTTAGGGCATTTAAATAAACAAGGATGAGATCAAAGAAAAATCCCTTGCTTTCCTCCAGCAAATATACTCAATTAGTCCTTTAGCAGAAGTCAAATTAATCTGTAAAATGTACAAAGTGTCTAATTCCAATGCCTTCGCAATTTTCAAACTTTTATCCTGTATTCTTTACTTAAAAGCAAAAAGCAAGTGCCACCAAACACCCACAAAACTGAATTATTGAAAACAAGCAGCTATGGCCTATTCTGATCCTCTGTCTGTAAAGGTACTAACAAACTCCCCATTACTTATGTAAACTCAGAGAGGAAAAAGGGAAATTGCCCATCAGGAATTGTCACTGCTTGGTCTTTTCCTATTCCACAGGAGAGGAGGTAACTAGTCCTTCTCCTGGACAGCAAATATCTGTCCATCACAGCCAAGTACCAGCTTCCTGACACAATTTCTACCGCTCCTAGAGAGCAAGGTACCTCAGAAAGGGAGGAGGGCTCCAGGCCAAGAGAAGTAACTTTGACCTGGCATTGCTGATGGATCTCCCATCTTTCTCTGCTTTCTTACACCACCATTTAGAGCTTAACAAAGACTGAGAAAGGGTATCAAAAGGAGTGTATTGAAGACAGACAGTCATAATGCTTTGCCTGCAGTGTGTTCAAGAAAATGAACTAGCCAAAGTGATGTCTGCAGAAGATAAGACAACAACCTCACAGATTTGCAATGAGCCCGACCCTAACGCTCCCATGAATCATGTAACCTGTTTAGGGCAGCACTAAGCTAGTCCTCTACCCCTTCACTAGCAAGGGGTAGAGAACTAGCCCTTATAACAGATCTCTGAAAATACCTGAGACACCAAAAGCTTCTGAGGATGCTTTCTGCAGAGGAACATTCAGAAAGTTATTCCTTAACAAAGCAGGAGGCAGTCCAAAAAGATGTTTGATGCTGAGGTAGAAATGATGCTACATGAACAAAAGAAAGGAGAAGAAACTACCCAAATTAGCACAAAACTACTCTGCCCTTAAAAGACTAGAAAAGATTTTTTTTTTGTAAAGAAAAATAATAACTCAAAGGCAATACAGAATTTTAAAAACAGCTAAACAGCTCATAAAACTTTCCTTAGAAATCTACACTACCCACAGTCAGTGGCAGCCCTTCACTTTGCTTCTAACTCCTAAAGCAGTGCATTAAAACACATGATTTATTTTCGTAGCTGCACTTAACATTTTTCCTAATTAATCTTCGAGATATTTTTCATAGCCAATTTCCAGCATGTTTTTCAGTCAGCAGTTTCAACAAAATATATGTATTGTTTGAAACCAAAGGGCACATAGCTAGTTTATTACAGCCTTATCTGCTGCTCCATTACCTAGATTCTTCTCCCCCAAGGCGCCTGCTCATTCAGAGCAGAACTCTGTAGTACCAGTTACCAAGAGTACTTCTGTCTGCTGGCACAGGGCCCCTAACAGAAGGGAAGCAAAGACAGTCAGAAATGCAAGACAGTGCTCACATTGCTTGGAAGGCACTTGGTTTGCCCCCTTCATTGCTCCCAGGGCGGACAAATCAATAGTGCTTGTAAATAAATTCTATAAATCGGATTCTTTTTTTCAATGAAGGGAATCTTACTTTTCTCTTAGACTAGTCTGACAAATAAGTTTTAAAGATTTATTATGAAGACATTATTATCTTTGATCCCTAAGCATGTTTCCACTTATTTTAAATTTAAGTCATATCTCACCTCCTACTCAAGGTCTGTAAGAAAATCTATAGCAGCCACATAGTTTGCAAAGAAGTAAAACTGTAAATTATACACAGCTACACTGAGGAAGGCAGGATTTTGGTTTTGCCATATTAACAGAACTGGACATCCTGCTCAAGAGCTTTTTGACAAATAGTTTCGACAAAATATTTTGGCTGCAAGCTTGCAATACAAATCAAGAAAAAGTAAAGTGGCGTCTCACTCAGCTTGCAGGAACTTGGAATAATACCGGGAAATAACTTGCTAAAACTTCTTAAAATAGCTATGCACATTAGGCAGGGATATAGTAGTACTTTTCAGCTGCGATTACTCTTGTGCTCTCTGTGATGGCTTTGCAGCTCAAAGATTGTTTCATTGCCTTTCCTCTTACAATACTACAAGTTTCTCAGATTGTTTAACAACGAGATTAGTTTTTTAAGGAGAGAGTAATGGAACGCAAGGACCAAGGGATGAACTCTTGTTATCTTCACTAATACAGCTTAGATATTGTTATCTTCACCACTAATGCAACCTAGATATCGAGTTGTTTCTTTAATTGTTCCCCTTTAGAATAAACCAGAATTAACAGCATAAAAGCTTTTCATTAAGGCCAAGGATTCTGCCTGTAAGAAACAGTCTATAAATAATAGGGAAAAAAAATGAAAAAAATTACCATGAGTTTTAAAACTGGAAACAAGCAGTCATGACTAATTGTGTATTCCATCTGGAAATAATTTAATTACACGGAGTAAAACTACTACGCTCTCAGAAAAGCTTACTTAATTTACTAGATAATCTACAATAACTTCCTTATACGGCTGGAGAGCAATCACTGCTGTATGCTTTGAAGCGCGAAGATAAATGGCCATGGAAACACAAGTCACTGCTAGTAACTGCAGTAATAAAAGCCGTGCTCCATCCGTTACTACAGAATGCTTTATATGAAAGTATTGCCTTTTCTCCTGGATGTGGTTTATCAAGCCAAAAACACCGGAAAAGGTCTTCCTTGAATCTCTGTGGCTGCACGTTACAAAGCACATTATGGGGAGATGGCAAAAACAAAAAGCTTTTAGTCCTGAAAATGATGCCAGATTAAATTAAAATAAAAGGGGGGGGGGG
>NW_010576766.1:254525-272681 GCF_000705375.1 Tinamus guttatus
CATGCCTTTGTCTTGCAAGTTCACGCCGCTGAGCTATTTCTTCTTGAGTCAAAGGTCTAAATTATATTTTAAAATGTTAATATTGGGAAATGCCATCTTAAAAATAAAATCACAATAATTACATTATATCTTGCATAAGTAAAAGTTTATTACATAGCTTATTTTAGCTGACAAGATAAATACAAATTTGCTCCTCTGCCACATTTAGAAATAGTCTACTGTCTATTCCTATTCCTTTATTTTGTTGAAATAAATCAATGGTTTCTGCCACTAATATTCACTTTTTCATTAAAGATCCAACCCAGTTTAAAAAAATCACTTCATTGTCATGTCCAGAATCATAGTCTGAGCACTAGAACCACAGCTAAGACTAAATGTAATAAAATAACTTCTTGGATATCAAACTAGTTATAAAAGATTACCTGAGACTCTCCAACTCCCTCAAATTCACACAAACTAAATACTCTCGTTTTGAATTACTTGGCCTATTTTTCTATTCTAATGTCATTTTTAAGACAAGCATTCAAATGCAGGGAAAAGACTTTGCTTGCTATAGTAGCCTTCCCATAAAATGAATAATCTCATAGAAAAATCAAGATAATAAAAAAACAAAAGACAGGAAAACAAAAAGAGAATTTCAATATTCTGATGTAATTTCTATGTCACCACTGGTGAGGCCTATCTTTAAAAAAATCTATTAAACCAAAAAAAGTGGCTCAACATAAGATTTAAAGTAAAACTAGAAGAAACATTTTATAGAATGGCATGTAATCATTCTTCCAAAAGACAATATATACAAATTGCTTCTACTTGCAACTCCTCTCAGGCATTTTAAACTGTGAGGTGAGTTAAACATACATAACATACAAGCTGTGAACATGAGAATGTACTTTAAAAAGTCTTCTTGTGTGTGGTTTTTTTTTTTTTGAATTATAAAAGCAGAAAAGTTAGAATAACAGGTAAGGGAGAATTAAAGCAATTTGCAGCTTACACCTCACTGGATCTTAGCCTTTGCATTCTCCCAGAAACAGAAGTCCAACTTTGACTACAGAAATTATCATGAATGCTAATGTTTGTCGCTCACACTGTCATATCAAGCCTATCTTTCCTAAGAAAATTACCCCAACCACAGCAGGAGTAAAGCAAAGAAAAAAAATCAATTCACCAATCCATAAGCATCACCTGTCAAACATTTTTGGATACCTTGGAATCTGCTAAGTCAGGCTTCAAGCCAAGATAAGCAAGACAGAGTGTTTATACAGAGGGATTCCCACACAGACAGGGCACATTTCCTAAATGAAGCCTCTCTTTTGTTTAGCAAAAGAGATAAAAGTGTAAAAGTTCAAAGGAAAAGAATTTAAGTGAACAATTTCAGGTCAGCAAAAAGAAGAGTTACATCTCAACATGAGAATGACAAATACAATACCTACTTTTTACTCTTCCTATTTAAGATATAATTGGCAAAATAAAACAAAGTGCAAAGGCAAAGTAAAAGGGCATTTTTGTGCTAATCATGCTCTGCCATTACCACAAGAGGTATATATTGTGAGCAAAAGATATACATATTGCTTTAGAGCACTGATAAATAATTTCAGGAACACAAATATGATATCTACTTAAAAGATAGGATGATTCACAGCCCCACATCAACCATTTCGCATTCCCTAATCAGGAGGTAACATATCATTTAAAGGTCAAAGTTTTTGTGTGTGGACAGTGAAGACTCAGAGCCGACTTTAATAAGAATATGGAATAGTTAGAGGCAGAAATCCATGCACAGATCATGCGTCTGAGACAAACTCACTGCCAATAAAATTTCTATATCATAATATCAATGCATTTTGCATATAAAATATTCAGCAAGAGATAATTTAGAAATGCTTAACAAAATCCTTCATTTTACTGAAATCGTTTTCAGAACTTGAGGTAACAACTCTTAATAAGCTGCCTTGCTAACCTTGAATTCAACTGAGAAAAGCAAAAAACCCTGTACATAAATCAACAACCATCTCTACCACCTGTAAGAAACTGCCAGGGTAAAATGTCCAAGTTTTGAAGTATAGTTTCAGGACTTGAAACTAGAACATATTATATGCCAGAAGGCAAAACAAACACATACACCAAAAAAAAAAAAAAAAAAAAAAAACAGCAAAACAGACAATTGTGGCCACTATTTAGAAACTTTTTCTCCTCCCTGTCCCCATCTCTTAAATAGTCACCGGGTCAGAATTAAGAATCTGTCTCTTGAAACTTGGGGCAATGAGGATTTTTTGTTTGTTTGTTTTTTATTTTATTGCAGAAGAGAGTGAGGTTTAACAATACAAAATGCAAAGCAGATGGTAGAGAAGAAAACATTTCTATGATGAGTTTTTTCTTCCTGAAGGCAGTTGTTCAAAGCTATTTAAGGGTTTGTAATGTCTGAATAATTCCCGCGGGAGACATTAATAGGGAAAGTACAGATGAGACAGGCGGGGTGTGATAAACGCAGTCTACATGCGATGGCACAGCGTACACAAAAGGACATGTGGATGCATCTCAACACATTTCACTGCCCAAAAATACTTCTGATTTATGTAATGAATCACATGTAAAGATTAGAAGAAAAATAAGGGTTGTTTGCTTTTTCCTCCCTCACGTACAGATTTAAAAGATTTTAATGTATTTTGGTGTCAGATAGTTTTAATCTCATATCTTCAAAGGACTTCAAAATTCTGAATGCACAGGTGTAAATTACAATACATTTAAGCAGAGTAAGCTATATTCTCCGTTTGCTAAGAAACAGATCACATTTGTGTGGGTTTTTAGCTAGCAGGCACAACCTGGACTTCCATCCTGGTTTCTGTCAACATCGATTCCTGTAAAATTAGCCACTCCCAGTAGCTTCCTTAAGATATCACATAAAAGAGATAATATCACCAAATAAATCCTTATATAGAATTATAACACACTGAAGCAGAACAGAGTACTAGATTAACACACATAAGGTGTTAATCTGCAACAAAACCCTTTGATTATATCCCAATTTATTCAATTTCTCTAGCTGGCAAAACCAGTGAGAAGTAAAATCAATCCTGAGCAAATGCAAACTGACCCAGAAGAAAACCCAAAGCTTCCTTTTCTTTCTCCTTTCCACTTTCCTCACCCTATTTTTTTTCCCCTCAATTCTTTTCCATCCATAAGAAAGAATCTACAGCCTCATGATACTGGCTGCAGAGAGGGACCATACAGTTGCACTCAATCACAGAGTCGACTCATTTCCAAAAGCCTGGAACTACCTTCAGCAAGTGCCTGTGAAGCATCTCCCATGCTGCCAAGGACATTTTGCAAGTGCCCAGAAGAACTTGCATCCACACTGTTTTCACCAGTTTAACTCCCATGAGGTCACAGACACATGCTTGATTTTGAAGGGGAAGCTAAGGAGGTATTTTTGTTAGCATTCGTAAAGTCAAGTTTCCAGAAGAATTTCTGGATTAATCCTCATGACTGTGCGTCAGGATTAAGCTCTGGTTAAGTCACTGCCTGTTGTTCTGCTCAGCATCCAGCACAAAAAAAGACTTCTGACAAGAGCATCCCTAAGGACAGCACTCTCAAGTGTAGCTTGTTTGCTTTCTCACCACAGAACATGGCCAGTGGTCTTCCTATTCCTTCTGAAGCTCATGAATTTTTAGACTAGAATTAAACTGCTCAATATCTTCGCATTGCAAAACTGCTAAAAAACTACTAAAAATTAACAGTCTCAAGTTTTGAACAGCAACATCCTTTAAAGATCAACCTTTAAGAACTATTTCCATTCATAAGCTAATGTGCAGCAAGTACAATTATTTCATATCTTTTTTAATGCAACCACAAGCACTGGGGAATTCATAGTAGAAATAAATGTGTACACACAAAACGAGCAGCTGAAAACTATCCAAATCAGTATTTACAGAAGTTTCACAGTGACTGCACAGGGCTGCTGCAAAGGGATATACTGTATAACTTTTTCACATTGCATTATACAGTAGAGGTCATTCATTTTGCAGCATACATAATGAAATCAAGAGATCAATATCAAGCTGTCACACATGATCTAGAAAAACACCCAGACCTAACCCTTGACTGATAAACTGACTTTTGATTTATCTTGAATCATAAATATGCAATAAAGAACACTTGAAGCAAAATACATCCAGAACATTATAAACTCCTCTTGCAGAAACTCAGAATTACACAAGCTAACCATAGCAAGAGATTCAGATTTCATTCATTAATAAAGACTATTTTCTCAGATAAGTTACACAGGTTTCAATTGGATTCAAATGTAAACAGTTACAACTCATTTCATAATAACGATACTAACAGGGTTTTTCTTTTCTCAAAGAGCACATATTGCTCCGTTAATTATGTAACTAGATGCCACCCTCAGAAGTTAACCTGCAAACCTGACAGGCTGTGCAGATGACTAGTGACATACTCGTCTCTTAAGCGCTAACTATAGTCTAACACAAACTATTAGTGTAAGAAGATGATGGCCTTAGATCAGAATGAAGCCACTGAAAGTCACATGGCCTTTAAACATAGAGATTAATTTACATACAAGAAGATAATAATTTGTTATAGATGTTGGAGTTTTAGAAATGTTTTCTTTTGACAAAAACAAAGGGTTTTTTTTTTCTTTTTTTTTTAAGCTAAAAGATAGATAATATTATAGGATTTAAGTTTTCTGTTTTTTTTCTTCCCATATAAGCTCTAGGAAACATCAGAAGGGAACAGATGAAGTACACCACAATCTCCTGGTTTCAGACAAGCAAACAAGCTGTACTGCAAAATCAAGTACCAACTACCCTAAGGACTCCATCCAGAACTGTGTGGGAAAGTGCTAATTTCATGGTGGCACCTAAAGAAAAAAAAATACTGATTTGAGTTGACTGAGGAAAGAGAAATACTTTTCAGATTATCTTGAAGAAAATTGTGAAAACATCAAAGGATTTATATCCCTTAAAGCAGTCATGGCATATAATTTTAGTAGTCAGGTTACTGGGTCAGTAGGTTCTTTATAACCACTTAAGAGTAACTAGAAGTAGTAATGGATTTTATTACACACATTTGATACAAATACAAACATTTGATACCCAATTTATGTTTTTCTGTATTTTATGTTAAATAAAGAATATTGAAAATTACTTGAAAGGGATCACAATTAGGTCTAATAAATATTCCTCTTTTCTACTGGATTAGGTAAGAAAAGGAATTCTGAAGCTCATGAAAAACACTTATACTCTGTACGCAAGTGTGCCAAATTCAGTTTTTATTTATATATCTACACATGACATTTTAGAGAGCAATCTAATGAAAAACACTAATAAAAAGGGGTTAAGAAACAGCGTACGCTATGTAAACACCAACTCTGCACACAGCAGTACTTAAGAAAAAACAACCCTATCATACAAACCAAGCAGCTCCAAAAGAAGCTGATCAGGCCATATTTGCTATTGTTTTTCTTTTTTAATATATGATTATCTAATAAAATACAGGAGCTCATACTACATTGGGACTAAGGGACTAAGGGCCCCAACCTGCTTGTCTACTCCGCCCAACCACCCGCTTTCATGAAAGCCTATGGACTTGATATCTCTTAAAACTGTACATCTGTCAAACTTGGCTAGAATTAGTAAACAATTTCAACGATTCAGATAGAAGAAACTAGAAGACAGCAAATACATTCACTCGGTTCTTGTTTCTTTGAGAAAATCTAGCAAAAGCAGAGGGACATGACCAGGTAAAAGTCAAATTTCAGATTTTCCCAATGTAAGATTAAGCTGACAACTACTTGTAACCTGAGAACAATTAACTTGTCATTATTCTCATGTTTTAATAGATGACAATTTTGTTATTTAAACAAAAGGAAAATGAAGTGATTCTATACCAAAAGTGCCAAAGTTGTAAACACAGTCACCTTCTAAGCAGGCAGTTGTTGCCAACCAAAGTCTCTAAGGAGTCTGCCTTAATTAAAAATCCATCCTTCTTTATCATATACTGTACACACTGGACTTTGAAGAGCCTTTCGCTTTTACCAAGCTGTGCTTAAACCAACATGACAAGCAGATGGCAGAAATACAGCAACTATAAAAGATGCAAAGTCAGTTCGCATTTCTAAAGATATTACAAAAGGCACCATGCCCCACCTTGGAACAGGAAAGAGAAACTGCAGAATACACCAAAAATTATGGCCCTTCCAAAATTAGCATTCAATTCTGAGACATAAAATATTTATTAGTGCTCTTAAATTATTAACTATAAAACCACCCTTCTAAAATACTATTATTCCACACAGTGTAGGTATTCTTTATTCTTCTCTGGGTTCAGGCATAAGAATGCGTCCTTGTGAATTGCATAGTTTAAATATTGGATCTCACATATTTAATACAGCCTGAGCTCAATTCTGATTAAGAACAAGCTTCTGTGTTTAACTGGAAATAGCACATAGTAGCCAGTATAATTCAAAACAAACATTCAAGAATTACATCTAAGCAAACACATGCATGTTTTGTTTCACTGATACATCTTTCCTTCCTCTTTATAATAAATTCCTTTCCCGAGTTCTTCAAGAATTGCTCACCTACAGATTCTTACAATTAAAACAGTAATAAAGCTAAATGTATATTTCTTAATACTTTTCAAAAATGGAATTCAACTGTCATTTCTCGAGTAAATTACTGACACTAGCTCATCAGCAAAATTACATGGTGCTCATAGTAACTGGTTATCTCAGGGAAAGTTGTGTGATTTTGTTTTAAAATTGTTTGATTAGCAACCAACTGAATAACTTTAATATTAAAGACAAAAGAAAAGCCTTTCATATAAACCAGGAAATGAGACACTAACTTGCAATTCACTGAATGAATGGGGAGAAAGGCAAGATTTGAAGAAGGGCTGGCAGGGGTGAGGTATGTCTCCCTTAACATAGTCCACGTCAAAGACAGCAGACAAAGCAGGACCACCAGGGCTATCCTACAGGGACACTGAGCAGGAATTCCTGCCCTAGATACATGAATAGACACAACTCAAAGTAAACAGCACCATCTAGTGCCTGGACAAGCCATAAATGCAATGCATTTTTTCCCAGAAGAAAAAATCCTCTTATTGAAAGAATTATTCAGGGTATTAAAAATATAAATAAGCTATACAATTATGATTATTAAATAATTACTATTTGCTTGATTCAATACTAATATAGATAGAATTCAAGGTGCTTAACTCCAAAAAAAGAGAACTCATTCAGAGAAGTTCTATTTCCTGAAAAGGCTTCACAATATCTCTAACATTGGGGTACTATTTCCTCAGAACTAAAACAATTTACTTAAGCAAGCAGAATCATTGTTTCTTGAAGGTACATAATGTAGATCAGAAGAGTATTACATTTTCTTACCTTGGTTTATTCTGTGGCAATGTCTTCGCATCAACAGGAAACATTTTGGAAACAAAGACAATAACTGGGGCTGTTACTTCACTGCTGCACTTCAGAAAAGCTGAAAAAATGGAAGTTAGTTAATTCATCAAGAATCTAACAATTGCAAACTATTTCACACTCTAAACAATCTTGCTATTGTAAACTATTTAGGGAAAGTGCAAGTCCACCACTGTGTACCATGACATGCACTAAATTCAGGCACACTATTTTCATAACTAAGAGCAGGTCCCAGCATAGAGGCAGGTGTCTTCTAGTTAGCTTATACTGATGATGTTTAATGTTGTTTGCAGAATACAATGTTTGCCTTCAGCAGAGGATTAAAATATACGTTTCCTTACTCTCAGGAAGCCATTTTTATTGAACTACCTCTTGAAATATCAAGCGATAATAGATACCTTACAATAAAACAGCAGCCTAGTTATAAAGCCAAAAACCCAAGTCATATGCAAGGCCTATTTTTTTCTCCACGTATCCATTTAAACAAATCTTTATAAGGCCACCCCCATCATGGGAGCATTACATTAACGTCAATTGAAATTTGGATTTCCAATTCTACTAAATACGTACCAGTTCTCAGCTTTCTTTCAGCTTTTCCTTAAAGAAACTCACCAGACTCACTAGAAAGTGACCCTTTCAAGACACCATCATCTTTCTGACATTACATACATGAACACATGCAGAGATTATATTTATAAATAATTTAAAGCTATAAAAAGAGAATATGAGCATATGATGAGTGTTCCTGCATTTAGTACAGTGTGAAATTCTGCTGTTAGAACTAAGTACAAATATTAATCAAACACCCTTCCTAAATGCCCAAACAGGTCCAGTCTCAGACTTAAAACAGCAGTTCAAGCTCCCTAAAAGCTACACGGAATAAAAGAAAACATAAGGCTATTTAAAAAAAAAAAACACACATATAATAAAAGACATTATACTATGGCATGTCACTGGTAAACATCAATCAAGCTACAAGTAAAATAATTCTAAATCTAAGTAGGGGTCACAATGCATCTTATGATTCAAACACAAAAGACAACCAAGAGAGAAAGATCTTTGTAGCCATCATGTTAATTGGAGAATAGCTACTCACCACTTTTCAGTTCCTGGGTTTCTGGTGGTAAAGAATCAAATGTTCTAGCTCCAACACACATCAGCTTTTCCACTCTCTCAGCAGTGATGTCAAGGGGACTGGGAAGTTTATTACACACCATGGCTAAAACATATTGCTAAGGATATATATTTGCTTACTGATAAAAGGTAAGAAAAATGCTTTAGATGTTTGTTTCTTTAAGTAAACAATATTGTGCACTGTCAGCATCAACAGCTAACTAAAATCCAGTTCTGTCTCTTATGGTGCATACAGTTCCCTCTCAAGCTCCCTTCCTGGCATCTGCCCAAAGGCAGAACACAGATTTAAGAAGGGGTGGCCCACCCTTCATACGTATGTATAGTTACTATGCATATATATGAATACACGTGCATACACACAGACACAAAACTTATGGAAGGCATAAAAAATAAAATAAAGTCACACAAAGTTTTAATGTCTAAATTTTGCTAAAATTTAATCAGTTCTTTCCTCTCAGTTCTAACCATGCAGCTCTCTCCTTAATCTTGCAGTGAGGTATTTGCTCCTCACTTAAATTTATGCAGATGTCTCCCTAGCTTCACTCACAGCATTGATTCATCAACATCTTTAGTTATTATGAGAAAACACACAACAAAAACAAATTACCCTCCTTACTGTCTTTTACACATTATTACTCCAGCGATTACGTTTTTCTCCAAATGAAACTCTCACTAATTTGGATCTTAACAAAAAGTGAGCTTTCATGTAAGTCCAACACTACCATCACCCTAACATATAACAAGAAAATATTCAGAAAGAATATCAAATCAGAAACTAAAGTAGGAATCAAATTTAAAATATAGTCATTCCTAAACACTTTCTCAAAGGGAGGCTACAGTCACTGCAGCATCTACAACAAAGCATACCACCAGAGAATAAAATCCCTTTCAGGCAAAAGCCATTCTTCAGTATATCTGTGCGAAAAAAAAATGCTGAATAATTACATGTTCGTTATGTGTTATATATTAGGAACAATTTGATATGTGCACATATATTTTTTAATAGAGAATGCAAAGACAGACAACAAACAGTAAAGGCTGATCTTGTATTGTAAATGGCTGTGTCTAAAATTTATTAAAAATCATGGAAAAAATAGAACTATAAACAGGAGATTAGCTTATCCTTCAGGAAAAATACTAAAATTTAGATATAAACTATGTAACAAAAAATATTTCCTTACATTATAAGTTATTTTCCAGTGAAAACATGGCTGTAGAACATGAACCTAGTAAAAATAACTGTAGATATGTAAATACGCGGATAGACGTATTAACTGAGAAAATAGGTCAAATTATGATAGGCATGAAAAAGAAAACAAATTATACCAAGTCACATACTGAAACACATCAGCAAGCTCTGAAATCTAAAAACTGCCAATAGAATAAGTTTGTCTTTAAGGATACAGAGGACTGCCTCGGATATTGGTAGCCACTGGCTACAAATGGCATTAAGATGGACTTTAGGGTCTGCATGCCGTGACTCCCGTGGACCGATTTTCAATCCCAATGAGGTGACTATCTTCTCAATTTTTTCTTTATCTCTATAAGGAGGGGAAAAAAAGACAAAATAAGACTACCAGTAATTTTTAACACATCTACAACCTTTTGTGTTTTGAAGTGATCTGAATATTTTAAAAATCATTATACCAATTAGTAAGTGATTCCATGAAAAAAAATCACAGTTCTCACCTTTTCATAACAGATTCATACAGACTCCATATGTTGTCCAGCACCAACTGCACAAACAAGGGTTTCTTCCCTTTTGACTGGTAAAACATAAAATAAGCATTATACAGCTAACTACTAGCCATGCCTCAGTTTTACCAAAAGCTGTTAGGCTAGACTTTAAACTAAATATTCTTCTGAGGAACTGGTAAAGCCTTTATGCGGAAACAAACTAGTCAGAAAAAGATAACTACACAAGATTTCTAATTCATACTCTATTAAGAAACTTTGTTTGAATATGTGATTTGAATATGTGAATATGTATAGCATGTTAGATGAGATCTGACTTAAAGAATTTTTGAATGATCTTGTCTCTAAGGGCTGATGCAAGGGTATCCTAGTGGGTTAATAACTCTATTAACTTTGATTGAAAAACATACGGAGTGAGTCCAATTTTCAAACTACACAACAAAGAAAAGTACAGAAGGTCATCAACGACCTTCTCAAGAAATTACCTGATCACCTTTCATTATCTTCTTTGCTTTTGTGTTTAAATAATAATCTCCCCATAAAGTCTTCAGAAGTACTGCAGGCTTGATTCCCATCTTTTGGCTATACAGTTTGGCAAAATGCTCAATCCTGAAAGAGAGGAGAGAAAAAAAAAAAAGGCCTGTTGATTAAACTGTAATGCTGTTTCTGTTTGGATGTGTTTATCAGACCAAACAAGCGATAGCTTATACAATAATCATATACAAACCACAAATCCTTATTTTATTCCTATTTTCCCTTACTGCCTTCACCTGAGCTTACGCTATTTTACACCTTAAAAAAAAAATCAGTATTAAGAGCTCAAAAACATCAGCAGTATTTGTTTTTATTTTTGTTTCAAGACAGCTTAAAAACTGAACTTATTTGTCTGAAATACTTTTATACTACCCCTGGAGTGAAAAATGAGAGTCATAAAATAAACCTTCTAAATACTAAGCCGTGACTTTCATGTTTGTTTTATGAAATGCACATTATGCATTTAACTATGATCTGTGATCAGAAGGGTAGAAGCTAAAATATCAAATCAAAATATCAAAATCCTTTGAAATATCAAATATCAAATACCCTTGGAACCACACTTGAGCTCAACCTGTCAAATGAAGGTAAATATTTTTTAAATCAACTATTTAGGCCACTCCTTGTTTGAAGTATTGCTTAAATAATTAGCCAAGGACAGAAAATGTAAAAACATAATGCCATAAGGAAAAGACAATTCTGTGGGTTGAGAGTTTTAGAAGTAGAACCTTAGAAGAACCTTAATAGAACCTTAGAAGGGGTTATAGAGAATCTGTGGTTTCCTCGCCGAAAGTGTTCAATGAGTATTTGTAGAAGATTTTGTTTTCACATATTTTCTTCCCATACACACAGAAAAAGAGACATTCACAATCAGAACATAATTTAATAATCTGTCCTTCCAGCTGCAAAATTCAGCAGTTTCTGCATATCTAAAGCACCTGTTCATGTCAGCAAGATATGTATGTCCTGAACTGAGCCCAAAGCAATTTTTTTTCCAGTAGTTCCCCAAAAGTTGAAAGATGAGAAAAACTCCATGATTCTTGTGTCAGCAGCTGCTGCATGTGTTTTGTGGCACTCTTTCAACATCTGAAGATTTTGAGAAAAGCACTTGTACTCATCTCAGCACGGCATCAGACTGGCACTGCCTAATGGCTTTATTTATTCTTCCACAACAAATCATAACATTCTTAAGAACAAAACCCCAAAACATCTACCAACAGTCAAGGCCTGCCATAATTAAGAAAATTTTCCACTGATCCATATTTCACCAGATGGTATTGCTGGCAGTCCAGACTCATCTCCCAAAATCAATTAAGAAAAAGGCTTTTTTTCTTCCATTACATGATTTCTCTGAACCAGGACCCACCAGCTCACCAGAAGCTGCCAAGTGGTATCAGCAACCAAGACAGGCTTTCACTAAGTTTCAAGAAATATGTTAATACATTCTGACAATGTCAGAGGAGAGAAAAAAAATAGAGAATAAGAACAGATATGTCAGAAAATTACCAGATAGGACTCATGTCATATTGTCTAAGCTGTAGGAACATTGTGTGGGACAGAAAACAGTCTAATATAAATCAAACTATTATGTACTGGGTACCTGATTTACACGGAACAAGAAAAAAATACCAAATCATGTAGTCTCTGGCTGAGACACAGTCTAACACAGGGATAATTCAATTAAGACAATCTAAGAAATGTTTCAATATATACAACAGAAAAGAAGTAACACTTGGAGAATCTTAACAAACACATTTTTTTATTCTCATATTCATGCCAAAAGAAAAAAAAAAATGCAGTGCGTACCAAAGTTCTAACTGATCTGGAATACCAATACTGCCCCAGAGAAACAGATCTTAAAGAACGAGATGACAGTCAGAAGAACAAAATTAGAAAAATCCTACAGTATACATTCAGCTAAAATATACACAGGAATGCTTTGCTTTTCTTAACATTACTACATTTGACTCAGGTGTCATTCAGGCACTGCAAGTACTATCATTTCTGCAGCCAGTTATTCTCAAAACGATTTCCCCTGTACACAGAAAGACAAAAAACAGGACAGACAGACACACTGCATTAAGAGTGATTTACACTGCCCTTTCTTTAGGGATTTTTAATTGTGCAAAGTGGGATTCCAGTTCTCTCTCTTACATATGATTTATTTCATCTCGTATCTGAACTTAATCTCTTTAAATCATATGACAGTGAATTTAAAGAGGGAATTTAGGCAGAAGCACAAGCCTGACATCAGTAGTGAGTACAAAGATCAAAGTCCTACAGTGTAGTTTCCCATTAAAAAACAAAAACGTGGATGTAGGATAGATCTACCTGCAGGTACTGGAACCAGCTGGAACTTAAACACACTCAGCCCACAGCCATGACATCCCCTCGCACTCCTCTAACTCAGCACTTGTCCTCTTGTTGCACCTTGGTCTCACAGAGCTGGCTCCCAACCTGGCCACGCATCATTCATACCGAGCCCCACGCCCTCACACGCTCTTTTCCTCACGGGTGCTCCCGTTCTCACACGCACATTCTAAATGCACGAGCCAGCGCATCGCACACTGCCATATGCCCAGCCTGTTTTCTCTCCAACAAAAGAGACCAGAGGGTGAGACTGAGCTCTTGAAATGAAGAAGGAGAAATGTTACGGAGCGCTGGATAACAGGGAAAGGCTACACTGCACAGTTAGGTGGGTGTGCAGGCAATTAGGTAAGGCATGGAGAATTTAGGCCGAGGCAGGTGGGGAGCAGCTCACAGAAGGGATGTTCAGCATCAGACCCATCCTACACATGATTTAGGACACAGTGCCGCCAAGTAGGGCGGGAAGCTGGAGGAAATCCAACCAGCAAAGCGCTGGCTTTCTGTGCTGTGAGGTGGCAGAGACACCAAGCACTGAGTAGTACTGCAGAACTGCAATTGTGGGTACCCTGGGGGAGTTCAGACAACATCTGTGTTCATGTGTGGACCACAAAAGGTGCGAAGGCTAGATGAGGTTTTCTACATAAATGGAAAGGTCTTCCCTCATGCATCTGGTATGAAGAACCTTAAATTCAAATGAAAGCTTGACCTTGACTTAAAAATGCTACAGTTCAATATTGCACAACCATTAAAAAAATAAAGATGTGGACTAAATTATAGAGCACACTTCTCTAATTGTGTACTCAGAATAAAGACAAGGACTCCACCTTGCGGCAGCTAATCAGTATGTGCAACCCTCGCAGCTGGCTGCTGCCCTCTGAACCTCATTACTAAGAGCAGGACTGAAAAACAGACCTGACAGCAAACTCAAATACAGCCAATTTTCTGAAAATGTTCTGCCCTCAAATTCTCTGCAATGGTCTTCAATAACTGCTGAAACAGAAGTGCAAATGTTATGTGAAAAGAGATAAGAAATGCACCTGAAAGAAGAAAAATAACAGGAAAAAAAAAAAAAAGCTAATTATGACAGGTAAGTATTAACACCTGAGAACACAGGCGTAATTTCAAGAAGAATCTGAACTCTAGTAGAGAAATAGCAGATCAAACAAATTCCATAACCCTGAATGCGCTCTGCTGTGGACAGAACTGGACAGCTGAAACTCATATCCTGTTGCCAGCTGTCCATCTTGTTACACTTGTTATGAATGTCACTGTCCCTGGAGCTAGAAGGGACAATCTTCCTGTGAAACAGCTCTTGCACTCCTGCAGTTTTTAGCCTACTCCATTTAAATTGCACTAATCAATGGGACACTAAGTTCACCTTGATAGGCTAGGCCCTAAGTACAGTTGGCTTAGCAGCTGCAATATAAATTAGAAGTCCCTGCTCAGGAGCAGCCGATTCCATAGACAGGTGCCAAAGTCAGTATTATTTTCAGTTGTCCAGTGTTATGATATAGTAGAACAGAGAGCTACACAGCAGCCCATCACACACACAAAAAAAACATTAAAAATATAATGCAACTGACAACATTTTAGGGTGTTACAGTAATAATATAATAGAAAGACGGTATCTAAATCTCAGACTTACCCAAAACCCCAGCCATCAATTGCACTGGCAAACACCACATTTCCATGGTCTGGTGAGAAATAAAGATGGGAATCATCAGTATCTTCTAAGCCAGCACTCCAGTCATAAATTTGATCTCCTGGTGCAGAATCCGAAGCAATTTCTGTTTCTTTCTCAGCTCTTTCTTCTAGTACTTTAGAGGTAAAGAGCGTTCCTGTGACTGCATTGACCTATGGGAGGGTACGTAAGAACATCCTAAGATTTACTCATTCCTTCGCAACAACTGCATCTAAAATGCAATTCAACACAAGCCTGCCAAGGGTAAAAAAAAGCAGATTTTTTTGTTTAATAAATTGAAAAGCCATGCTTAGGATTCATAACGCAATTTTAAACACAAGCTCTTCTGTATCTAATCCTGTTCATATGAAAGGAGGGGTGTGATGAGGAATGATTCAGATATAGGTTATCACACATAATGTACTTTGTATCTCCAAATAAAGAATGGTGACATAAAACCTCACTACATTCAACAAGTAAGCAAGAAACAAGGGCCAAGGGTAACCCATGTAGATAAGCGCTTACAGAAAACTCTGAAAATAAAGTTTAAAGGCAACTTAATTTACAGCTTTAAAGATGAATTAATTTCATTTCTGCATACACCCACCAATATTTTCCCAGAAAACATATTTCATATTCTTTCTACAGTACCATCTGAGGTGCAGAATGTGCATGATAGCACTTGGTCTCACAACGCAAGGAAAACTGGTTCTACTACACTATATTTATTCCAGGTATAAGCCATTGAAAACCCCAGTGTCACTCAATTGAGAGAAAAAGGGGAAGGAGACAAACAAAACAAAAGCTGCTGCATGAACATGGCAGTAGAGCGTGAATACCTGCTCCAAGATATTCTTCAGATGCATGTAGGCTTCCTGAGGGGTGAACTTGAGTTCCACAATCAAACGGTCAATCTTATTGATCACCAATACTGGACGGATATTTTCTAGCCATGCTTGCCGTAGAACTGCTTGAGTCTATTAAGAAGAAATAGGTTTTTTTGTTGTTGTTGTTGTTTTTAAATCCACCACAGAAAGCTCAATCCCACAAAAGAAGTGTAGGGTTAAAGAAAATGGCAACATAATTTTAAAATGCAAATAAATTTACAATAAGACTCTGGTTTGAAATGTCAACCAGAACCCTGACTCCTATCGCATATAGTGTTAGTTTTTACAGAATTCTGAGGAGACTATTTTTATGGCAATAAAGCTGCTCCTAACACACAGTTTCTAAACCAAGTTTCAAAATCAAACCATGAAAAAGTAAACATAACCATCACAATGCTTTTTTGAATATTTTTTCACTTTCAATTCCCTGAACACACATAAAAATATTATTTGATTAATTTTCCCCTTAAACATTTATTCCTCCCTATGCAAATAAGCCATTATCAGAAAGATACACTCACTGCTTCAACACCCACTCACCAATAAACGTTACTCTTTCTTTTTTTCAGTGCAAGTGCGGAAAAAAAACCAAAACGCTGTCTTCTTTCATTCGTATGATATTTATGGAAAATTTCACAAAACTTCTTAAATCAGTTTACCTTTTATTTCTAACTATATACTTAAGACATATAAGCATTCTTTTGCTTACTCTCTCTTCTCTATCCTCTTCACGTATTTAATATACTTTATTTCACCTGTGGACAGACTCCTTCAACAGCATCCACCACTATGATGCAACCATCACAGAGTCGGACAGCAGTAGATACTTCTGAAGAAAAATCCACATGCCCTGGGGAATCTATTAAGTTAATCAGATACTCCTCATCACCTGGGAGCAAACAATAAGGTAGCATTACAAAACAGTTCTCAACAGTATTTATTTCAGTCACTTGGTTATACTGTTTAAGCTACTATTAGTTTCTAATACTAAGAACTGCAGTAGCAGTTATGCTTTCAAAACTTTCCACTAAGCTGTTTACAGTGCTTTAAGCACAGAACCACATGATGAACCAGCAGTCACCAAAAAATACAGTATAGGATTAAAATTTTGAAATTCACGAAACTGTGAAAAGTAATAATCAAAGAATACTGCAGAGTACACATAAATACGCAGCAGGAAACTTCTGACTTGCTTATTTTAAATTTTTAATGTAACTTCTTTAACACTAAGATAGAACTTGACTCTCCTAATTGATTGTTAACTAAAAAGTCTAGGTGTCTGCAGCGTCACACCCTAACATGAAAAAAATTCTGAAAGCTACATATAAAAAGATTTCAACAAGAAAAAAAAAAACAGAAAGAGAAGATGAGTAAAAATCTTGAAGTTTATACCTGCCAGCATCAATAACTTACCCTTTTCAAAGTGCAATGAAATGGCACTGGATTTCATCGTTATTCCTCGGATCTGTTCATCTTCTCGACTGTCTAAGTACCTCAGCTGAGTACAAAGCAGAAAAAGAGGTGACAAATCAGCAGACTTATCTTCACAAATTACTTCTCAACTGTCAAAGAGTATTCCTGAGGGAAAATATGACCTAGCGAGACTTCAAGCTTCATTCCTTGATCCCCCCGAGCTACGAACCAAGAGTACATACCCACCAGAATTTTGTTTAAGATTACGGCAACACTCTACCTTTCCCGCCAAGCGGCTGGAGATTATTCCATTGCTAGAAATCAGGCAATCAGCTAAAGTAGTCTTGCCTGAAAAGAAAAATAAACACTTTAAATAAGTATATACAACAGAGAAGGATAAGACAACATTATGAACATGGACAACATCTAATGTTCTGAGATATAAAAAATAAAGGCTTTAAAAAAGAAAGTACAAAGCAGTTAAAAAATGAAACAAACAAACAACTCAATTTCCCCTATATTATGTGCTTGTAATTTGCTTTTAGTAAACTGGACACCACCTTACTATGATCAGAAAAAGCAGTCAGAAGGCAAGCAGCACCTCAAAACCCTGATATATTCTGTAATTAGGTAAACTTAATTCCTTGACAAAAGCATTTACCACTTCCACCTGCATAACGAAGTTCTATCAACTCAACACGCAACTGTAACTCACCTTGCACAAACTTCTAATTCGCATCAACATCAACCAAAATCAGCACTCCAGGTGAAAATAACTCAAATGACCAAAATACATCAACATCAACCAAAATCAGTACTCCAGAAGGTGAAAATAACTCAAATGACCAAAATGTAAGGCTCTATGAAATAATGAGGGATGGTTCATGTGGGACGAACGGAAGCAGCGGACATTTGGGAAAGTCACTTCTCCGCATCAGCTGCCCGAGGCGGGACTAAGGCGGCCCGGCCCGGCCCCGGCCCGCGCGGCGCCCCGCTCA
>NW_010576766.1:273277-304302 GCF_000705375.1 Tinamus guttatus
GCCTGTGCGAGCTCTGCACGTGCGGGTGAGTGCGCGGCCCGGCGCGGCGGAAGGGCCGGGATTCCCACCAAGGGGAAAAAAGTGTTTGAGGAAACGCCCGGGAATGGCCACGGGGGCCTCGCGGGAGCTCTGGCGCCGCCGAGTGCTCCCCGACCGCGGGCGCGCAGCAAGGTCTGGGAGCGCGGAGGGGCCGCCGAGGGCTCGTACTCACAGCAGTGAAGTCAAAATTCCAGGTTGAAGGTTAAACTCAAGGTTAAAATCCCCAAAGTGGATATATTTCAGGACCAAGAAGCTAGAGGCACCTTCCCTAGGCACTCCTGTAGAGCCAGGCAAACTCCTTCCCCCCGCTTCCACACGGGACATGAGCCGCCCTTCTCATCCGCGGCCACAGATTATGGCTGTAGTTTGCCCCACAGCTTTACTTCAAAGGGCCTAGATGGATCAAGAGTGAGAACACCTTTTTTCATGATTAAATATCAGAGACAACTTAGGCTCAAGTACAGAGATGGTGAGATAGGACAGTCTGACAGCAGAAAGCTAACTCCAACCCAGCTCAATGCCAGCTTAAATACTGGGGTTTATAGTATTAATTATTGAATAAACCAGAAAGCACAGCTTAAAATAAGCATAGAGGGTTCTGCAGGAAACAAAATCTTAAGAAGTTATTTAAACAGCATATTGTGTTTGCTTTGGTGTAGCTATAGTGTTTCTGTGTTTAGAGGAATAGCACTTCTGTTATTGCTTTCATAAAAAATCTAGATTCCTGAATTAATGAAAGCTAAAAGAAAGAGGAAGATTTATCTGAAATATAGGTTGTTTAAGTTTCCATACTGACCACACCAGAAAAATCATGCAAACCTGTATAAAATACTGTCTTCTATAAGCACAAGAGTGGATGTCAGAGAAGGAGTGAAGCAGGGTACTTATTCTTAGAAATAATAGAGTAATGATGTAATGAAAGATTTAAAAAAGAAAAAGGAAAGTGTATCTTGTTGGCAGCCTTGCTTAGAAGACTGAGATGAACTCTATCCATTCTGCGTATTCTGCACTAAGGTACAGTGATACTGAGTGCTGCTCTGTTAGGGTGCTGTGCTCTGGGACCCGTGACAGCACAGTATTTTGCATTTTCCTTTACCGCTCAGTAAAGATTTTAGTCTCAGGCTACTCAATGTTTGCTCTTCCTCACTTGTTATTTGCTCCCAGATCGGACGTTTTCCTCTTTAATTAAACTATTGAAAATAATCCCATCTGATGTGTTTTACCCAGGCGCCATCGCTGCCCTCATAAACCCACAAGGATTTACGATGCTGGACAGCAGCCATACCTCACAACGGAGTATGTGGAAAAATATCCCAAGTACAGCAACATCTCTCCTCCCCAGAGCCTTAAGCCAAAGGAAGTGTATCAAGCACATCGTGGCAAAATGGAAGGAATCACTACATTTAAGTAAACATTTTTAGGCAATATGTTTTACAGCTACTTTGTATTTTAAAGTTTCTCATATTTTTGATTTAAGGGGAACTGGACATCCTATTGCATTCATTTTCAAAATGCAATCATGCTATCTTTTGCTCTCCTGAAGTATTTTAAAGTACTACTAATGAGTGTAAAAATAGTTACCTCAAAAATGTCATCAAAGGTAGTGAAGTAAACACACAAAAAATTGTTTTCCTTACAGCGTACTTTAATCTGTAAAGATATTTTTATTCTAAATATTCTAAATGATTAGGACTGTGAGAAAGCCCAATGCAAGTAGGTCTGGCCCTTCAGTTATCATGACATCTAATTGACTTTTCAGCAGAAACGTTTTATTTTTTTTCTTTTTCATATAATAGAAAAATTTAAAAAGTGATTCTATTGGAAAAAGAAGTTTTTAACCAGTGGTTGCCTTTCCACCCATTCAGATCTGATTATTTACCATATGATATTGTGAAGCGACCATTTCGGGTACCAGAACAATATAAACCACAGACCGGAGAGATACAACTGGGAACAACATATCAGAAGGATTATAATGCTCATAAAATACAACCAGCAACGTTGGTAAGACCATTAGAGAGGAAACACACTACAGGAGGAAAATTGGATACCATACCAACCTATCAAGGTAATAACATCTGCCTTCTTTAGAAGGACAAGGTCATATCCTGAATCTCCTGCATTCAAGATACGAAACTGAATTTCTTACTTTGCACCAGAGAGATGAGTAGAAAGCAGGTGAAAGCTTTTAGATGTTCAGCACTCCAGCAGTTTTAAAGTTGATATTTATACGTTTCTATAGGAGAAGCCTTCTCCAGGTTTCCTTGGCTAGAAGGAGAGAAACTCTAATGTACATTTATTAGGGTATCTCATACACAAATTGTGCCAGGTGAGGAGGAGTGAGGAAATCCTAGAGGTTGTAATTACACCTCCAAATATACTGCCCAGATAGCTTTAGAAAAAAATCGATTATGTAAGAAGTTGGAGTGATCAGTGTGAAAGTACCTCCTCTATTCTGTGGTCTGGGCAAACTTCACCTGCTACTGCAATTACCCATAGCGTAGGTCAAAAGCCTGTGCTGCGTAGCTTGTATATGCTCCCATTAATATTGTATTACAATATGTACAAAGGAACTACTTCTAAGTTCTTTTCACAAGTGACCATGGTATATATTTATACATGTATACAATTTTCTACAATTTTTAAACTGAATTTTTTACATATACCCCAACCTCCAGTTACAAGTATATAAATGTAGATCATTAGTAGGTAATATATATGATCTACATGTATGTATCTATATCTACATGTAGATGTATATTGATTTTTTTTTATCCTGGCATCTCCAGTAGGTAATATATGAGATGCCAGGATAAAAAAAAAATCAGTATACATCTGATTATGAGAACCAATGGTATTAAAAAAGATTGTGGTGAGTTATCAAGAACCAGATATAGCCATTAAAACAGGAAGTTAGACTCCTTAGTGTGATGCAAGCAGAGGAGGGATTGCTGCAACAGAAACAGAAGGATAGAATTTGAGAAAAAAGGGACTTATAATTTACCAGCTTGTATATGATTATGCCTATGTATGTGCATTTAATAAATATTTTGTCTATTACTTCTAAAAGATATTTATAAAGATGGATAATCTATTTAGCCTACATACATTTAAGTACAAAGAAGTTATAAAATAATGTCTAATTTAGTCTATTCTCAGTATGAAATTAGTCATGAAACTGCTTTATTCAAGAGGTGCCTATCTGATCAAAAGGGAGTTAGTATCGAGTGAAAATCTGCTGAAACTAAACTACAGTGATTGCAAAAAAGCAAACTGGCATTAACTCCCTGTGAAGAATTTTAGGCTGGATACTGAAAGTTTCTAAAAGAACAGTCTCTTTAAAAAATAAAATCAAATAGGGGAAAAAAAAAAGAGGCAAAGCAAAAAAAAAAATCCTAACTAGCTTTTGCACTGCTGATAAGAAGAAAATGAGAGGTAGTTGTCCCTCCCAGCAGTGAATATGGGCCAAGTTCCCTTGGGTCCTATATAACTGCCATATATTTCTAGGTAAAATATAAGGTATTCTATCTATACCTGTATGCAGTAATTTTGTGTATAAACACACATTTAATCTTGACATGAACATTTTTTTTTTCCTCAAAGAAACAGGCGTAGCTGGAAATTAAGTAGAATTTTCTGCCTGTTCTATTCCAGTAACAGCAGAAAGATATATTTGCCATGTTACAAACATGCAGATAACATTACCATTCTCATTTATATCCATTTTGTTTGGATTGGGAGAGTTAATAACAGAAAAAGGAGGACTTAATTTTAAAAGAACACTCAAGAGTTATAGAGCTCTATACTAAATATATATATATGTATTTATATATTTTTTGTCTTAAAGATGACTATAGGCTGTGGGGAGTTCAAAGAAGGGAACCTAATAAGGTGGACCACACATACCATCCACCTACAGAGAAGTTTGGAAATTCTACTACATTCCAGGATGACTTTGTTCCTAGGGAATTGAATCCCAGGAAAAGTTTTAAACCTCTTTGTGTGCCCAAGCTTTCTGATGTACCTTTTGATGGTACTACTAGCCATCGCACTTCTTATACTGCTCATCAATTGGAACCAAAATTCGTAAGATCAAAAGAAGAATACAGGCCAAGCAACAAACCCTTTGAAGACCTCACCACACACCGGAATGATTTTAAAGGGCTACCTGGGCAACTTGCAAAAAGCTGCAGGCCTGAAAACACTAAAGTTGAGTCAAATGCTCATTTTAATGGGCTCACTGAATTCCAGGATCGTTTTCAGCCATGGTCAGTCTCCTTGCCCGAGGTCCGCAAAACAAAAGAATACCTTCCACCCCCAGGTAACATGGATTTCCACTCCACAAGCCATCTTGATTATGTTAAACATGACATTTCCCCGGTTGTCCCCATAAGACCAGTTTCTAATGGAAGAAGAATCAACGCTCCTTTCCAAGGGAATACTACCACAAAAGATGACTTTCAAGCTTGGGACAGCTGTCGGCAAGAAATTATTAAAAAACATGAGGAAATTCCAAAACCCACAGGAAAATTCGATGATTTAACTACATTCAAATCTCATTACACACCACATCAGATAATTCCAGCTCAAAGTTTCAAGCCTTTACATGTTGTACTTCCTAATTCAGCTCCTTTTGAAGATGAAACTATGTACCGCACAGAATATACACTAAAGAAACAAGAGATGTGCCCAGCAAATTATCCATCTCCTCCAGGATACATCTATGTAAACACAGATTCTCATGGTCACAAATTCTTCCGCCAGCTTACTCCAGAAATTTCTAAATCAAGTGGTAATCATGTTCCAAAGGAAATAGCTGTTGTGTCATAATATTCAAAAGTTTTATTTCAAGCAGATTTTGCTACTAGTTCATTTTTTCCTTAGATAAAACTGTCAGCAAATCAAATAATGCTCATTTTGATTTAAAAAATATTAAAACTAATAGTTTAAAGAAAATCAAAACAATCAGTGAAGTTTATTACAAAACTAACAAAGATTAGCTAATTTTTGTAGGAATAAGAAGTCCTCTGGATTTCCTGGACTTCCCAGTTTTATTATGTTCCAGCTCAGATAGGTACATGGTTGTTTTTTCCCAAAATTTTTAGCAAATCAAATTATTTGTAGAATAGCAAAAATATAACTTAAATACATTTTGATCATAGCGCCTTTTTCATAGTAGAGCAAAAAACCATAACTAATTCACTCCTAGAACCTTCCATCTCAGCAATACTTTGAATGATCTGATTATTTTTTTTCTTGAGGTTTTGTTATCCAAATCCAGTATTATAAGATAGCATCCTATGAAACCTAGACATTTCTAAAAATTTTATTTTTTTTTATTATTTTTCATTAATTTGAAAAGTGTGTGAAGTAACTTTGTTCTTTTTTCTTTACACATATTTGAAATCATGCAGACATAAAGCAGGTCATTAGACTTTGTTCTCTGATTTCCCTGACAGAGCATTTTTAGCCTGACTTCCAATGAAAACAAAGCTGATAAAAACACTAAGTATAGATGTCTCCTCATCAGCTCAGTGTGTGCTTAATCAAATTCCACAAACAGATTGCACAGATAATTGGTTTTCAGATTTTCTGATGCAGATGGTGAAGAAGACAGAGTGCAGCTCAAGAATTGATGCCAGTTCACAGTAGCTTTCAATCCTGCTATCTGATTTCTAAAGCTGAGTAGCCTTGCGCCATTGCCAAAGTTCACTGCAAAGGCTGAAGGATGAAATAGCAGGAAAACTATAAAGGTATATGCTGAGATAACAGAAAAGCTTAGTGGAACTCTGTTAAAAGAAATATCAAAGCAGTCACACAAATCTCTACACAGTCAGGATTCAGGCTGCCTGCTCTTCAAAGATTTGTTACAAATACACAGAGAACAAATTATTTATAGAAATTGTACATGCAGGAATTATGCTTCCATATGAGAGGTTAAGTATTGTCTCCATGCATCTTTTATGTTAATTTTCGTAAATCTACATAAACTGTTGCATTATGTTCATGATTTAATTCAGTCTTTACAAATAGTCCAGTGATTAACACTCTTATCATGTTTTATCTCTGCAGTACAGTATGACTTTTTTTTTGTATTGCATATCTGGTACTCATTGCTATAGGAGAATCAGTTGGGTTCTGAAGAACTGTGTGCTGATACATCATAAACTAAATCACCAATAAAAGGACTAAGATCAGTAGTGGACAACTGGTGAAAGCGGGAAGCAATGCAATGCAATGGAAAAAAGCTGAACCGAGTATCTTAGCTCTGTGTAAGTCACTGCAAGACACAGCTCCTCCAGTCATCATTAGGGCATCACCATTTTTAGATGACTTGTATCCTGGTGCTATGACTTAATCAGCTGATGAAAAGAACAATTCATTTAACTTCTCTACCTCTAAAGATGATTATTTTTTCCCAGTTATGACAGACATGTTTTAGACAGGGCAACAAAAGGACAACAAAAAACTGTGTCGCCCTAAGAAGAGGACAGGAAAAGTCTGACTCAACATTGAGAAATACAGTCTGAACCCATGAAGTAACACATGAGCATGTGTTATGCTGAAAATGGCTCCTCTGGATCCACCAGTGAGCCCAGATGCTTTTTGTAATTTTCACAGCTGTTTTCATAGTTCCCCAAGTCACTTTTTTTTTTCTTTCCTAGGCTTAAGTAAGTCAAGGAAAGTAATTTGCTGCCACCTACCAGCACTCTGCAATAAATTCTAATAGGAAGTGGAGGGCATATTCAGATACATTTAACTGATCCTCTGCAGATGTGTTTGAGGATTTTCAGCCAAGGGAAGAATAGGGTGTTGTTGGGGGGGCAGGGGGAAGTTTATTCCCTCTTGGTTTGCTTTTGCTTGATGCATTTCCCTAAATCTAGTAGTGAAAGAGAGCAGACTTTACTACATTATATCTGAAAGGGCCACACCCTGAAGATTATGCTTTCAGAAAAGCATCAAATGATATTTTAAAGCTTCAGACAATATTCAGTCTTTAAGGTCACTTTTGTATAAGCAGAATATTATTGAACTGCAGACAAAATGAACAGCAATTTGGAAAACTAATATTCCTCTAAGTAACAGCTCTTAAAAAGAAGCATTTTATGATGTCACTCTAAACCAAGACACAAAAATGGAATGTTATTAATGGATTCAATTGCTATTCTAAAAGTGCTTTCTGTACACTACCAAAAAGAATAAAAACTATGAAGAAAGAATGAATTTAGCTTATTTGGATTTTGGCATAGAAAAACCTCCTCTACCCTTTTTCAGTCAGCTTACCTCTCATGTCACCTCTTAATAGCAGTGTAGAAAAGAAGAGAATCTGTCTGAGAAGCTGTCAGAAAGACCTAGTCTTAGTTTTGAAATATGTGGAATGATAGAAATAATAGGTTCCTATGTAACACTTAGGAGAGAAGCACAGCTGCCATGAAAATCACAGTAATAAACAATCTGTGTGTAATCATGCTGTTGAATAATCAAAGTAGAGTTTATTTCAGAAATATCAAAACTAAGTTTAAGAAAGCTAAATATTAAACATCTTCAGTTACTGGAATAGCAATAAAATAAGCTACCGAGGAATGTCATGCCAATTGCAAAACAAACATTTACAGCACGGCTTCTGTATAGCATGCATACTTAACCAAAGACAAAATTAAAGCAACAAAGGAATGCTATGTGTTAACATTCAAAAACTTTAAATATAAAGGAAAAACATGAATAAGAAATTTTGGTAATAAGAAAAAATATATGTCCCAAAATCTTTATTAAACACTGTACAAAACAAAATATTGCACTTTTAAATCAGACAATAAATATCTACAAAAGTATCTTACAAATGTTTTTCTTTTAATTTAAAAAAAAACTGCTTAAACAATCAAGACCCATTGCTGAATAAGAAGGTAATGAACAGGAATATCCTCTCCTTGCAGTCAGCCTTGGACACAATAGTCCACTTTAAACACTTCCTATACAGTAGTGCTAATCTAATTTTCAGTGATACAAACCCTTTGAGCAGAAATACTGTTTCTAAAACTGTTCTTACAGCACACCCACTAATTACAATGCAATGAAGCTCAGTCACCTATCGCAAAACCCAAGTCAAGATAAGGATTTAGGCCTCCAGCATGTGCAGTAGTTTGGAAACTACAAAAGAAAAAAACAAAACAAAACAACAACAATCTGCTACCTTTTATGGGGATCGTGTACTTTACACCCTATGATACAATCTGCAATACAGAAAGCAGTTTGCCCAAGTCTCTCATAATCAGAATTAATCAATTTTCAAATGATTTTGAAGAGTCAGCGGTCATGATGAAAAACTCATCTTGACTGAGAACTGTTCAAAACAGGCTTATTGCACTTGCTCATCTTCATAGTGAATACCTCTTCCTTGGATTTCTTCCCCAGTAATGCAAAACCAAGTATTTATTCAAGGCCAAGTCTGACAGCACGCTTGGCGGTTATCGGCTCTAGTTCCCCCTTTGCGTACGTGCAAGGGAACAGCGCTCACAAAGGCTTCATTCACAGTTCTGACAAGGAAGCCTTGTGTCTAATTTAAAATCAGTAGGGGAAGACCAATCATGCCAAAACTTTGATTGTACTTGAGTGACTGGAGCAGAAGAATAGAAACGATGGAAAATCACACCTCATTTATTCCAAACAGATCTGTGGCCGTTTTGAAAATTCTACCAGCATCTACAATGCCTTTTATTGTACACACATAAATACAAGTATGAAAATGAAGTGTACTTCTGTGTATCCATCTGACAGCTAATCTCAATAAAACATATCCTGTGAGATTGACCCTTAAGCTCAAGCTGTTTATGAAAATGAAGTTACTGCCAAAAATTTTACAGCTACAAGCCACAGCCTCTATAAATTTAAGAACCAAATTTGATAAAACAATAAAAATGAGCATTGGGTCTTCAAATGATTTTGTGACTTTGGCTTTCTCCTAACTTAAGGACAGGAAGCACTACCTGGTGCTGCTTAGATAATGCTTTTTTTCCCTCCAATAAAATTATAATGGGGTAGACTAAAATTTTACAGATGATGTGCCATGGTATTATCTTCTAATGTAGACATGAAAATGTTTAAAACATAAGAAGTTCCATTGCAAAGAGTAGATAATAAAAGTTCCCAGAAAAAAATACCCTGTCCAGCATATTAATCTACAATAGTGTTTTTTCCTTAGTCCCATGTATCCATTTAACTGTTATGACTAATGTCTTATTTACAAGTATATACTTTGAGCAGGCTAGTTTAATGAACCTCTCTTCTCATCTCTTCACTGCAGCATCATGAACCTTCCATAGAAGAGTTACACTTCTTGGCATGACTGACAACATCTTTGTCTGTAGATGTCTATCAAGCATAACTTTAGTTGCTTTACAAACGTACAGTAGTGAGTTGTATCCTTGCATTCGCCTTCTGAAAAATATATTTGAACATTAAAAGGCTTTATATAATGGACAAATGATAAATAGTAGAATTAGTAATTATAACCATAAAAACCGAAGGATTGCTGGTAGCTTGGTTTTATGTTTCACTTCTGACAACAGTTGATTCAAACTAAACTAGGTCACAAATAAAAGGCATGATTTCACTGCATTCACCTATTGCATATTGCAGAAAACTACCCCACCTGTCAGTAATTAGCAGCTTGCTCAGAGACTCATAAATGAGTCACAACTGGCACAGTCATGCAGGGAAGTTTGCAAAAAAACAATCTCCTTAAGCTTCTGCCTCTAAAAAGTGCTCTTCAGGCTTTAATATCAAACTGACCTACTCATGGAGAAAAATACCCCCAGGATTATGAAGCGCTCCTTGGAGAGGATAGACTTACATTTGATGTACAATCAAATGCTTGCAAAGTCGTTAGTATACAACTGTGAGTCTCCTTCTAATAGAACTGCTACAAACTATTCTCTATAAACCATAAATAAATATTTACATACTGCCACAGGACGTGACATTGCAATGCTGCCAGGTCACTGGTCTCTTCCTCCATGCGCAGTGCTGATCTGGCACAGGTTTGTTGCTCTTCCTGTGCACGCAGGACACCCGCCGTGCCTGAAAGCCCTTCCCGCAGGCCACGCTGCAAGGCCTCCAAGGGCCCGTGCGCCAGTAGACATCACACGTCTCTGAAGAACAATTTCTTCTGACAGCAGACCTGCAGGGAAAAACAAATGGCAATTTAATGATTATTTCTATGCTAAATCCTTATTCGTAGAATCATCAAATAGTTGAGGCTGGATGAGACCTCTGCAGATTGTCTAGTCTAAGTCCCCTGCTCAAAGCAAGGGCAATTAGACCAGGTTGCCCAGAACCAGGTTCAGTCAGGCTTTGAGTGTCTTCAAAGACAGTGATTTCACAGCCTCTCTGGGCAACCTGCTTGACAGTCCTCCTAGTAAAACAGTTTTTTTCGTATGTTTAGGTTTTATTTCTTGTATTTCAGTTTGTGCTTTTAATTTATAACACTCAGTCTGCAGTAGACTATAATAAAAAGTGCCTTCAGAAGAGATCTAGCTCAGCAGTAAGAAGAAAGTTATGGCAGATCACTACAGTTTTGATTTGGATCTGGGAATCCCAACTCCATCATTCCAGTCCTACCTTTGCTATTAGCACAGTGGAGGACACTGGGATCCTGAATTCATACAGGATATAAAAGCAATGACAGTCGCTAGCTGCTTTCCTTGAGTTTGATTCCTAAGCAGAATTTGCATATTTATACTGGCTGGAAAATGTGGTATCTTTACTTTGATCACCTAAACAATCTAACTTGGTTTGATTATCTCTGTACTGCTTTAAACTGAGTACCTCTTTCTTTCATCACAAGAAGAGTTTGGCACCAAAGATCCATTACGAAGTTGACATATGAAGTGACCACGGTGTAAGCCTATGGCGCGGCCTGTGCAGCGACCAGAACACTGAAAAAGTGGGAAAAGGGGTGAGGGGAAAGAAAAAGAAACAAATGTTAATATCGACAGAACCTGCCTTCTGGGCAGTTAGTTACCCTACCTCTGACAAACACAAACTTATCTTGCTAACAGCCATATCTGGAATGCTGCTCTTACAATTCTCTTAATTCAGCACTTTGCTCGTTAAATAGTAAATGCTCTGTAATTTAAAAAAAAAGCTTCTCAAATTGAATAGAAGTTTATTAGGGAAATGAAAATGTAGATCCTAAGAAAGCAAAGTTGTGTGCATCATGGCAGCTGTTTTGTGCATTTGTATTTTTTCTCTGGTGGCTTCACAAGTCAGCCATGCAAACTGGATTCTTACTAGGCTGCAGTAGTAGTAATACACCAGCATAAAAGAATGGAATTAGTAATTGATTAGCTTATAAAATACACTGAATTAGATCAGATATGACGAAATTTTTAAAAAATCAGTATTTGTAATTTGCAGTTCTGAAGGGTTATTATAAATAGTGCCACAGAGCTCTTCCTATGTATGTGCGTACCCACGTGTTCAGACAATGGCAGGATGACACTGATACATTTTTTACAATACAAAAACACAAAAGGGTTCCAGATGAACTCTGCAACTTACCTGCCCTTTTGTGTGTCCCGAGCGCTCTGCGCACGAGTAGACCGTGCAGGGCTTCCTTCCCAGAGGGCGATCCCTGGGGATGCAGGCGCCGGGCCCGAGCGCCAGCTCGCTGCCGTTGCCCTTCCTTTGCTGGCAACTTACTTGGCGAAAGTGAAACCCACTGCCACAGGATGCAGAACACCCGGACCATGGGCCGGTGACCCACCTACAGCACGTGGAAAAAGAACATTGCAAATGTGAAAGCAGTGCAAGCTTGCTGGTAGTGTGCAGCAGTCTGCAAATAAAAACCTAAGCAGCTTTAACCTGGGTTTTTTATTGTAAGTTTTAGGTAAATGTCCAAAGTCAAGAATTTGATCATATCAAATTCTTTGAAAGGAGAATGAGCTTTTTGGTTCTTAAGCAGAATCATACGAATTTGGTTACCTGAAGCCTTCCAAGATACAGTGTAACTCAATATATGCTGACAATTTACTCAAAAGGTTATACTAGGTAAACCCTACTGTTTCTGTAGGATTTAACAGCAGTTCCATAACTTATAAAATAAATTGTGCTGATTTGCTTGCTTGTCATAACACACCCAAATTTATTACATCAAAAATTGTTAGATAATGGATCAAAAAGAACATTTATTTACTGATTACATGTTGCAAACATTTAGCCTGTTTTTGAAGCTGGGAACAATTCAGTGGAGGCAGTAGGTGGTAATACAATTTATTCTACTTAATCTCTTCATAAATCTATCTATAAATAAGGAATGGGACTTTATTTGCAGCACAACTGTGATAACAGGACAAATATTCTATTCTCTTCAGCAATTATTTAGTTTTCTTATGGTCAAACAGTTTATATCCACTCAAGACAGATTAATCTTTTCCAATACGGACTCTTGGCTTTCTCCCTTTCAGAGCTCAAGTACTTTGCAAATATTTGGTGCAACACATGCACAGTGAATCAACAAGGCCCAGATTTGGCAAGCACTTGAGACAGAAGTTAAGCACATGCTTAAATGCTTATATTTGCTAGAGAGAAGTGGATTAAACGCATGCATGACACCTTTGAATAACAGGGGCCCATGACTCTGACTTGCCATCTAAAATGTATGTAATTCTATGGATGTTTTCTAAAGGGTGGCCTTGTAATTAGTGGATAGTACAGAGGCCAGTGTACAGAGAATGGTATGAGAAGTCTAAGCATTTTGCACATCCCTCCTAGCTCAGCAACAACAGGGAAGAGGGGAGGTTGGAGGCACCGGAAGCCAGAAACAGGGCTATTTCCCAGGCTTCTGGGAAGCCTGAAATACTTTTAAAAAGTCTTATATTAGGTGTAATTCTAGGTAGTTAACTATGTTAGTATACCCAGAATCCCCTTTCACTCCTTAATTCTATGTAAAGCCAAATCAAAAGCAATATAAACCATTTTAGTAAGAGAAAATTCAGGTCGCATTCTGTTCAGCTGTACAAAATGACTGCTTGATTTTTATGGTGATTACTGAGGGTCCTGTGTGTAGTTATGCACTAGAGTCCATTAAAGACACGGCCTTTGCTTAGGGGGCCACTGCCCTTTAGCATCCTCGTAACTCTCTCTTCTCTGCTCCGAATGGCCAGACTTTAGAAGGAATCCTGCAACTGGGTCTCTATTTCATACGACTTGCTCTATTTTAGTATTTTTCCACTGGCAAGAAGTTCACTTGTTAGGGGCTGGCTGTAGTTCAGACTCACAATTTAGAGTGATCTGTTTTTTTGGCCGCTAATAATGAAATATAAACAAATTCCTCCTGATATTTATCTGTTGCTATGTTTTCTGCATTTAGAACACAGAGGTTAGAACATATTGGCAAGTGCACTCCCTCAATGTCATTTAAGGTCTTAATACTTCTCTCCAAAGATTTTCCAGAGAGGGACAACTCCAAAATGTGTGCCTGACTTCTCGTCCTTCGTGGATTTTACACTGCTGACAGTGACGGCCAATCTTTGACAGCAGTGCAGAGCACTTGTTTTGAGGATGGCTGTGGGATTTCCTGCGCCTGGCTGAGCTGGACTGCTCAGTACAGTCCACAAAATCTGGAGGTGAGATTTGGGCTTTTTGAAAGCAGAGGTCGTCGTTACATTTGCCTATGATATAAAGATTTTTCTACCCGAAGATCATAACGTAGGTGCCCGGCTGATTCATCAAGCAGACTGTCCGAGAAGCACATGCAAGGACTGTGATACTGTGGCAAGGGGCAGAGGGGACAACAGAGGTGCTCTGCAGCAGACATTGAGGTACTCCACAGCTCTTCTGGTAGCAGGGAAGGAGGCAAGGTCAGCGGACTCTGCTCACAAGCATCCTGGCTACTCTGTACACAGCCAGCTTTTCTGAAGGCACTTGCAACGATCCCACAGCACTGTCAGATCCCAGGGTTAGCAGAGAGACCTCCAGCTTCATTCTGAAGGTATTAGTGTGGCAGCAGCAACAACAGCTGTGGCAGCAGAGAGCTCTGCATAGTCTGTTCTGCTGAATCTAGCCTTCCCCTGCCTGCTTATGATCCTTCTTCACAGCTCTCATGCTGTAGGGGTTCATGACAAAATAACCCCCAAATTTCAGACTCAGTAGCACCCAGAAACAAACGCACTCAGGTGTTTGTTAGCTTGTTTTACAGAGCAATGTTAGTACATAGAGTAATCAAGTAGAAAGGAGCTTACCTGGCAGGGCAGTCACGTGTGTTACATGACTGATAAATAACCACTGGCTTTTGCTGATCTTTGCACAGTGACTCATTTACTTTCTGTTTCTCTGAGTTCATGCACTGGAGCCTTCTGGAGCGGGTTCCCGCATTCCCACAGCTAGCTGAGCAAGGACTCCACTCGCCGTGTTCCCATTTATAATCTAGACACAGGATAAGAAATGCAATTGAGAACCAGTGAGGGAGGGCAACATCGCACATCGTACCTGGGTCATAATTTGATCGCTCTGGCCACAGAACCTGCAAGCTACACAGGTACCACAGTCAGTGTAGAAAAGCAAAGATCTCAGCACTGTAAAAAGGGACCATAAGCCAGAGCAGAATTTAGTCCTGCTCAGCTTCAGCTCTTACATATGAGCATGAAATTGCCCAGCAGGCAAATGGGATCAGCATATGTGCACATGAAGGGCAAAACTTAGAGTAGGAACTGATGAACTTCTTTTAAAACTTTCATAACACTTTTATACAATGAGCATTAAAAAGAGGAAACTGTAAATCAGGGTCTGTAAGTTTCCTGCTGTTCTACAGTGAGTTTATTCTGAAGAAAACTCATCTTACTCCAGACACTTCACATAATTTCATGATTTAAGAAAATCCTGTGCTAAACTATAGAAGAGGTACTTAATGTATAAATAACTTGCCACTGAGGCATCTGGCAAGATGAAAAAGGAATTTGTTTTAAAGAGCATTTTATATTAAAGACCAATCACCTCCAACAATTACTACCTTTATATTCAGTCACAATTCCACACTTTCCCATCCCCCTCACTTTTTTTTTGACACTTGGTAAAAGATGAAGTACTAGGCAATGTTGACAGATTTTTATGTGATCACAGAAGGAGTCAGATTTTTCTGTAATAACCAAGAATAATTGATAGCTACCAGCTGTGTCCACAGGCTCGCTCTTCCAGCACATAATGAATTCTTTAACTTATTGTTTTTCAATGTTTCCTTATTACTTCTGGGTTTCTTAAAATAATACAAGAGGGCCTTTTTCAAAGTAGAAACAGTTAAATTTACTGAGTGCAACTATGATGGAGAGACTGGATTGTTTGTTTAACTAGGATGACACTGCTCAGAAGTGCCCTCAAAATGCCTACTGTGCAGAAACCATCAGAAGAGATTTTGCAGTCTTAGAAACGCGTGGGTATTTCAGTGATGAAACATTTACAGAAGCATCAAGCAGAGCTGAAGCTCATGACTGGAAAATGGAATTCCACCAAAGTACTACGAGGCTCCTGGGAGAGCGCACTGTTAGGCCAGCAACAGGCCGTCCAGCTCCAGCCTACAGGTGGACAGGTCAGTGCTTGGCATTATTTTGATAATGCAAGAAGGACAAAAGTAATTTTACAAAGGAAAATTATTTTGTGACCACTACACTAACAGCATAACTACTGGAAACAGACCAAGTCACTCATACAAGTAGTTCAATGGTAGTCACTGAGAATACATAAGTATACTTATGCACTTATATACAGCGTAGAGAACGGCAAGACCTGATCTTACAGCTTCTTCAAGGTTTTTGTACATAAACGGGAAGCCAAATTATATTGGTAGGGTGATAGATAAAATCATGAACAACTTCAATAGATAAATCTCATGTGCATTCCCTAGGTATTGACTGGTTAGTACATTTTTTCAATGCCAAATGGAATTTAGTGCTTTGCAGCCAGACTCTCAATAGGAATTAAATTCCTAGTTCTCTTAGACATTCTTGGAAAGACCAGCTATTATAATGTAATTATAATCTTAATAGCACCTTAAATATTTGCAAACTACACAGAGCATTTGGAAATGCAGCCCATTACATTGCTGGTGCATATGTAAGATGCTTCTTAACATCATGTACAATATTGTTTATCCACGGTTCCACACTTCATAACCCAGCAATGGCAATGGAGTTTTGTGCAAAGGCATTATGTTAAAGGTTGAGGAAGAGTTAAAACTGGCATCGATAATGATTAGGTACAGTATGATCGCTTCCATATCACTGAAGGACACTTAAATGAGAAAATTTTTTTATATATATATTTCCATATACATCCTCATATATCACTGAAGGGCACTTAAATGAGAAAACTTTTTTTATATATATATATTTCCATATACATCCTCAAAGTCTTTTTTTAATCTTTTTTTGGTGGGTTATCATGATAACAATATGTATGATTTGCTGAAGCTTAGAAAACTGGCCTGGAGTAAACAACTGTTCAAGGAGCAAGGCACTGAATACTTCCCATGTACAAAAATGGTCCAGGTCAAAAAAACCTTTACACAGTGAAGAAAATAATATGTAAAAATTTAAGAATTTGTCATATAATTTTCAACAAACCTTCCTTCTTGACATTTACCCAAACTGACATTGGTTTTGCACTGGCTGAAGTCCAACATCTGTACTGTCCAGCGAATTGACCAGACTTGGTGTTCACCTCCAGGATCCGACCCCCGACCAGGGTTCGGGATTCCAAGGCCTCCACTGCCTCCACAGGGAAGTCTCCAAGGAGCCAGTGAACTCTGCTTCTCTGGTTGGGAAGCACTGGGCAACCTAAAAACCAACAGCATTTTAGCAGGTTTTTCTGAGCAAAGCAGCTACGCTGAAATGTTTGCAAATGGAAACGGATGAACTTCGTATGTTTTGTAAAGGCCTCACCAGCCTAAATAACAAAGAATAGGTATAAATTCACTAAAGTTATGGTACAAACTGATCCCTACTGAGTCTTGAGGGTTATCAGCTGCATAAGACATTATACTTCCCATAGTTCTTTATATTTTCTCTTTTAGTAGGCTATTAAAAACATATAGATGTTTTTATGTACGGCTATATATGAACGAAGGCTGGGCGGGCAGGGGGATAAGGAATTATATAAATGGTAGCATGAAGATTTCTCACCCGACTGGAATAGGCAGCCAATAGGCCTGTGAGGGGAGAATGTTGGTCTGTTTTGAAATGAGTCATAAACACTAAATGAAATTGCTGCACATCACAAGCACAAACAGGGATGGAAATAGAAGTATTCATTTCGACAAAAACAAACAAACAAACAACAGTTCAAGGAAACAGCTAGATCCCCCCTCACACCATTTTCCATAGAACTTGAACATATTCCACAACTTCAGTGTCACGGTGAGTCACTGATATGCCGCCTGTATCGTCACTATTTTAGAACTTTTTTTTTTTTTTGTTAAGCTGGGTCCAAAAAATTCACATCTTATCTCTAACTCTTTGGCTCTCTCTGCTAACAGAAAGCTGGGATAATCTTAGGACATCCAGACGGTCAACAAAATTGGACCCTCAGATACCACTCTCACATCCCCCATGGGATCCTTTCCCTTTTAGTGACATCAACAACATACACAGTTAAACTGCCAAAGCAAAAAACACACCTATTCTCAGCAGATCTCCGGGTACCACACTGACATTGGTACCGACAGCAGATGCCATGAGGACACGCTTTCTTCTGCTTCCCTTTGATGACAGTGTGTTATTCTCTGTAAATGATTGCTCTGGAAAATAATGTATAAAATCTCTTCTTATCAAAAGTTAAACCAAGGTGCCCAGAGTAATCAGTAACAAAACACTGAATGCTGGTTATCATGCAGAAGAATAATAGTGCTTGGGAATTCTTTACAATCGTCATTTATGCCATTAAGCTAACAAATATATTTCAGGTATGAAAGAGAGGAAACAAAATTATTTATAATAATGCAAAATTAAAAACTTTTAAATCTGTAGAATTTATCTAATGTATTATTTTTTAATAAAATGAGCCTGTAACATTTAACTTCAAAAACAAGATTTACAAGATCTCTCATCCGTTTACTGTTTCTTGTGACAATGTTGCTTATTATTTATCTGTCATTCACATACAGAAATTAAAAACAAAAAAAATCTCTTAGTAGAATCAGACCCATCCTCAGATTCCATTAAATGGAAATATGACAAATTGCCATAATAAAAAAGAGAAAATCTCTTAAAAATATGCTGCACATAGTAGAGATTGCATAATATAGGTAGAATCACATCACTACAGCAACTCCCTCTTTTTCACTGTATGCCAGAACAACTGCCAAAAATGCGTATAATCTGCCAGTAACACACAGTTCATGAGTTCTTGACACTTTGTCAACATTTATCTTTTGATGAACATGCACAATGTCCATGATTCACCTTCCTTCTGTGCTTTAAGTCTTACGTCCTAACTTCTGTGGATCATTTTATACAGGGCCTTCTGGATTACTCTACATTTTTTCCTTCATGTACAGTGTCTGCACAAGGGTCCTGACAAGCTGTGGAAATGGTGGGCCAAAAACTCTCCCCAGGAGCCCACGGAGGCCGGGCCCGTGCTGGGAAGCGCCGCTCGTCCCGTCAGCCGGTGCCTACGGGAGAGGCCGCCCGTGTCCGCAGCAGCCCTGGACTGCCAGGGCAGGCCAGGCCAGGCCTGGCTGCAGCAAAGTACAGAAAAAAAAAAAGCAGAATTTGGCCCTCTACTGGCCACTCTAGATTAAATATGCTATTTAAAAATAAACCTAGATTTTTATTTTAGTGTCATGTGGTCAGAATTAGAAATTAAGTTCAGCAACCTGTGAGCAACCTTCCAGTCACACCATTATGTTGTTTCTCTCTGGAAAACTGAAACTAAGCAAGCTGCTTCAATTTACACTCACGCTTACAGAGAGGCTCCTATTATGTCTCTGGTGCATCTTTCTAAGGCAAAATATCCAAGCTTGCACAGTCCACCCTACACACATGCTTAAGAAACTGCTTTGTAGCAGAATTGGCCACGTATAACAGGGCTGTGCTTAGCACAAAACAATAGTGGTCTCTAGAGCTGAATGATCCACTTATTGAAGCTATTTGCAAGGCATGATTGTATTATACAGTATTATATTATTAATCTACATTAGAGTCATTTAACAAGAGTTTTTATTTAAGTTTTCTATTTTTAGCAGTTCCTACTCAGACTTTTTTTTTTGTTTTCCATGTCTCTATGTTTTATTGGTCTCTACAATTTTAAAAAAAAATCTGCTTTTATTCCACTGCATTTCTGTGCAGTTGTTTCTCAATAACTCAAGCCTGCCCCACTTTCCCTAAATGAAAGCTCTGGACACAATGTAATATGACACTAGATTTAGTTTCCTAATCGGTCTCATTATCTAAGGCCTGATGTTTGTTACTTAGAGGCAAGAAGATGGAGCAAAATTTGAAGTCACAAATGAAACCTCTTATGCATAGATCTACTACTGCAGGAAATAATAAAATAAAGAACAGATCCCAAGGATAGGGATGCAATAAAAAATTCCAATTTCCAAGCATAAAATATCTCACCAACCAGTTCACTGTAAAATATTATATTTAAAGTGTCTTTGCTGCTATCACCAGTCAGGAACTGCCCCGTGACACTTACCAGGTAAGTGCAGAACAGATGCAGCCTCTGCTTTCCCAAGTGCATTAGTTGCTGTGCAGGTGTAAGTTCCTGCATCTTCACGTGAAACATTCCTCAGAAATAGAGAGGACCCATTCAAAAGCAAGAAAGAAGTGACTTGCTGGACATCTTTCTTCTTAGACCATGTTACATTTGGTTGAGGAACACCTTTAGGATGCAAATAATTAAAATACTTATTGAGTGAGATAAATCACAGATGTTGTATTGATAATTACAACATAATAACAATATAACACAATAATATCCAAGAACCGTAAGTTTCTTTGTCATTTCACCAATACTGTAAATTAACAGCACTGCAACTGAGCATTTCTTCTACTGACAACAAAACTTCTCAGTTATGAACTCTATTAACAGTTCAGCATCCCATGGAGATTAGAGGTTAAGCACTGCAAGGCAAGACCAGAGAACAGCTTCCAAAACTGCTGCTGCTCATTCAAAGCAACGCAGTGTGTGTGTGTGTGTGTGTGTGTGTGCACATGTGTGTGCACGTGTGTGTGTGTGTGTCACGAAATGGGAGATTCAGCCCCAGTCCGCACCAGGCCTGTGGGAATCTGCAAACCATCTCTTCATTGAGCCTGCAGCCCAGATTACACACAGTGAATAAATATTACATTTCTAGTTAAAACAAAGTAGAGAAAGAAATTGAGGCACATTTTTCTCTCAAAGTAAAAGGATGTATTTATCAATGAAATTAGAAAATATATGGGCCATTTTCAGCCAAAAAAGACCCCTGAAGACTTCTCCAGATAGCAGATGCCATAAAGACAAATCGTAGCAACACTCTGTAGGAAGCAGAAAGAGCTATTAGGAAGTAAAGCAGGGGACCAGTTATTTAACATTCATCTTCCATGTTATTTCATGTTATCATCTCTTCTACTATAAAGCTGGAATTCTTAGAAATTCAGTATTTATACATAACTCGTCACTCAAACTTTTAATCTGCCAATGACTTTGGATTTTGAGTTCTAATTAGATGACTTCTGAAGGTGCTTGGTATTAGCTCAGTGGGATGACTTTGACTGTTGCTTCCCTCCCCCCAGATATTTGCCTGCAGGAGGATTCTTTGCAAGCTGCACGTGGGACACTTTATTGCTTGCACTCTTGTTGATCGGTTGCTGCAGAGGGGTTCTTTCACAGCTCCCAAATCCTAAATAAATCACTGGCTAACCACAGAAGCAAACAAATGCCCAGGGCAGGGGACAGCTCGGAGCAATTCAAATGCCTTGTCCTTGCATTCTGTTTCCTTGTCTAAACACACCAGCGCCCTGAAGACCAGCAGAAGGGGATCCATGACAGGACCTCACCTGAGCTGGGACCCCTGGAAAATTCTGCCATATCAATTGCTAATTTGGTCTCCTTTCCTCACAGATCATCGTGGTGTATTGCTTTACAGATGATGTCTTCATGATGTGGAATAACCTTTAGGAACAACTTTAACTTTTCAATCACTGGCTTAGCACATTCAATGCACACCTCAAGTTTTTCCTTTACTGTAATAGGAACCAGATATATTTTTTGGATCCTACTATTTCACTGAAGGAAAAAGCTGCCCGCTCCATTTTGTCTAGAAAGATGGGAGAGAAAACATTTTCCTGCATGATCACAGATTATATCCTGAACAATTTAGCAACTGTCTAGTGCTTTTACGCTCACAAGGTTACTTTTTTTTATTTTTTTTGAATAAGACGGCACAAAACAAGGTACAGATCCACAGACCTCACAAGGATCCAAAACCCAGACTGTCCCTCAAGTTTCCACAAAAAGTTTTTTAACACTTTGAAAAATCCTATGGAATTAGGAAGAGGTCCTGTTTTAAGGGTCTTTTTTTCATTACCCAGCTTACTGGCTACAGTACATCATTCTCAGGCATGTTTTTCCTTTATGATGTATTTTCCATGGCCATTGAGGGATGTGCACTTACTGCAGAGATGAGCTGGGGAGGTGGTGCAAGGATGCTGAGCTGGTTTAATCCAGGGCTTGCGTCTGCAGCCAGTCTACCCTCAGTCACGACAAAATCCTGCAGGCCAATTAGTGCCAAATACAGGCCAGAAGCAGAACAGTTTAGATAGGACTGAGGTCAAAAGATTCAAAACTCACTTTCTCCAAAACACAAGAACATGAAAATGCTCAGCAAGATTCAAATTTAAGCTTTTGTCCTGAGCCTCAATCAAGCTTCAGTCCAACCTGCTCAACAGCGTCACAGAGTCCTCACCCTGCTCTCAGCACAGCATTCAGAAAGGCACATCATTCCTGGGATTTAAGTAAAATATTTTTTCCTTCCAAACTTGGTCTGTATCCGAGAGTTTATCCCTGAAAAGTCACCGTGTCCCTACTCTTCTTGTCTGTTATTTCAGAGACATATACTGCCTTTCCAAAGCCTGCACTGGAGCTCAGCTTGCAGAAGAAATCTGCAGAATAGCTTTGACTGTCATTTTAAGTTCGAAACTAGGGTATCTGTCACACACACCCTTAAGTCAAATTAAATTGCTAGCAAGTAATTCCTCTTCCTGCCCCAAGGGCCTCCATACAATTCTCCTTAGGGGGTGGAAATCATGCAGTACCACACGCTCTAGAAAGTAAATCAGGCCACTTCTCAAGTGAATGAAGTGAATAAACGAAAGGTCTAAGGAGCAGAAGTGTGGACAGAGCCGTGCAGGACAGTCCAGCAGCCAGCCCAACTGAAAGGCCCAATGAATCCATCCAGGTGCTGCCACTTTAGGGTGCTGTCACTTGCAGAAAATGGAAAAAAATCTATTTAAAACTTATCAGCTCTTATATATATATGTATTCTATAGAGAGATATAGATATAGAGACACATTTAGAAGACATAGCTGCATGCTAGAAAAAGGGGGCCTCTAACCCAGCCAAAGAGCACAAAGGGGACACAAAGCCCTGAGGCACAGTGCAATACCGGGCCAGAAACAAGTTTTTATTGTGATGTACTATCACATCTGCAGATAGACACCCAGTAAATGGATTAAACAAAGTTGACAGGAGAAGAATGTAAAGCTCCTTTACACGCTTGGGTGAAGCAGCAGGTACATTGCAAGTTCTTTGGGACAGCTTCAGCTTATCTGCGTGTTTACAGGGCCAGTCAAAGCCCCTTTCCTGCCATAACTCCCATGAAAGACACTGACTTCCTGCACTTACTGTCATTTCTGGAATTCCTATCAGGAAAAACTCTTACTGTTGGAAGATACTCAAGCAGAACTACTTTTGAAAGTGCATTTACCTTTTTAATGGTCTCTGTGCTTAATAGTGCTTCGCTTAAAATCCCTTCTCATAACATAGCCCACAGCACAACTCCAACCTGCAGTTACCATGACTTAGTGATTTAGCTACACACAAAACAAACAAACAAAAAAACAAATGCAGGATGCCTCAAAGCTTGTTATCAAAACGCAAAACAAACAAACAAACAAACAAAAAAAAAACAAAAAAACCCAACCTTTTCTGGGCAAATCAGTTAAGGCCTAAAACCTGTGCCTTATCTTTTAACATTTGTGTCATTAAAGCTTTAATAGTTTTATAAGGATTAAGGTTTCTTTCCTGAAGAGAAATTAAGCAAGAAGAGGCCAAACCATTATATGATTTTTCCTTATATTATCATACTTAACTTTAGCAGCATAAGCAGGACTTGACATGTAATTCACCCGTTCCTACACAGGGCTGAATTTTACTGCAAACACTTGGATCTCCTTTACACAATGAGTGATTTGCCCTGAGACTCCCCCTTCAAGATCCCTTTAAGGATTGTGTAGTATTTAACCAGTCGACTGGTTAAATAAGAAATGTGTGTTCAGGATTATTAGAAAAATGCTTAACAGCTAATTCCATTGATTTTTAAAATAATTCCCTCTCACTGCTTTATTTTTATGTCCTCCGTTCTTCTGACTAAAAGACATTTCTACTGTTGCCGCTGTCCTTTCTGGAACATTTTTAAAAATGCAATTTTATTGTTCAAATTTAACACATCTACAAAAGCTTCTTCTGCAAAATGACTATCTATTGAAATGAGTCAGAAAACACCAAATAACGTTCAAATCGGTTTCTAGACCTTCTCTTCAGGGGGCAAAGGAAAAAAAAAGTGTATATTCCAACTTGCAATCCTGGAAGACATTCCCTATCTACATCCAAGAAAATATTACTTACAAGTAGAAGAGGTCCTAGTTTGATCCCCAGCCAGGACAAAGAGGAGAAGAGGTAGGAGATGGCTCAAAGCCACCTTTGTTTGCTTCATACCCCACCTCCATGCAGATGCAGCTGAGGATGGACCCTAAGGTATCTCCTCAACTAACTGCCAATGGTTCAGAAACCCCGAATGCAGTTTAGATCCCAGGGATCCAAATGGGACATTCGTCAGTGATTTCAGCAAGTAGCAGAATGAAACAGTCGCATCCTATGGCTCCAAGTCAGGAAAGCACTTAAGTACACGACTAAATCCATCCCTATCAAAAAATGTGATTAAATTCATGCTTAAAATTAAACACGGCTATAGCTGTGCTTCATGAACAAAGACACAATGCTGACCTGGGGCCTTATTAGCCTTCAAAGAAAAACCTTAGAATCAGAATTTTGATCTTGCAATGTACCTAAATCGTCTGATGTTAAAAAGTTCTATTATAGACCTATAGACCTAAGCAGCCATAAAACTTTAAAATTAGTTTAATCTATTTTTCTGACCTCAAACACAGGTTATTTTCCACTAGCACTGGAGCAACTCTAAAATACTCAATGTTCCATGAAAAAAAAGTCATTTTCCACCATGAGTGGCTCTGGGACAGCAAATGTTATGGAAAAAAGCTCCAGCTCCGGATGGGACTGTGAAACACATGTTTAAAAAAAGAAAAAAAAAGAATCTGCACTGTAGGGTGCCCTTAAAATATTCAGTGTTCAAAAACAAATTTCCTCCAACCTTGAAAGCCCTATGAAATATTACACACTATAAAAATCTTGGCCTACTAGCTAGTTGCTCTAAAACATTGGATATGTCTTCAGAAAATTTTTCCCCCAGCTTTGTAGAATCTCATAAAGTATTCTGTATTTCCCATTCAAGAGTAAAGCAGAACTGTGCTGGCAGAAATCACATTTTGCTGTAGTTTTCTAAAAGTTTACCTAACTTTAGAGGCCAGCTTTGCATGTCATTTTTCAGAGGAAATGACTCTGGGTCAGCAGTGTACACAACGAACGTCCTCTCAATGTTACTTCTTCTACATTCACAGCTACAGTGGAATTAGCACAACTCGCAACATGATTTCTTCAACATTTTCCTATTTTCTCTAGCAGAAATTACAATATTCCTTTACATTTATCTGAGTTATGCTGGAGCAAATCAACTCCTAGGCTATGCTGCTCGGGAAATGACCAGCACAGAGTTTGCCAGCTCCCGGGGAGCAACAGACCCGGACTGAGCTGGAGGGAGATGCTTTGGCACTTGCTGAGATGTTCCACCCCCTGATCTTCCCCACTTTCCCACAGTCTCTCAAGGCTGTTCCCTCTGCCTATTCCTACCACCCAGGCAATAGCCTCTTTTCCTATGAGGTATGAGCAGCTGGCAGGATTTAGGTATTTATGGACATCTGGTGATTTCTTCAGAGGGGTGTCTGAAGCAGCAGCCCTTCTCATCCCACCCTTGCTACACCTCTCCCAGGTCCTCTTCAGTTCTCTGTCAGCTCCAAGAATTGCAGAAGTTTAGGGCTAAGATTTTATTTCCATTAAAAAATACTTTAAAATTAGCCAACAACTATGTAAGAGGGCTGAATGGAGTAGGAACTCAAAACTAACTGCTAGACTAAACTCTCTAGGGGACCCCCAACAAGGACGTGGTTGGTGCAAATTAGGGCAATCCTACAGCATGTCACTGGAGACGGCTCTGCCTGGCCCGTTAGAAAAGGATCTCACATACTTAGAGCATCCAAACTGGATACTATGCTTGATTCAGAGAGCAGTCACGGCTGCATCACTGGGGACTCAGACATTTATGGTCTTGGGGGAGATATATAATCAAGGACATGAAGCAGACATATATTCCAGCACTTGGATAACGCAGTACACAGGAATTGCCACTCTTAATCAGACCTGAAGTCTATCTAAGGCAGCACTGCGTGTCCAGCGGGCAGCTGGCTGTCTAGGGTAAGAGCATTCAAATCCCACTCTTCCTGACTGCCTAAACGCAGGTGGCACTTGGACCATCTCCCCTGTTATTTTTTCTCATGCTTCTCTTCTACCTTTTCTAGCATTGCTATACCCTGTTGAAATGAGGTGACCAGATCTGCAAACAGGAAGCCCCATGGGTTTAAACAGTAGCCAAGTCACACTTGTCAACTTGTCTTCTAGTAGCGCCAACTTGCCTTTACGGCCACCACGCAGGAGGAAGCAAGACACAAACCAAAGCACAGGGAAGTGGAACAGCTCTAAGATTGGCTCCGAAGCTTACACCTCATCCTAACTAAAAGTCCAATAGATATGCACTGTAATAAAAATAGGCTTAATAACAAAAGATTTTACATTATTATATTATTTTATAAACTATTAAAAATAGTGCAAGTATACATAACCCTGTTCTCATGAAATAAAGCTGTACTTAACCCTATACATCTTTGAAATCCATTATTAAATACTTTAAAATTATTTTAAATAACTAAAAGAAACGAAGAGGCAGAAGCCTATGTAACTAAATTGCTCTTCTTCTTCACTGACATGACTTCGGAGGGGTTAAACACAGAAGTCAAAGGACAGCATCAAATGCAAAGTCGCATTTGGATTAGTGTGGGTAAACGAAGGAGCAGATGGAAAATCAAGCTGCTGCTTTGTCCAGACGTGCTTCAAGACCCCACAGTGCCGGCAAGGAGCAGGCCCATCTTTGGGAAATGTGTGCAGAAAGATGACCCCAGGTCACCAGGCTTGGCCAGCTGCAACCAAAGCTGTATCGATGTTATTCTTAGCGAGCCAAAGCACGTTCACTAGTGTGAGGAACTTGGATGAAGCTTTTACTCTTAAAAGTCTGTCATCCAAAACATTTCAGAGATGCAATATAATGTGTGCATAACGCCTTCTCAACCTGGGATAGTTCTCTTCTCCTCTCTCACCAGCAGGCGGCATCCGATGCACATTTTATATATTTTTTTCTTTTTTTCCTATTTTGCGTCAACTATGAACTCTCAAAGCTTCACAATAAATGGAGTCTGACAGTTTTAGTTTATTTTAGTAATAATCACAAAAAGATCTTTTCTGCAAATACAATAAATGTTATCCAAGAGCAATTTGGGGCAATCAGTATTGATATTTATACCATGTGTGTTGATTGAAACGCTCTTGGCTGTAAGAACGGAATATGAATCTGTCGAGAATGTTATGAATATTTTCTATCATACACTCGTAGGGGACTTACAAAAGTGAATTTATTGTAATTAGCGGAAATACACTTTTATTACAAATTTGAAAAGAGAAGAGAAACTTAAAACAAGTTTCAGCAATTTTGCTGAAATATTTTTCTTAATGCCTGACTTGATGTTATGTTTTTTAGTAGGATACACATTGCCCTATAACATATCTGAATATCTGTGATTTTTAGAATGCGTGAGGAAGTCTTTCAAGAAGACAGAAAGATCCAACTGGTAACAACAAAACAAGAATAAAAAACTGCTCAGCTGGCTAACTCTGCATGTAATATTAAACTTTCTTGTTTGATGGTTTTAACGTAAAGGACATAAGGTGGCCTAATGAACCCGGAGTCCCTTAAGTGCAATCCATGTGGGTCTCTTCTTGGCTATGAATAACTAAAGGCTGTATTGTACAGCCATTAGCTGGCCATTAGAGGAGGCTGAAAAGTAAATCTTTCCCTGCAGCATCACCTCCTCTCTACTTCTCACAAGAGTCTTTGCAGTTTGTTGGGTGGGCTGCTCCTGCTCCCAGCTCTTCCACTCACGATGTGCTCCTAAATGAAGCATGACTTACCCGTTTTGCATATATCCATGACTTTCATATACATTTCAGAAAGAAAATTCCTGAATAGACCCTGCACAGTTAGACACAAAATGCAGAACTCCATTTATAGAATTATTCACAAAGAAAACCATGTCTTGAACAGCTATAAATAAGGATTGTAGGTTATTCAACCTATGGAAAAAACTTCAAAAGGCACTGCAGCCAAGAAGTCCAAAAGTCATTAAAGAATCCTACTAGTGGCATGGCACCAAGACTCTTCACACACATAAAACACCACATTCATTGGGCGATTACTCGCTGGGCTAGCAAGAGTCCAACAGCTCAGGTATCTGTTTGACTTCTGTTTGACTGTTAACTTGACTGGAAAATCTGCATGCGTAAGGTCTGTCTGAAGAACATTGCAGCCTTACCTAGCATTACTTTGCTGAGAAGCTGTCATCTGCAGAAAAAAACCACATCTTCTTTCTGTGTACTCAGAGGACAGGGCAGTGAGGAAAAAGTGCTCTCAATTTAGCCTAGACACCCCCACCACTAAGAGAAGGAATCTCTCTCAAAGCCGCTTTGATGTTACAGTCACTTAAGAGGTGGTCCCAACATCACCTACAGACCCAAGAGGTCCTCAGCTGGTCTACAGAGTCATGTTACATGGCTGCCTAATGGTATTTTTAATCAAAATACTCATTGTAAGGATTTACAGTGGGCTATTACTCCAGGAAGGTAGGACACTATTACTGTAAATCAACATATCTAACGAGGAGGGGAAAGAAAAAAAAAAAAAAAAAAGAGTAAAAGCAGGACTCTAGCAGACTCAGGTTACCCGCTCACAGGAAAAGAACTTTTAGGGTTCGTTAAAGTACTAATACATTTTCTGATTCACTTTTTCACAAATCAAGCTCTTGTACCTCTGATAATGGCACAATATGTTTTACTACACTGCAAACCCTGACATATCTTTGTGTCTCATCCTATTAGACAAACATATCAGCATAAAGTGCTATTAAGTTCAGTCTCCTGGAATTAAAGTCCATTGTGTGTTATTCTTAAGGAAGGAAAACAGAAAAAGCATGCTTACATCATTTCTTAAATTCTTCTGCTTCTAAGCTAAGTGAAATTTTAAAACATACAAGCTCTGTTTTATTCACAAACAGTAATACTTACTTCCTTGGCAATGACAGGAAGTCGAGCAATTAGATAAATCATTTTCTAAGTCAACACTGGTGTCTAAGCATAACTGAAATTTGGCTCACTAACATACACAGTTTGAAAGCACTTGGAAGTCTACAGTCCCATGTGAAAATATTAATTTATATTTAAAATTGCTAACTGCTCACCCATCCTAACAATATTAATATTAACCGTGTGACGTTAACTCTGCTAAATCTGCGATGTAGGTCAGTTATACACAGAGTTGCCAAACTATCGTTGGAAAATATTACTTCATCAAAGAATTAGCCTTGGTACAACAGTGAATAGCAGAGCCACATGTCCTAATATATGTCAGCCTGGCGCCACTATTGTATGCAGAACTATTTGCATATATTTCTATCAGTATTTTGGATTAATATTAACACCCTCTTTCTGACATGTCCCCTCAGCAACACAAAGGTAAATGGCACAATATCTTCTCGGGCAGTTTCAGTTACAATGTGCATTGTTTCTGGCTCTTCTATGCATCTGCCTCGGCATAAAAGGCTGACCTTCACCTCATTAAGTATTTGGCAGAATATTACCACTATTTATTAAGTCTTCTGTTTTAAACTTAAAAAGCAGTAATCATGAGGTTAAAAGTACCTACCTTGCTCATACAAAAGAAAATAAAAGGAAATGGTGAACTGCTTAATACTCATAGCTTCTGATCAGCCTAAGAGCTGCTCCACAGATGTTGAGCTAGACAATATCTACAGACCCTCATGGCTCGGCACTTCTCTTTGTTTCCTTACTGCAGCTGCAGACTGATGGCTCTAAAAGGTAAGTTTACTTCACTGTCAGGTTTAAAGTTCTATTAAGCTGTGGCTGGAGATTTCATTTTCAGTTTTAACAATAGTCTAGACATATGTGCATCTCAAATAGGGATAAGGAAAGTTCTCTGATGAGCAAGTCAGCTGGCTGCGCTTGCTATTGCAGCAAGATAATCATCATTCGCTTTGGTGGGCTTTACGCTCCGCAGTGGAGCCTCTGACCATTTCATGGAATGAAAAGTACTTTTAAAGGAAAGCCTGTTTGAACACATACATGTGTGTATAAATTTAAGTGACAGACAGAAGAGAAATATGGCTGGTGAGGTGACATACCTAATAAAAATGACTAATGAGTAATGATTCGCTGCATTTGCTGGTTACTTTTTTCAAGACACATGGTAAACTTTGTATTCCAATATTGCAAGAAATGTCAGCAGAGTTCTTGCTTACCTTTCACTGGACATTCAACCACAATATTTGCTCCAATTCTTGCCGTGACTGTACCTCCAACAACTACAGAAAGATTGCTGGCTTCCAGATTTGTAACATTTAACGAGGAGGAGAAAATGACAGGAACCTCTTTGAAATGAAAAGAAAGAAATAATCAGTCTGAAAAGCTTTCTTTGGCTTTTAAATACAGACCAGAAATCACTCCACAAAGCAGCAGTCAGAAAGGCAGGTAGGTTAGAGAGGCTCTACTCACACCTGCTGTGGTTTTAGAGTAGCAACAAAGTCTCATTGCTACCTCTTAACTTTGGCAGAATTGCGTGGACTGCCAATCATTCCACATTGCAATGGGCATGGGTGCGGTGCATCTATGAAAAAAATACGTGCCTGATTCCACAGACATCACGGTCTTACCTGCCCGTAATAGCAAAGATGTTTCCATGTCAAAACCGAAGTCATTAACAACCAGGCATCCATATGTACCAAGTTCCCTTCGAGTAGGATTCTGAATCTGCACTTTTCCAACTGCGTCCAGGATTATCCTTCAAGAAAAGACCAGGGTTACTGTTCTGGGAGAAACTCAGTTGCTAATGGGTCGTCTTGCAAGAGTTTAGAGGTACAGCAGCAAAAGGTTTGTTAGGTGTTTACGGTTCTAGACCAGTGTGTGCAATAACCGCCTGCCTCCCCTTTGGTGGCAGGGGGGAAGCAATAGGCATACACATAGAGAAGGATCTCTCAGATAAGCCCTGTCTCCTCAAAACTGTGTCCTATTTGCAGCACTTTGGAGCACAGTTAGTTTGCTACTAACTGTGGCAAGTCAGAATCCTCTGGGAACAGCAGCATGAAGAAATCAGACTATCATGATTAAAAGTTTTGGCAAGAGACCCATTTCTCCAGAGCAAGCT
>NW_010576766.1:304325-315169 GCF_000705375.1 Tinamus guttatus
CCAAATTAGTGTAGCTTGAGATTTATTGTTATTATTAAACCTTGTCTGCCTTTCCTGCCATCTCAGTGGCAAGACAAGGAAGAGTAACGCTGCTGGGGAAAACACTGGAGAGAGCAGCCTGGAAGGGTCATGCTTTTCCCCCCTCTTTTCTCAGATATACACTAGTAAGGTCCAAAAAAAATTGTAACCTGGCATTCTCTGATACCAAGTACTTACACGAAAGTAAGAAATGCACAAAAATATATTAAAAATACTTGAACCCCAACAAATCAAGCCCTCTCACGTGTGAAGAACACACAGCCTTCTTTCACAAACCTAACAGATACACAGCATGCTTCAATCCTCACATTTTGTCAGGTGCAATGGCAGTGCTATCACTAGCCTTGAAGCATGCACGCGTGCATATATACATGTATGTATGCGTGTATGTTTGCACGTTTTGTGTAAGAAATGTTACTGCAAAAAGAAGTAGCAAAAGGAAAACTACTTGCCAACATAGCCCTTAAGTGCAAGAATGTCATTCTGAGCTAAAACTAGGGCAATTTATGAAAGTAGGTATTAGGAATCAAAAAGATACTCATAAATACACAAAACAGCATCAGGCCCCCCAAAATGAAAGTATCACTTGCAACAAAATTAATGGGAAATCACGCATAGTTCACAAAATAAACATAACTGGTAGGAGCTACATGGTTCCAAAAACATTTTCGCTTTTAAAAATGGCTTAGTTTTGGTGTCTTTGCTTTAATTGATAGCTCTGCAGAAGTATATTTTTCTTGGCAGTGGGGTTAATCAGTTAAGTATGTTGAGAAATTTCCAAAAATGCCTTTATCATTTTAGAATAGTTTTTTTCATTACTCAAGAGCTAGCTATAACTCAAAGAGGCTCACACACAAAGTTAATGGGAACAGTATCAGGTGAGCTGCGAGGCTACCAGCGCCGAAGGAGAAGTATTTGTGCAGTCTTGAGCAAATATCCCAGTACCACACACTCTTGCTCTACTTATTCTTCAGGTGTCATTGAGGCAGTAAAATATGTTGTTTGCATTTTACTATTCCACTGTCTTCAACAGAAATATTTGGAAGTTAAAAAAATTAAAAAATCAAAAAAATATACATTTTTCTTTTTAAATGGAAGTTGTGTAGCTATAATATATATATACACACACATTAATGTTATGATGGTGAAGATATCAATGACATTTTATTTCCTTAAAGAGATAACTAAGATTTACCTTCATCTCTAGCATGGTGTAAGTTTTTAACATGGTCTCACTATATGTAGTATATGAAATTAATTCAGTAGACTGTTTGTTTTTTTTTTTTTATCTGATGCAACTGAAATGAGTAAAGCAGCTCACAAAATACACGATTAGGATATCCACAGCATTTCACTTAATTTAAAGATCACACATCCAATGTAATATTGTGAAAATGGACGTGTACTTGGACATCAGTAGAGCAAAACAATGCAACAGACACTTGAAACATAAACAAAATTATTTAAATAAAGATGGAAAGCAGTGTTCACACATATCTCATTTTGCAACAGTATGAGTCCTAATATTGCACAGCAGGGTGGATTTTAGCAGTCGATAGTGACATAACAAGTAATTAAAAAAAAAAAAAAAAACAGAAAAATACATTTACTTACTTCTCAGAGGATTTTAATGTCTCGCCATCTTTTGTCCAAGTATATTTTACTTCAGTAGTACCAGCTGTTTCACATAATAGATTGACAGTACGAGTATTCTTGGTCAGAAAAACTGTATTTCCAACTCGTACAGTTACTGTTTTGTTAAAGGAAACTGCAGGAGTTTGCTTGTGCCTCATTATAACAGGAACCTTCTGGTCAAACATCAATTTATCGACAGTTTTTGCGTTGAAACGTTCAGATTCATTTGGAGATTTGCCTGTGACTTTTGTGGCAAATTTCTCATCCTGGGCCCCCTTCCATTTTCCAGTGGTCGGTTGCGGAGACCTGGCTAGTTCAGCAACTAGTTGATAGATGAGCTGGGATGCCAAGTCGTCAGTGACTTCTCCAGTTTCAATGAGCTGACTCATGTTCCTTATCAGTTCCTCAAACTGCACCGTGTCCATGCTGTAGGCGCCTTGAAGAACTGCTGCTTCCAGGCGTTTGTTCTTGAATTCCCGAGAGCCAAATTCTTCGGCTGAATTGCTCCCAAAGGTCTCCAGATTCCTCAGAAATGGCTGGTCATTTACTTGCCTGTCACCTAGATAGAGTTCGTTCTTCTTGCTCCACATCTGCCACATTTTGCTCATTTTATGCCACTTGGCTGCAAAGCTGTTGGCCTCGTTGTGGTCCATGTTACTGCTCTCACTGGCATATTTCCTAAGATTTGGTGGCTCTATTAATCTGTTATCGGCACCAATAAGTTTGAGGACAAACGTTTCGTGCGCAGAGCCTGCAATGCACCGGTACACACCAATATCCGTAGCTTCAAGACTGTGTATTTTCAGTGAGCCTGACTTGGTGATGCCGAGTCTTTTAGAGTTTTGCAAGTGTAGCCCATCTTTTTCCCACCGAATAAGTGATTTCTGGAACCTCCGTACTGGGCACTTAATTACAACAGATGTTTTTGGAAGTAAGTAGGCGCGGCTTCCAATGGTAAAATTAATGCGCTTCTCTTGTCTTGTTTGAATGTAAACTCGGTGAAGACTGACAATTTGAGGCCCATGAGCAGAATACTTTTCTGGAAGCTTTGTTTTAATCTCTTTAAAAAAAAAAAAAAAAAGTGTTGAAAAGCATCTAATCATTGGCAGCCCTGCTAACAATTCACACTTTTCACAGAATGCTTGGCAGAGTCTTCCCTGACTTTGTTCAAGTCAAATCGCAACATGCTGAGCTTTTATCCGAGTCACAAAAACGGAAAAATGTGAACAACACGAAACCATAATATTCCCCTGTCCCAGGCGAGAAGCCTATCCTTTTTTTCTTCCAGTCTCTCAATGAGGAAAAGCTATGGACAACATATACTCATATGAAGAATACAGATGGGGTACACATACATCAGTGCATATAAGCATGTATTATAAAATCATATTATACTTATATTTCCTACTGCTGCCTCAGAAAGTCTAGGCATAAAGGGAGTGGGAAAAAATGAATCAAAAGATTTAAACACATTATCACTTTCCCCACATTTGAGCCTTGGTGAGTGCAGAATGACCTAAATAAAACAAAGCCTACCCGAAAAGTAAGGCTCTCCATGACTGTTATTTCACTTGTTGGCTGGCCTTGCTGGTCGCCTGACACATCGAACGCAAACTGATAGCAACACCGGAGGTGAAAGCAGAACACACAGCGAGCAAAGGCATCCAGTTATCACTGACCGCGGGTAATTTCTTGGGGTTGAAAGATGAGTTGCTCACAGTGTTGAGCCAAAATGTGGTGAGGGAAGGGAGGAAAGAGGGAAAGAAGTCCAGCCTTTGAGAGGCCGGGTAGCAGCCAGCTGAATTGGCCCAGGCAGACCACGCTGAATAAAGCCTCGTGCACACTGGCTATGGAGACCCTGGATATCACGAGACTCTTCCTGCATCCTGCTCAAGGCACGTGGGCACTGACAAGTTTCCAGGGAGCTGCGTGAATGCCCACCAGCCTCTCCCAGCAGGGGTGGCCACAGTGGCACTTGGAGACAGCGGGGACAATTGCGGGATTACGGACAGCACTCACTGGGCAGTTGAGAGGAACAGTGTCGTGGAGGGAGTGCACCAAGGTCTGCTCCCCTTGGGCTCCCGGCTCACAGGATGGAAGTGGCCAGCTGGGATGCGCTGGGCAATACCAGGAACAACCCCATGGCGCTGGGTGGCCCAACCTCCCGGGGTGAGCAGGGCACTGCTGAGCTCTGGCACGAGGGGACAGCCCCGCGGCGCCGGGTGACCTGGCCTGCAGGGACTGCAGAACCGCTCGTGCGCTTCCACCTGCCCTCCTAAAGAAAGCGACAACCACGCCAACGGCACGCAAATGATGCTTGAAAATCTGCATGCTCCTCACATACATATGCTCCAAATATGCTGTGAAGAAATAGGTGAAAAGCTAAATGCTTCAAGCATTCAATAAGTGTGTGCACTCCACGAACTACACCCTGGAGTGCATTCTTACGCTTATAAAACAAAATGGTTATTTTCAATGTTTTGGGTAATGAGTTCAGACCAATGGGGATATCATGGTTTCATAATTACACAGCTTTTAAATCAGTATTTGTTATCCAGATACACTGTTCCCTCAACCATTTTATACGGTACAACAAATAAATTGCTTTAGGCACCGAGTTTACTAAAATTATTAAAGTAGCGCCCTGTTTTTAATAAGTTATTGGGCCCCAAATATTTATTTTCAGGGAAATGTTCCAGTATTAAATCTTTAATTTCCAAGTCCAACTTACAGACACAGTAAGTGTAACTTTAAACACACAAATTAAAATACTTCAGGCTGTGCTCTGTTTACACTAGTTATTCCAACATGGAACTAAACCCAGCGCATACTTATAAATACGTTAACAAGTCTCATCCATTTCATTTTTTTCTCGAGACAGACCACTAGCTCTCATTAGCAGTTCAGCACTAAAGGGTGTGTATATTTTTACTGGTGACTGGCGGGCAAGGTTAGGAGTGAAACAAAGTTCAGAGTTGTGCATGGCAGGCCATATAAATACATAAGGTCATATAAATAAGGCCACATAAGTATGAATTTTCTAGATCCTTAGTATCATCCACTGCTGCAGCTGTGTGGGAGGGCTTTTCTGCAGGGTGAACCTTGCCTGGTGAGGAGGTTGTGTGCAGCCCTTGGACCTCACGACCCACCCTCGCTGCGACCCCGAGGGGGCTGCGCCGCCTCAGGCAGGCGGCCGCGCGCCACAGGGCCGCCCTGCTGCTCTTGCCTTTTTCTCAGAGCCCACAGAGTTAGGACCATTTCTGACTTAACAGGACTAATATGAAGTAGAAAACAGCTACAGTTATCAGTCCCAGGGTAGAAGTTCAAATCTAAAAAGCCCCAGAACGATCGTGAGATGGTAAAAATACAGCAGCTCAACTGAGCCGTGGAGGCAGTGTTGTGGAGGGGTACTCCAAAAGGCACCTCCCAAAGGATGCCTGGCAGAAAACTGTTCCCAGCCACCCTGAGCCGAACGGGCACCACAGGCCATGTGCTCGAGGAGCCTCTTTCTGCAAAACCCAAGCTGCAGCAGAGGGCACCTCCATACTTCAGGCCTTGTCCTACCTGCTGCGGGGCACGTGGGGAATCACCAGGCACAGAATGAGCACAGGACCAATCCTGGTGCGTACAGTGGAGGTGCTGGGGGGTGAGAAGAGCTTCCCCCATGCCGGCTCTGGGCCTGCCAGGGACAGGAGAGCTCCCTGGGCCACCCCGTGCCCTCCTTTGCTGGCGCTGGGGCAGGAGCTGACACTGTTACTTTAATATCAGTCTGTGCTAAGCAATTTGCAAACCCGTTTTGCTGCCATTCTACTATCCACAATTAATTAAATTCAGATAGATATGCAGCTCAAAATATTTTATTAAACCTTATGCCAAGGACATTCCTGAAAGTCCACAGGGCTTTATTTAAGTGGAGTTTTGAACCTCAGGATTTTGGCATGTTAATCTGAAACACAGTCCAGGAAAAGAAGTTTCATATTATGTATGAATCAGTAATTATTCTATTTTTTATTTTGTTTTGTGAATAACCTTTTCGGTAAAGCTTGAAAATGTATAAAACAACTATTTCTTTATAGCACTATGAATTGGGTCAAAACGTGTCTATCTGTAAGATCAGAAACAGGCCATTCATGAAGGCTGTTGGTTCCCCTCTCCTCCAGGCCTACAAACTGATGCTCTCCTTTTTAACTCTCTTTTCCCTCCCCCCTCAGTCTCCAAACTTACACTCTCCTTTCTAAAGGATGGAGAGTATAGGTTCAGAGCCTGCATTTAGAATGGCCTCTATATATTACTATCCCCATGTACAAGAAATTTAGCATCTATCAGTAAAATATTTCACAGGGTGTTCTGCATGTGCAATGAGAGCAAGTGATATTAGTATCATAACTATGTTGTGCCCAAATTATACCATTCCTATAGAGGGTCTTTTCTAAATATATTCTTATGTAGGGAGTAATAAGACTGGATTTTTTTAAAGCAGGATTTTTTTTAAAGGCTGTCTGTTCCCATACTGTCATAACTTCCTGCAAAGCTTATGAGACTGGGATCCTCATTTGTGTAAGGAAAGATAGAAATTATACCGTAAGTTATCACTGGCACAGAGTTTCAGGTTTTGAATTCCACCAGGCTAAGCAAAATGTCCAGTGCAATATGAATGTAAAGTGAAAAGACAAGCCAGAGCTGGAGTGTTATCTTTTCTAATGTCCTTTTTAATTTATACTCAATTTAGGCATTTTTTGCAGTTGGGAGAGTGTAAAGTATAAAGTCAAAACCAGACCAAATGTAGGTAAGTATGAAGGTGAAGGCATCATTAAAGTATTCAGAACCTACCTTTTTAGACCATAAAATTTATTTTCAACTGAAAAAAAAAAAATCTTATTGCTGGTCTAGCAATTACACGCTCAATTTATCCGAGCTAAGAAAAGCTGTGAAAGTGCAGGGAGATGAGTTGAATAAACAGTCCATATATAGATTTTCTTCTTTACATGCTCAACCCAAATCAGTAGGAAACTACATAAAGTAACATACTTACTGTTGCAGGCACTCATCTGACAGGACCTTACAAGCAGTGGAGACAGACCGCTACACATTGATCCATTTAATGTGACGTATTGGCCCTTTGCTGTTAAGTTTTGGCAGACGACTTTCCTTCGCTGGATTCCAACACCGCAGCTTACCGAGCACTGTGAAAAGAAGGATGCAGTCAAACCAAACCTACCATCCCACCCCACACATGCTAATTTTACACTGGTATTTGTGTGTGCATGTGCGTGTGAGAGAGAGTGTGTACGGACACAACTAACAAGCTCTATTTCATATGAATCCTGGTGCTATCCAGACATTAAAGCCTCTTCACTTTTCCAGGCAATCTGACTAAGTCAGCTAAGTTTTTCCAGCAAACAGCTCAGGAACAATTAAAATAACATGTATTTCTGTGTGTCCCACTGTGGGTAGAAGACAGGAATGAGACCTAGTCTTCTAAGAGAAGCAATTCAGAATGTTCTAAACAGTCTGTGTCACATCTTTTCACCCACTCTCCTTATTCATATTGCACAGACCTTTAAGGGTAATTTCTAAATAGCTTGTTCTAAATCATTTTGGACAGAAGTGGTAGCAAGCTTTGATTAAACCGGAAAGGAGGAGTACAGCAGTATAGTGCAAAGAACTGCTTTTCACTATCCCACTATGAAATAATTAATAGTCAAACATGTCTGGCAGAAGGTGTATTTCTAACAGCATCACGTTCTTTCCTTTGGCAATTTAAACACAGCTGGAAAAGGGTGATGTGATTAGCATGGTTGTAGGCAGGTAGCTGTATTTATAATCTAAGCAGGACACAGGGACAGAGCTCCTGAAAAGATTTGCTTTCCTGGACAGCTAACTTTCTGAGCACTCCTTTCCGTTCCATTAACTGCACTGGATGAATATGCACGGTTTAATCCAGCTACATGCTTTGTGAAACGTTCAGGCACCCTATGAACTTGTTACTTCTATCATCTCCTATTCACCTAAGGAGAAATCTTTGGTGTTCATGTTGCATTTGAAGCTTTTGGTTCACACTTGTTAACAGGCTGCTCACCTTGGACCATTCTCCTACAACTAGTTGAGGAGGACAATCAACTTTTGCACAGGGTTTACTATCGGGCAATTTAGGCTCCTGGCAGATCTCATCAGGGTGTTTCAGAAAACTTCCGTCTGTCAGCAGCTGCTTACAGTACACTTTGCGGCTCTGAATCCCTCTTCCACAGGTACGTGAACACTAAGGAGAAGAAAAGGACATAGCAGTTGCACTCACATGGATATCTGTGCTCATCCATGGCACTGTGACGCGCAAACATTATAAGACTCTCAGTAATTACTGAAAAATGACATCTAGCCTCACTTAAAAAACAAGCAGCACACAGAAAATTCTGCTAAAAATGTTGACTAAGATGTTAGATGAGTGGAGAATCTAACTGCTAAGGTAGAAGTCATACTACCTACGTGCTATATATTAGGAGAAATCTTTAAGAGAAACAGGCATCTTACACACAGATCCGACTATATTGGGCATCAGTTAGTAAACCATCAGGGAGCTTAGGAAACCTCTGTTCTTGCAAAAAAATAAAAAATAAATAAATAAATAAAAGAGATGATGATGCCTGGAGCAACTGAGATCCAGCCTCCTGAAACCTCAAATAGGACCTGGCATCTCATTCAAAGCATACTCATTGGCACAGCAGTGAAAAGTACTATTTTTAATTCTGGATTAATTTGCTCTAATGAAATCAGTCAAAACACTCAAACGCTAATGTTCAGAAGCTCTATTCAATGTTACTCCAACTACAGAACTCTGGGTACTTGGCCAGTCATACCTGTTGCCATTCCTCAACATGCCAAACGGGGGGACAATCTATCTGGTTACAGGCCTGTAACGAGTGAGGCTTCTTGTCTTTGCAGTCTTCAGGAGCAACAGCAGGTCCTCCTGGCTGCTGGCAGGACACGTCCCGGGTCTGGATCCCAACGCCGCACGTAGCCGAGCACCGTCTCCACGGGCCACTCTGCCACCTGTACCAACAACGCAACCGAGACCTGCAGTTAGCAACACGGAACGGGAAGGAACAGGCGCTCGGATCCAGGCAGAATAGAGCAGAAAATAACTGAAGGCATGTTTATTGAAAACTTTGGCTGGAAAACAAAATTATAAACCAGAACTATAAACCTATGTGTAATGAAGAAATGAGTAACTTGTTTACAATAAAGCAATTAAGAATCTTTGCAAGCAAACTTGATTCCAGAATTTATTTTCAGAATACACCTCCTTAATAATAACAGGAATAAAAAAGCTTCCTCTTGGCAACCTGCTAACATTTACATTTATATGTGTAAATATGACCTTTCTTATATTTACAGAACTTTCTTTAAATGTATATACATTTTCTATAAAACATCCTGTTCCTGTTAACTTTTCTTTCCTACACTTTGGAAGAGGAGGTTTCTGCAGACGCACCATGGAAACAATATGCTAAGGATCAGCGCTGTCAGAGATCAAAAGTGGGTAAATAAGGCAACATATGTCAAAATTCCACATATGTGACCAAATTAGCTAGGTTTTCTTGGATTTGCACTGTTTTTGTTCTTTTCCCAGTATCTCTGAGCAAACAAAGAAATCAATCAGCTCCTTAGAAAGCATGAAATTAAAATAACTTCTAATTTAAAGTATGATTTCATGGCAATTTTTCATTCTGTAAGGATAGAAAGGAAACATTGCTCATTTTTTCTGAAAGTCTAAAAACTTTCCTTGTTCCACCCACAGGAGTACACACTGCTTTCCCACTTCTAGCAAATTTCTCAACAGAAGAGATTTATTTCAGAAAACGTTGCCTATTTTATTAGTGAGATGCGAAGCGTGGAAAAGCAGTGAACAAGGCTAAAAAAAAAAAAAAAAAAAAAACCCCCAACCTAATAACCTTGTTAAATACAGAAGCAGTGAAATTTCATCCCCCAGCAGGACCACAGTCCTGCAACGTGACCCTTTGCTAGGAAGCCCGTGTTTATGTAAGGCCCGTGGACCATTCCTGTCCCCAACGCGCTCCGCTGGCGCAGCGTACCTCGGGGGACAAGGGCTCACGTTGCAAGCACGAGCCATCGGCGGCGGCCTCTTGGAACGGTCGCACAGAGTCTCATTGACAGCTTGTTTTGTCTCCACGTGCAGGCACATGGCAATGGCTTCTTGTGTTCCTGAATTAAAAAGGAAAATGTTCATTAGATACTGAAGATGGAAGAGATTTCTCCTATGTAAAATATAGTGAAAAAACCTCTAAACACTGCATTAGATGGCAGGCTTAAAATTGACCTCTCAAGGTAGAAAAGAATATAACGTGTATGTTGCAAGCAGATAACGTGTATGTTGCAAGCTCAGAAGATACTTGCGGATTAAATTTAACATCTTGTGCATCTAGAAAGCTTTGTTTGACACTCTACCTCTAGGCTGAAAAACTTTAGAAAATAAGCTTCCAAGAGCTGTCATCTCTTTCTCCCTCCACAATCAGATACTAGATCCCCCTGGTTTTGTAATGCTCTCAAGCCAGCTAATGTTTTTATTGCCAAAAGGAGGGTATAAATGATTCCTATTCACTGGCCTGGACTCTAAGGAGCTAAAGATCTGCAAAAAAATGCAATAAACATTACATAAAACTTGCAAAACTACAGTCTGCAAAATATCCTCTCAACATCCCCACTGCTTCTGCTCTAATCTGCCTGCTGCTACAAGAAGGGCCCTTGGCACTATTCCTTACTGCCTTTCAGACTTCAGTGGGCTCAGCGAAATAATCTGCACTAAAAATTTCATCTCCAAGTTAACGGTTTGTGTTTTGTGACTTCTGGGCACAGAAAATTTCTACTTCCAGCTACAGTGACAAGTCACAGTAGTGCATTCTCCCTCCCCCCCAGGGTTCCCAACCACTACTGTTGCTTTGAATTTATCATTCACTATTCTCGCTCACACAGAACAACCTGGGCAGCATCAGGTCATTCAAAGTCAATACCTGATTCTACCGCTTTTCCATCAATCTCAGTCTGCTGCAATATTAAACATGAACAGAGTTATTCTTTTCATAAACCAGAATTATTCTATCCATAACCAACTCTCCTGCAGGCCAGCATCTTTAGCCAGCCAAGATCACACTCTT
>NW_010576766.1:315956-348610 GCF_000705375.1 Tinamus guttatus
GTGCACAAACAGCAGCAATTCCTCCCAATATATACCTTATTTAAAGAAAAAAAAATGCTGCAAGTACAAAACAGATATTGCAGAGATGTTAAAAATGCCACCCTGTTCCTTCTTGTTCCTTGTTTTCAGTTTGGGACTCTGCTTCGTAAGTAACCCTCCTTAAATTGATGCAGCACTCTTTTGAACTCTGCTGTGAAAATGCTTCAAAAATTAAATCAGATTTCTCACCCCCAACTATAATTTCAGCTTGGTTGGGAACTTCCATCACAACAATTTTTTTATTCTATATAGATTGGAAAATGGAAAAATCTATTATTCAAACAAGCAAAGTTTTATATGTATAACTTTCCTGGCTTATAATATAAACATAGTAGATAATTTAACTAAAACATTATGTATGCAGTAGGGAACATTAAGTATTTTTACAGTAATCTGATGCACTATTGTAGTAATTATCCTACTATTCAGTGAAATAGAATATTTCTATTTTAACCCAGCATTCAAACCACATACATTTACATTCTTTTACAAGTTTTTTTTTGTGCAATGAAATATACAGTGCACGAAGCTGTGCTAAAAGATCTGAACGTTTGGAAAAAACCCAAAATTTTTGGTCCTGCCTTTTTTAGAGTTAAAATAAAATGAGGATAAAAACTGCTGCGTAAGTGGCAAGAAGGTGGATCTCTTCAGCCAACTTTATACCTGGAAGAGGAAGAACTCCCATTTCTTCCATCAAATAACCTCAGCTTGAGGCTTACTTAAAAATAAGCACTATCAACACAAAATAACCCCGGAGAAGCTCCAAGTGCTTGAGTCTCCCTGTAAATCTACTGAGACTGGCAAAATTATTTTATGGCTGTCTTGTAAAGAGTAAACAGCCGCTGTAGTTAGTGAAACTACTTATAGAAATGACCCGTTACCAAATTATCTCCAACTCTATTGCTAAAGCTCTCAGCTCTTCTCGCAATACTCAGTGTTTTTCTTAAAAACTCTTAAAATATGACTGGCATCCTGTGATGTTCTAGGAATCTCTGGTTTCCTATAAATAAGAGAGTAAACCTTTAGTCATTATGGTCCAGACAAAAGGCTGAAAATACAATTTCACTGCACTTGAAGTGTTTCCACAGCACAAAGCATAAAAAGAAAGAAGAGAACTAGATACATATTTATCTTTTAATCTCATTTTTTTAAGCCAATATAATGACTTGGGGAGAACGATTCATAATTTTTGAAGCTTTTGAAATAGAAATAATAAGAATTACATGGAATTACAAGAATTTGTCCTTACAGTTAAAGGTATTTTTAGAACGGACATCTCCATTATTTTTAAATGGAGAACATTTAGCCCGTAAAAATAGCATTCACTAGTTAATTGACTGACAACACCAAAGAAATATTACAGATTGAAAAAAAAAAAACTTTTCAGCAGTCATACTCTTTATTTTGATAACTACTACTACTTCTCACTGATAATCCACGTGAATTAACATTATGCTACTGTTGAGGACTTCTTCATGAGGATCAATTTTTCAGACTGAAAAAAATGTTATATGTATATAGTTTAGGTATGTGTGTGTGTGTATATTTATACATATATATTTTTATACATTTTTATATGTATATATATATATACACACACACACATTTTTTCCTGGGAAAAATCAAGGCAAAGCCTGAGCTCTCTAAGCAATTTTTACTTGGATAGTGCTAGTTGTCTTTGCTGCCAGGGCACAGGGCTGGCTCATTTTCAGCTCGGGATTTCTTCAGGTACTGAAGACAAAACACACAGAGCTCTAACCTTCTGGGTGGCAACGGTTTCCTGTGGATCTTAACCGTAACGTCCGTCTCATGACAAATCCATAGGGAGAGCTTTAATTTGCGCTCCTGGAAATAGCAACAGGGGATGATGGCTGGGCACAGCACAGTCCTGCAGTCCTCACGGCACCCAATGTGCAGCAGCGAGAGCACCCAGAGCGGCTGCAGAAAGCGCCCAGGAGGCCCATGGGGTCCTTGCCATGAGGCCAGCAGGGCCTCGTGAACAGACTGAGCCGCTGTTGGAGGCCGAGCTCAGCCTGTTCCATGTCGGTAATTCCCTGAGCTCAGAAAAGATGTTACCATCCACATTTTTACCTCTGCTCAGGAGATGGACCAGGGGAGGGTGCAAATTAAATGTCTGGTCTGCATGTGGATTTAAAGAAGTGGTAGAAAGCAGTGAAACAGAGATTCAGTCCTTGCTCAAGCAGCGCCATAAAGGCTGCAGCCGGCTTCGCCGACGCCGGCTTTTCCCTCATTCGGGGACAGGCAAGTGCTAAGGAACGAGGAGGGAGGTTCCAAGGATTCCGAAATCCACAGGAATTTGTTTTAATAGCCACAGCTAGATAACATACATACTATAGGCAAGGTAGCTAATATAATTTACATTACACCGGGATATTCCAAACTCAGACAACCTTTATTTCTTGTAACTAAAAGGTTCATCTAACTGAAATGAGATTTGGACATAAAACTTAGCAGAAAGGGATCAGACCGTTTGAGCTACACAATGGAAAAATAGTAGACACAGTGAGATCATTAGTTAGCGCACTGCAATAAGCTGGAAACAGAAAAGATGTCTGGTTCCCTTAAAACTATTTATCGACAGGTAACTTGGGGTCTGTTTGAAAGCATCTGCCAAGGCAGCAAGAAGCTCAGAACTGACAGAAGAAAAAAATCACTGTTACCCAACTAGCATGACAGCACAGGGACTGCTGAAGCTGCTAACTGATAAAGTGTCCACAGGACACTTCCCGGGAGCTTCCCGGGAGCAGCGCGCGGCAGAGCGTCCAGGCACGGGGCTGGGGATAACGCTCACGTCTCAAGAACAAAAAAAGCCATTTCACTTGCAAGCTTCTTTAAAGGGCTCATTTCTACCCCAACTCCAAAAAAAGGGATTTTCTTAAGCACTTACAGGAAAATTCTGGATCTAGTAAACTCACAATTTCATAAAGGGCTAAAAGTCAACAACAGAATTGCCACTCAGCTCTCTTCAAAACAAAATCAAGGCAGACTTAGGATCTTGTTCTTCAGTCATTTTAAGGTTGCTTGATGATGGCAAATGAAGTTCTCTTCAGAACAGCCTCCTTAAGTTACCTTTAGTTTTTGAGCACTTTTTTTTAATGTGAATTAGCCCAGAATTCTGTCATTTCCTCCAAATTAAAAAATATAAATAAATAGATTTTGAACTCCTTTGAAAAAAAGATATTGGCTAGAAGCAATAATAATGTGGAGTTGAGGTGGCAATGAAGTGATTGCACATTACAAAAATCAGCTGATATGAAAAATGGGAACTAAAAATGTAGAGGTAATGAAAGCCTTGTTTCTGCTTTAGAATAAATTTGTTATTTAAAAAAAAATCGCTTAAATGCAAAAATAGAGACAATCTGCCGCAGCAGTTGTCACAGTTGCCAAGTCACATTCTTATATATTCATACACTTTGAGCTATAGCCTCTTCCACCTTGGCATCTCTGACACCCACTGAAGGTAGTGGGGGAATGGGATCCACCACCTTTTGTGGTCAGAGGTGCTGCTGTTCTTATGGATTCATCCCATCAGGAAAGAGCAGCATTAAATGACAAAGGAGGCTTTTACCAGTCACTTACCAGCCTGCTGACAGTGTTCTGGGCCTTCCCTCCCAACTTCCATCTTCAAGTTTTGAAGTGGTGAACACCACAAAGGAGGCCACTTTCTATGAGCTCTAGACTGTTCCAACTGTTACTGCTCTCCCCTTTCCTACATTTTATATTTCTTCTGTGGGTACAACTGTCTTCACTTCCCATTGATGTCATCATTCCTGCCATATATAGGTGTGTTCACAATTCCACTGCTTCCACTTAACACTTCATAACTCACTTCTGCGTTCAGTCCCTAAGTACAGTACGAAGTAGCAACACTAGAAACCTTGTCTAGTAACATGTACTTAGGGCGACAGAGAGATTCGATTACATCCAAGGAGGAATGTGCCTAACTACTTGCAGACAGATGTATGGCACGGAGTTCCTATGGAGGGATGTACTGTAGCAAACCCTAAACAAACTCCTGTTTGATCTTCACGCCAGTGAGACTGAAATCAAGCCTCTCTAATTACAACTTTGCTTCCCTACTATATGGCAGAAAAATTAAGCATTTTTGGAAGATAAGGAGAAGAGAATATGAGAATTTTAACTTGAAACTATACACTTCCAGTTCCCAGGGCAAGAAAAAACATTTAACCATGCCTATCAGCAATGCATTAAACATGCTGGTACCACCAACTGACTAGCAGCCAAGCTAACACTTTGCAACATTCATTAGCACCAAAACGATGCCGACAAAATCAAGACAGAAGCAAACTGCAAAATCAACTTTTAAAACCTAATTTAACCAAGTGAAGTTCAGTTTTTTAATACAAGATTCAAGAAACCGTACCACATTAAAATACACTAGTGATATTTTAGAAATAGGTTAATAGTTGAGTCTGCATTTTTCCTACATAACAGCGCAGCTAATTCAGGGTAACATTAATATAAGACCCAACAACATCGAACAATGCCAAATTCTGCAACTCACGATAAAAACAAAATAAATAAAAGTACCTCCAAGACATGTAGCTGAGCATGGAGTAAAGCCAATATATTCCCAGTCATAAATCAAACTGCCATCTTCAGCATGGGAAATCTCTGGTGTGTAGGGGATAGGATCACTGTCGCAGGGTCCCTGGTGACATCCTCGTTCTGTTGGTGGCTTCTCATCTTCGCATTCCTCCTCTGGCAGTTCCACCTCAGTCTGAGTAAAAGCGAGAAGAATTCGGCACTTCACATCCCGCACCTGGATGCCACTGCCACACGTGGCACTGCATGGAGACCAGGGCTCAGGAATAAACCTGCAAGTAACCACAGTGCAGGGAACACATTTGCAGTTAATCCCACATACTTGTGTCCGCACATGCACCTTTGAAATGCAGCTCACAGGAATAAGGGTATACATTATGTGCAAAGCAAATAGTTATAAAAAAGTGTAACTGTTTAAGTCTCTCACTTGTCTCCCATCTAATACCATCCCTCAAAATTCAATAAATACAACAGAAAAAATGGAGGAAAAGAGGATAAAGAAGTGAAAGTTAAAAAGAAGAAAAATCATGGGGAATAGGGAAAGCTGTATCCTTTTGCAGGGGAAAAGGACATCATCTAAAGGTTTCCCCAAACTCTTTACACTACTTTAAGTAGTGTAAAAAGAAAAAAAAATGAGAAATTCCATGAATGTGTACATACATATACACAAATATATGTGATTCAGTGGCTCCCCAAATATGCAGAGCTAGGCATATAACAAAAGTGTATTTGCATTCTGCTTAAATTTCTGAGAAGGGATGTCACTGTACATCATAGCACTAGTGAACTAAAAGAAGGCACTTTTCAAATACAGCTATCTCCAATGCCCAACACTTCAGGGTGCTATTCAAATTTAATCTTGTAAAAAGCCCCTCCTCTTCAATAAAGAGGTCTAACCTGTTCAGTCTATAACCATCATCTTCATTAGAAAGCCTCTATGATTCTGATGAACCATTAAAAAAAATCTAAAAACTTACTAAAGAAAAGGGTTTTTTAGTCTATAATATTCTCTTACTTCAACAGTCACATTAATATCTGGTAACAATGACATTAAAGCCAAGTTGCTGGACTCCATTAACAAAGTCATCTTGGGTGGCTTTAGGGTACAATTTATATGAAATCATATCTAGAGCTTTACAGGACTTTTTCCTCAAAAGGTTGCAGTGGCTTCTCTTTATTATATGTTCAAATGAAGCTGATGATCGAAAACCAGATGGAAGAAATATGAGAATTTATATGACCAATGTTAAAAATGTTTCTAGAAGGAAAAATCCAAACCATGATCCAAAGATTCTCACCCACGCTACCCTTGGGGCAGCCATCCAACACATCTTGTGGAAGAGAGAAGAAGAGCTACTCTTCACACCTCGAATAAAAACCACACGGTCGCTGACCACTCTCTTCAAAGAGCTCTTGATAAAATACCTTTACATCTCTATTAAAAAGATAAGTGATGATGTCAAAGTCCTCAACAGAGCTTCAGCCTTTTAGTCACATGGCTCCTAGTGCTGACAGAGTTCAGTGAGGGACTCAGCACCCCAATGCCCCCTGAAACCAAGGAAAACTAAGAGCATTCCTCCTTCCACAAGTCTGACAGTCTTGGAAGTACATGGCCAGGGTGATTTTTATTGCCAGAATGGTGGATGACTGTGTCCTACAGTTAAAAAAGCAGCATAAAATCCATATTGATGCCATTTAAGGGCCAATCCAGTCCAAGGACATGGCAGATAGGTCAATGTCCAGATGTTTTTGGTAACAAATTCCAACTGAACATCTGTGGGAAAAGCCACTACAAGGGAAGGCTTTCTCTTACCTCAGACTTAAAAATCAGCTTAACCCTGATTCATCAGATCTTACAATCTTTCCAAAGACAGTGATGCAAACCACTGAGGGTCACCATGTCAGAATGGTCCTGATCCAACAGAACAATTAAGCACATGCCTAACTTTAACAATATTAGCAGGCCCTTTGAAGTCAGCAGGACTATAACATGCTCAGAGTTAAACTTGTACTCAAGTGCTTTATTGGATCAAGTCCATTGTAGGCAAGCATAAAAATATTCTGATTTCTCTCTCCAGGATGGATCCATTTCTAGAGGAAAAAAAAAGAGTATAAATCTATTTGTAGTCACAAACCTAGTTTGAAAAATAAAACTAATGGATATCTATAGTTAAAAAGAGTTGCTCAGTGTTCAAACCACACCTAACACTTTATAGTCTGAAAGAAAATAACTCTTTTGTTGTAAAGGCATGACAGCAACATACCAGAAATTAGTATTATTTCTGTATACTGCTGGTTGAGTGCATTAAAGCATTCCAAAAATAATGTATGATGCATTCCTTTGAAACCCTGTATAACTCTTTGAAAGGAAAGTTTGAACCACAGCAATTCTTTCATTCAGCAAACAGTTGATTTATAAAGAAACTTAGAAAATTCTAAGCATTTTTTCTTTGACTTATAGCAAAGCTATATTGTAATTGAGGTTTTCCTGTTGAATATTAGTGTCTGGGATTTTATAGTGAAGTGCAAGTATAAAAAAAAAAATTATTATTTTTTAATTCTACCTTGTCATTTGCTAAAAAGTCATGCGGTCACCTAACCATCAAAATCCTAAATTATAGAACTTTTTAGGGGAAGACCTTTTTAATGCCACACTTAAAGTACCTTTAACAGAGGCCCATGGAAGCTGATGATGACAGCATGGAACTGGTTGAACAGTATCAGAGCTCTAGAGCTTGGAAGTTGGCGTTTTATCTAAATTTCGAGTTTTAGTTTAACATACGCACTATCAAAAATCTGTAACAGAAATCATTAAAGTATATTATCCTTCAACCTCAGAAGTGTTTTATTTTTGTGTGACGTTCACCACACACGCAGCAATACTTTGGACTCAATACTTCTGTGAAGCAAATGGAAAATTTCTGAAAATTTTCTAAGTCTAAGAGTTTCAATTAAGTTTCTGGATGAAACTTTTTTTTTTTAAATGGTTGGTCTTACTAGTGTAACATAGAGATCAAATGCTACTAAGATTTGCACAGGTATAAGCGATACACACCCTGCAATCCCAGTGGAGACTCTCTTCCCCCACGTGGTGCACTCAGTCCAGCAGTGCGTTCACTTGGCCGGTGTGGGATGACCTGGACAACACAGCAGTGATCTAAACTGGGACAGAGCAGCCCGGCCCAACCTAATCAAATCCGGGCCGAAAACACAGCCCAGTGCAGCCTCTTCCAGCACTCTAACGACTTGGAAAATATGGTGTCTCGTACTATTTTGTTTTCCTCCTTACAGTCCTTGCTTTGAGTGCAGGCAGGAAATGCCTAAATCCTGAAAAAGGGCTGCTCCGGTGATACTTGCGGTCCCACCCTGCAGCTCCAAGGAGCCTGGATGAAGTTTGCAGAGGCCTCGGAAGCGGCGGCTCCCCGGAGCAGCACAGGCAGGCCCGGCGCCCCGCGCGTCCCTGACCGCCGCTCTCCCGGCTCGGAGCAGGGCTGCGCGTCACCCGCGCCGAGCACAACGTGCTGCTCTACGTGACCGTCCCGCTTTCAGGGACGAGGAAGGGAAAAAGGTTTAACTCTGACCCACCAATTGCACAGTGAGAAAGTTGCTGGAACAGTGACTCAGCAACGAGCAGGAACCTCTGTGATACCACGTTTCACTTTTAGTTGGTAATTATTTTTTAGCTCAGGTTGCTGGAAAAATATGCTTCTGAAAACATTTTAATTTTGTCCTAAATCATGAGAAAGAAAGTCAAGGAGGTGTCTATTTCTTTAGCTTGTGATTAAAAAGAAAGATGCAAAATCTTGCTGAAGCTTCTCTGCGAATCCCAGTGTAACTAAGAAGGCTCAAGGGAGGAACGTTTAAAATAATGATTGGTATCAACTGTCATCACATTCCACAACTAAAAACTGAAAAGGTCAGACCTACATTTTTCTTGGCCTCACTTTAAGGGCAGTCATTTTTTATTTTGCTAATAATAAAAAGAAAAGAAGTCTTTTGAACGATCACCCTCTGTATAAATTCAGGACACCAGCCGTGGTAGACCACAGCAGCAGGAGTATTTATCTTCCACAGGCTAGTTTGGCATAGTCACCATTTGTGGGTTCTAAAATGCAGCTGCATTTGTTCTTTTATTTATTGTCAACTAAAGCATCACACAAAAGCACAGAAAGTTAATTGTAATAAAATGATGGACTAAAAACTGAGACTCTGTGTTGTGGTTTTAGTTTGGCTGACAAGAGAATAACTAAAAATGATGGTATTCCACTGAGGATACCATAACAACCCAGCTATGAGCTACATACCCCTAGCTATGACTTACCACTTGTGCCACGTGCAAGTAACTCTCTGCATTGTGCGAATTACAAGAAACAAAGTTAAACATATCCAAAGCAGAGGAAAATGTTGTTCCAGTTTATCTGGGGAGAAGTAACAATCTATTGTTACTTTCCTTATATCCTAAACTCCGATCTCAAAATCTTACTCCTACTGGAAAAAAAAAAGGACCAGATATGGGCATGAGATTTAAAGCATCATGTGAGAAATGGCTCTGTTTGCAAAGCACTCTGCATGTGTCCAGCAAGGAGCCTGAGAAAAGGAACGAAAGTGGAATTGCCCAGCTCTGCTGGAAAACATGGTCTCAAATAACCAGCTTCAATGGCTGGGGCTTCTTTAAGTCACCCACTATAGGATGGTGAGACATACATAGGGTTGACTCAAGCTGTAGGTCAGGCATCAGTCTTCCTTATTCATTATTCTCATCAAGGTAATCTTAGCTCAGCTTATAAATTCTGATTTCTTCTTACCTGCCAGCTCCCTCAGAAGAATAAGGTGAGATCAGGCAGTGCCAGAAGACAGCAGCAGCAGCAAAAACAAATTAATAGGGAATCCAGCTGGAGCATTGACATTTGGTCCTAGGAGCACAGAGCACCCAGACTAGGAGAACCCGAGCAGCATAGTAAAGAGGAAGATGGCAGAGAAGAGTCAGCAGCAATAAGGGCTGGAGAAACCCTTTAGAGTTGGGTGAAGCTGCCTCTGAAAGGTGGGAAGGAAAGACTCTTGGGTCAGAGTTAGGATCATGAATGAGGAACACCTAGGTCTCCAGATTAAGAGTAAGAATATCCAAGTCAATAGGAAGAAATCCATGAAATTGCAGAGCTGCACTGAGGAGACAAGCACATGGCTGCATTCACCCTGAGCTTTCAGTGGACACTGGTCATTTCAAGGAAGGCACAAATAACTGTGTTATTTGTGAGCAAAATACAGATGTGAGGCCATTACCAAGCCAGTGGCTCAATTCTATTATGGTCAGTCTCCTAAAATCAGCCGGCTGTGTCCCTGTCAGTCTTTCTTTGCTTATTCTACCAAAAACCTAAAAGAATCCTAAAAAACTAGATATTACACTAGCTCATAGTCTCCACAACGTATCACATACCAGTGTGTTTGATTTTGTAATGCCAAAGATTTTCTTTATAGCTTTGTGCTGAATCCTCTGTAGGGATGATCTCATGCGGCCTCATTCTGATATGCCGACATTCAACAGGAGTGTTTGATTGCATCACTGCCTTTGACAATCATACTTTATTTTTATGTCTTTTTACATCTTTGCTACTACACCCTGCCTGAATTTCAGGGACACCAATTTGGAGAGTGAAATGAGCACTCACAGTAGACTGACACTTGACCTTAGATGCTAAAACAGTGAAAATTTTAAAGAACGGACACCATTAACTGCAAGAAACACCTGCTTGGCAAGTGGATTCTCCTGTGAGTCAGTGCAGGTGTAGAGATTTTATTACTCATGACCACACCTGTTGGTAGGCATGTGCCAAAAACAGGAATAGCTAGCTGGAGGAAGAAAAATAAGAACTAATGGGGCATAGTCTGCACTCTGAGCTGTATAAATCCAAAGTGACTTCACTAAGCTCATCTAAAATTATTTCAAATTGACATTGCTACAAATTAGTGCAGATCCTGGCTAAGCACAACAGAGTACAGGTCAAAAACCATTACAAAACCCTTGCAGAAAGTTACTACTTTCTAGAAAACTGTGTCCTATATTTTGAGTATAGTACAGTATACACTTAAGTGCATGAAGTGTACAGAAGAGGCACAAGCACTTGTGCAGGTGCCCTAGCACATAAGAGATAGGAGTAAGTTCAGTCAAATTTATGTTATGCTTTCATATCCAGGACTGGAGTGTTGTAAGGCTTATCCCATCAGCTTTTAAGGTGACTCACAACATTCAAATCTCATACACATGGAAAATATCCCAACCTATCCCTGCAGATTTAACTAAATTCAGACATCAGCAGTTTTTTCTCACTTTATTTATGCAGTAATCCTGGTAGCCTTTCTAAGTACCTCTTTAAGACAATAACTATATTCTTGAGGCAAAGATCTCAATGAATGGGTAATGACTGGGATAAAACTGAACCTGTTCAATTTACTTCAGCTGAAATGCTTCCACATGCATTAATTAAGGCTTAATTGGGGTAAATAAGATCCCTTTGCAGTGCTTGAATGATGTAAGGACACTATTAATAGAGGAGTTCTGTGTCTTCCAGAACAGGAGCTCCAAAAGCAAAGTTGCTGAGATGTAAAATTAGGAACAGCTCACAACAAAACTCATCTCCAAGGAGGGCCAAATGTCAAAGCAAACTGCATAGCAGCACTCCTTCCAGATGATCTGCAAAATATGCTGGCAATGTGTCTTCACTGTAAAAGACAACAGACTTACGTTGGCTCTTCAGAGACTGTTCTGGTCTCTTCCATTTCTTGTGCCTGTTTAAACCATGGCAACTTTGCTTCCACAGGACTTTTTTCTGGTAAGAGGGGGGGAAAAAAAAAAAAAAAAAAGCATAAGTCTTTCCTTCAAAGAAATACATAGATGTTTGCATTACTCACATTAGAACTTCATTCTTTACACTGCTCTTTGACCTATTGATTGTGAGTAAAGTTGCACTGGATAGTAAAACATTTCTTAGGAAATCTCCTCATGATGCTGCAGTTCAATCCTGAGACTACTTTTTCATGAGGGTACCAGCAATTCAATTACCATTCCCATTTAATCTTTGACCTCTCTCTTGCACCTTCCCCAAATGCAGCCAGTTTGTATTAGACTACATTGCATGTCTTGGTGTAAGCACTAGGCTTCTTTTATTTGTCTCTACACCCGCTATTTGTATCATGACCTTTCTTGGGGTACTGTAAGCCAGCTGAGCATCTGTGCCTCCAATCCAAAGTAAAACCCCAGAAGGCCCTTAAAATGTCTACTGCATGGTTTAAATAACAGCAGAGCATTTAACCCTGAACAGTTTTGTATTTGAAGAACTCTCTAAAAACATCCCAAAAAACATATGAACTTGTCTAGAGATACTTTTCACTTTTTCTATGTAGGTCTTACGGAGAGTTGTGAACGTCCGAAATACATCCTTTCAAACAAAAACTGAGAGAAAGAGTAGAACCAACCCAAATTTTTCTCAGCACAGAAATGAACAAGGTACAAGAATGGAATAAGACATACTCCTTTTCTACTTCATCTTTCTTTTTTTTCTTTCACTTTTCCATCTGAACATTTACATTTTACTAACACTTTTGAGGAGTGCTTGTCAATTTATATCATTAAGTATTAGAGATTTTTTGAGCGTACAAACATGGAGAAAAGACAGGGAGCCTAGTTATGCAATAGCTCAATGAACTGATGGAGTCCACTCAGAGTCTTGACACATTTAGTGAGATGCAAAAGCAAACAAGATGCCAGGTGACAACACACACATTATTGAACAGTTCCTTCTCCCCACCTTGAATTCATTACTTTTGGTTTTCCTACAGTTGTATAGGTTTGGTTAGCACGTTCACCACATGGCGTTATAGCCATGTTATCAGCAAAGACTATCAGCAGAACACTCTCCCTAGCACCAATAATTAAGACGCTTGTTCTTGCCGAGACTGGAATAAGTCGTAGTAAATTCCAGCTTCTGACATTTCTGAAAAAGGTTACCAGGGACTTTTAATTCTGTTAACAAAAAAGTAAAACAATAACAGACCCAGACTAAATTCCAATTACCTCTTGGCTTGTAACATGGTACTGGCACAATGCACTCTTCTTTTATGTGTAGTTTCAGTTGTGGATTGCAGCCACCTACATGCTGTCCTCGGTGGTCAATACACAGCACCACGCGGTAACGTAAGCCCCGGCCACAGGTCACCGTGCACTACAGGAGACAACACAACCTTCTCTGATCCTTTTATATTATATTTACAAATATTTCTAAATAGTAAGTTAGAAGCATTGATGATTTATGCTCACTGAAGTCTTTCCACTGACTTAAGCAGGCTTTGGCGCAAGCCCCTAAGTACAACTTTAATTACTCTATCAGGTATCAGATAAACATGAATTGAATATAACTCTGCATTGCTACATGAATAGAAAAAAAGACCAGTGCTGGAAAAAATGTCTAAATTTTGGGAAATAAAGTGATTCTGCGAGTTCAATAAAACTTATCTGATTGGCTCCACTCTCAAACCAAGGTGGTTATCTGCTGAAAATATGCTCTCTCACAGCTTTTGGTCATTTTCAGTTTAAGCTGGGTCAGACGTGCCATAAGAGCAGTTCCTTCAGTGTATGTCAGTGATCTCATTTGGATGAACTAAGGAATTATAGAAGTGTTGAGCTATCTGACTAGATCAGATAACCGCAGCCAAGATAAATTGGCTCTGTATTCTTGTTACTGTAATGAAAGGTAAGAAGAATGCTGGAAAATCACCCTTGCAAATATGTCAGCCCCTAGACAGCCATGCCTTTAGCTATTATATGAAGTGAAAGATTACATTTATCAAGAAGTGGGAGACAAACAACCTGATTGCAAAGGGACCTGACCTCTGATTCTAATTTTTCCTCTCCGTATAACAGCAATTCAACAGGCATACATACCTCTGTATGCACTCTTCTCTACACAGATCACTTTTTTTTTTTTTCTGATGACCAGGCCAAATTACTTAAGACAAAATCCTAGTAAGTTCTACAAATTGTGCTTGCAATTATTTTTTCTCAAGGCCCTGCACATGGTAACACAAGGCTCCCTTTAGGGGAACAAGAAAAACAAACAAACAAACAGACAAATAAAAAGAATAAAGATCTTAATTACTTTTCAACTTACTTGAGACCATTCCATAGCCACCCATTTGGGACAATCAAACAGATTACAGGTTTGAATGACTTTAGGCTTAGGGGCATACATGCATTTCCATTCTTCCACTTGCAGTATCTCGCCATGTATGGTCTCCTCTACACATACAAAACTCCTTCTCTGAATACCACCTCCACAGGAAACCGAACACGCAGTCCAAGGGTTATGTTCCCACCTGGAAAAAGATCTCACATTTATTAAAAATATGGCTTTTTTTTTTTAATTCCACTAACCTCTATTAAAAGTGCAAAATATTGAATCTATCCTTGGTATCATTTAACCCATTTGATATTTTGTTGCTGGATTATTGCCACATACTGAATATAAATACACAGAATTACAGAACTGTTTTGTATTATTGTGTGAATTCACCCACAAAATGAGAAGACTGTGTAACTACACATTTAAGCAAGTTTCCTGAAACAATGGAAAACCTAATTCTTATACAAATGTCTTAAAAAATCTAAATTAAATACAGTGAATTTGACTACTGGTATGACTTCACTTGCAAATAGTCTAAATCATCTAAAAAACATGTTTTTCAGAGTTGATTTACGTGGTTACTTCTACTCTTATTACCATGATAAGAAACCAGGAACAATATGTGCTTGAGATGATATGAGGCCCAACGACAAGGACCGATCTGGCTGTGCTGTGCTGAAGATGTTACTACCCATAGTTGCTCACCCCTGTCCACACGCTGCAGATTAACATTAAAAATGCCCACCAATGGAAGAACTCTTACGAGAACTCTAATAGCTGCTTTTGGCAAAGTCAGGCATGCCAGTTCAAACTGCCAACCACAGGGACCATGAACAGGTCCCACTGTGACAGGTACCACACTTGGCTGGTCATCACGCAGTTCTACGAGAGTTTCGCCCCCTTCACTAGTATGCCGTTGAAGAAATTCATATTCACACTTTCCAGCTTGCCTCAAGCAAAAAGCAGCTGATACCCATTTCAGCTGCTTTGGCTGACCTGTCTTATTTCGAGATAGCCAGATTAAGGAAAATTCACACAGTCCTGTCCAACAGCAGAGCTGTGGAGCAGAAGCCTCCAACAGAGGCATAACAAACCTGCTGGACAGGAACGTCTTCAGCATGAACCCAGGACCTTACAGCTAACCACAGTGAAGAGGCAAACTGTTGTTCTCTACCACATGGGAGTTAGTGCAGGGCGGGTGGTCACATCACAAACTTTCATTTATTTCTTCATCATCCATAAATGTATAATTAAGCAACCACTTTTCAACGAAGAACTATAATCAGCTACTAAAGAATGACCTCAATAATGCTGCACTCCTGCCATATACGCAGACTACGAACATCTATCATAGCATTTGTCTTCAGCTTTCAGTCTGTCCCACACAACTTTTCCTGCCCTTCACCTAGCTTCCCCTCCACCACCCATTCTAATTGAACCCAACTCCTGGGAAATACTGAGTCCTGCAGTACATCTCATGGCTTATCAGGGTCAATGTTGGTTTATAACTTATTTGGATTACTACTGCAGTGGCTCCAAAACGATCATATGCACACACAGGAATAGTATGAATGGTAGACTCAGCCAGCCCTGCAATATTTCACCAAAGTAAGCTCATCAAGAGTAACCTAAATATCATAAAGGCAGCCGTAATCTCTGATCAAATGAAGCAGAGGCCTATAAATCAAAGATAAAATTAAGTAATCACTACCCACATTCTACGATCTAGTAGGTAAGTCAAGAACACTTCCTGTTTTCAGCGATTCATTAAACAGTCTACAAAAACATATTAATCATGTTTAAGCTCAGCAGAGGAGAGAATGAGCCTGAAATAGAGCAATTCATGGAGCGTTAATTGTTGGGTATCTACTCAAAATCAGGCAGTATATAGTTAGCTGACTACACGCTGCTATCCTATCACAAGTGAAAAACACACTTGAAGAGCCTTAGCCGCTATTTTCTTTGAGTTGAATGAATGATCAGTGTTAACTCATTTTCTTAAAAAAAAAAAAAAAACAGGAATTAAAGAGCAATTAACTTTTCAATGAATTAGCAGCTCATGGATTTATATACAAGTTTCACTGTGCTGTATGTAATACTAGCCTTGCAAGTGTTTATAGCATAAAGTTTTATGGTTGTTTTTCTTTATCTCATCAGTTTCAAACATACTCCAGATCCCATACTCCCATAAGCATTTTCAAGATGGAGTGAGGTCTATGGCTACTGGGGAAAGGGGGGTCTTGGGCAAGCAGTCAAGGAGATACTTTCCAGAACCCGCAGCTGTCCAGGGATTCTCAACAGTCCAACAAGTCTGAAATAAATGGAGGTATTCCAAAAGCTTTAAAAGAAAATTTTCATCCTGGGAAATTTTTCTATTTATTTCAAAAGAATTCTCCATCTGTAAAAATATTTCAGTGGGGCATTTACAACTCCAGCCACAGGAGAACTCTTTCAAGCTCTTGCGGTGCACACCGTGACTTTCCCACAACTTCCTAGTGCAAAGCGGGGAGCAGTGGCGAGTGCCCCGGGCCTGGGAAGCAGCCCCGCACACGGCGCTCGCGTTACGCAGCCGTGCGACGCGTGACCGGTGGCCGGGGTGAGGGAGCCTGGACAGCTCTGCTCAAGCCTATCTCCAGCACTTTGGTTTTCTGCCCACTTTGCAAGAGCAGTCCCAGGTTAGCAAGTGAACAGGTAAGAAAAACGGAAAGAAAAGGAGGAAACAGCCTCAGCAGAACTGATGCAGAGTAATGCTTTCAAGTTACTCTAAGAGTGACAGAACATCTACTGTACTACACTGAAGCAAGACTTGCGTCCTGACTGGACCACGATCACCTCATGATTCAGATATGAACTGACTGTTCCAGCTGCTGTCTTCTCTCATGGAATTCCAGTTGGAAAAGGTGCTTTTACAGCCCTGTTATGATTCTTTAAGTGTCCCCCGCCCCGCTGAAAGGACTCAGCTTGCCCTATTTATCTCCCTTTCTACATGGCAGTACCACCACTGACCCCTTCTCAGCCTTCTTACAGACCAGGAAGACCATGGTATCTTCCAGCAGCGCACACTGAGGTGTCGAAATGAGGTGGGCCTTTGTCTGCAGCTCCTAACATTTGAAATAAGAGAACCTGCCCACAGCTTTATCACAGACATAATCTATCTCACCACAGTGTCATGCAAACATGCTGAGCACAGTAAAACACAGGAGAGAGATTAAATTTCTCTTCTAACTGCTCTCCAAGCTCCGAGCAGTTCAGAAGATGAAATACTGATGTAAATAAATTGTGCTGAGTTCCAGAAGAGATCTGAAGCACAAAGAAACTGACGGTAGAATTGGCAGAAGAAACCAAAGAGAGAAACAGAATAACTATGAAACATTACAGCATAAGGCCACAGAGGGAAAAAAATCTCAATCTGTGTATGAAAGCCAAAGTATATCACAGGGCAGCAGACCCACACGAAGCATAAATTGTTACATAGACGACTCTGACCATGTACATCAGCTGTTATCAGTAGCTTCACTGAACCATGCAAGTCTGATTTAATTCTTATTACTCCATATATTTCCTTCTTTAGAAAAATATATACATTATTCATGATACAATACTGCAGATCTTCAGCTGGGATAAATATTCATCTGTCTCCATCAACTAGAATTTTTGACATTAACAGTAGATTTGGCTCAACGCTTTTGAAGTCCTAACATCCTTTACAAAATATTTAAATCTTCCAGAAGGTTTACATTGCTGTGACTGACACAGGTTAAAAGAAATATGGGAATTTGTGCTCTGATGACCTAACTGTAGGCAATACATATTCATGCAACTCATTATCTTTACAGAGCTGAGTCAGCTTTGGTGTCAATAACTAGACTGTGGGTCTAAATAATGAGATGAGAAGGAGATGATCTTTTAAGGGAATAAGAATTTCTAGAGAGTTCTGTAACACAGAGTTGCAAAACAGGGAGGTCTTTTTGTATAAATAGATATATTCACTGCATACATTTTCAAACTGAAAATCATTAAATAATTCATACATGCATTTTAAAGGAGATGTTGAAAGGTTCTTCAACAGTATGGCAGAAAGCTTAGGGGGATAACACTTCTGAAGTTTTTCATATCTCTGTTTTCAAGAAGAGAATATTAACCTCTTCTCAAGCTAAGCACTACAAGCACAATGAAATCAATCAAAAGCATTTACAGGATTGTTTCAGAAACTTGCTTTCTTGAATAGCAGAAATCAGAAAATGATATTCCACAATTTTTGTACTCAAATACTCTATTTGCAGTGAAAATTGTGTTAGCACTGACGCACAAGCTATCCTGATAATACATACCGAGGAAGTGGCTGGAAGTGATCATAGGGCATGATTTCTTTAAATCCATCACTGTCAACAAAATAAAGAGTGCGTTGTTATTTCACATATCGAAGATGTAGAGCAGATTAAGCATGCACACATAAAAGTATTTAAGTAAGCAATTACAAGATGCTGCTGCGGAAAAACGTGACTCATACTTCCAACTTTTTCTGAATAGAGATACATTCACTATACAATTCCCCACTTAATTCCCCTAAAAATAGGAAATGAAAAACCCTTTAGTAAATAACTTTATAATCTGTGATCCTTTAGGCCTATGTAACATTATTAACAGAAAAAGTTACAAACATATATCTGTAATATATATGTTTGTGGACAATGAATGGCAATGAAATAAATGGAGAGGATTATGTCCTGGATGGTGTTTAGGACCCTTCTAGTACTGTTTTCTCCAACTGCATGGAACGTATAGCTTTAGTTCAAAGACTAAGAAATATGGTATTATATCTAGGAATATTTTCACTTTTTTTTTTCCTGACTGTATAGGCTGAAAATGCAAGGAAAAAGTTAATTATACCCTTTCTTTAATTTTCCCATTCCAGCTCTGTAACATTTGGCACCTATTGCTATGAAGACTAACAGAATTCTTACTGCTCCATATAATGATCAACTCTCCAGGAAAAAAAAAACTCGAAAGTCTGCACATCTATAACTGCTAGAGGTCACTATCAACGATTATGTTCAACAGGAATGAAAGGAAATGGACAGTTTAGCTATAGGAAATGAAATCCATTGAGAGGGTTTCCTTTTCTTCTTGCCTCTAAGTCTAGCTCAGCCAGCTGGCATATTAATGTGAGGTTCTGGGACTTCATACTGTGATGTTATTTTAAGATACTTGAGCACAGCCAGGAAACCTCACCAGACAATCCAAAAGTTAGTTTGAAATACCATAGTGCAATTCAATACAATTTATGTATACTGTAGCCTTTGTAATTTGGCAATAATATCCTGGGGTATTTGTACCACAAGTATATTTACTTAGATTTTTTTTCATCTTGTTACATAAAAAAAATCCCTTAAAAACAAAACCCCTCCTAAACCTTAATTATTAAAGTGACAAATCCACAGTGTGGAAGAAGGAGATTTTTATGGTAGGCAGATGAATAATCCAGGATATACCATGTGCAAAAACTGTACGTTGAGTGAGAAAAGGAGCTATTGCTTGTCTGTAATGAGAAAACCTGAATGGCAGCATCAATAAATCCAAAAGCAGGCAAACAGTCTGTCCTCCTCAAACCACCACTCAAACCCAGGCACTAGTGCCATACCATTTAGCAGAAGATCTAAGTAGAATTAGTCCCTGCACAAAGACACTATGAGATTTGCAACATAGCCATGTAAAACAAAAATCTCCTCCTGCTCTACATCAGTAAGGGGTTACACAAATCCATTAGCAATGGTACCCAGATGTCAGCCTTTAATTCATGCCATAATCAACCAAGAATAAGCAACTCTAAAGATGAAAAGAAACAAATAAATATGATTGCATGTTCCGTAGTAACTGTAGATACCATATACTTGTCATACAAACCTAGAAGGGCAGGGATCCATATTGCATTCTTTTAGTTTGGGCTTTGGCTTCTTATTTTCTGGGTAGTAATGACAATAGTGATCAGGAACGACTCGCTTCAGACGAATATCCACACATTCAGCAGAATTAAGCTGGTAACCTGAAGAAGAAGCCAAGTTAAACGCTGGTAAAAGAGGGATAAATGCAAACAGCTTTCACTTCTCAAATTATATTTTGTCCATCTAGGCAATTTCCAGTGTTACTTTTTCTTTTAAGGAAGGAAATGCTGTACAGAACCATACGGGACCTGACTTCCATGCAAGGCAAATTAGCATTTAGAAGTGATGTTAAGCTGTGCTAGATGAGACCCTGGTGTCTGAAAATGCTCTAAGAAGACAAGTAAAAGCATACATGTTTCTATATGATGCACATATATACACAGTATAACATCTTGCTTGTCATGGAGGGGACCCTACAAAGTCCTGTGTTGCATGTTGCCCAGTGCAGAACCACTCCTCACTTCCAAGCACTTATACCCAACACCATGGGTATTAGTGAGAGCTATATTGCATGCTTGTGCATGCTAAAAAAAGGGACTGAAAACAGAAAGCCAACAAAAATGAGGATGAGATCCAAAAACTTTGCTAAGTTAAACTGTAGAAAATGAAAAAATATTTTCAAGAACGTTTCTCGTTGAAGAGCCAACAAAAGAAAACCTAAAGTAACTACTTGATGCAAAAAAAAAAAAAAATCTTTGTGGAAAGGCTGGTTAAGAGGACAGATCTGAGTTTCATAAACCACTGAAAGGATCTGAGTTTTATAAAACACTAGCTTGATTTTTGGCTAAGAAAAAAAGACTCATTGAGAAGAGCTGACTTGGACTTAAACTGAGGAGAGGAGAAGGATGTTCTGGTATGTGAAGGAAAAAAAAAAAAAGGTTGAAACCACAAGAATGAAAATCCAAATGGAGTCAATAAACTAACAGCATAAGAGCCAGTGTCTACTGAAAACGCTTCAGCATCATATATCAATGGCTTTACTTATGTGTCTCTTGGCTGATTCAAAGTGTCATCATGCATGAGGGGATAATTGCAAAGAACTAAGCAGTCCCAGTGCTGAGGACATGCATGTCCCTGTTCTTGGGAATACCGAGGGGACCCCTTTAAGCCTTGCCACTTGCAAACAAGGCAGCTTTTAACTTTTTTGCTCATTTGGGCTTGACTGTTTTCTGCCATACTCCCCACTCCTGTGCACGGAGGTTACACAAGCACACGTAGGATCGTGCTGGTGAGACACGGTGCTGCACTGATTCCAAGTCTCTGCTATGAGGAACTTTTTCTTTTAGGACCAGTGGAAGAGGCCAAAAAATTCGGAGACCAAATCTTCTTTAAGATAACAGGTTTAAACCAGGCAGCTGCCATACTGCTTCCCAGCTCATGAATACGCCATTCTTAACACTATCACTTTCACAAGTAGCTTCGTTTCTGTGCTTCTTTCAGTTACTGGCCTCTCTCTGAGTTCCCTGAGTGTCAAGCTCTGGTGATAGTTTTATATTGTGGATATGCAGTCCTAAGTAGGGCATTCAAAATATTGGCTAGTCCCAAAGAAATTGACACATAACCATAATTTTCAAACCATGGTATTTGTCTGAATAAGGCTAGATTTGACTGAAAAGGGGACACAGTCACCTTTGTGGCTGAGTTACTCAGTGTTTACATGTGATTCTCACAATAACAACTGTGATGCTCTACACTTCTTCCCAGGTGAGGCAGGTTAGGGAAAAACTCTTAAATTCAGTGTGAGGATCGGAGAATATATATTGCCACTCACACTTCTAATAAGAATCACACTTCGGGGGGCCAACTATCTTATAAGTTAGTTTCCTGTGACTGCATATTATACATATATATTATCTGCATTTCAGATTAAAGTGAAGTACAAGTGCCAAAACAGATGGTCTGTCAAAAGATCCTCAGATTTCTTACGCTTTAAACATCCCTAACTCCTGCTACTCCTGCCCCAAGTAACTAATTAAACCACGTCTTTGAATTCTCCAGGAAAATCACTACACTAGTATTATTATCTGATCTCCCACTGTGATTTTCAGGTGATCGAGGTAATGCTGGCAGAGCTAAAATTGCTTTCTACAATATCAAAATCTCCTCCCAGCATGAAGCCACACTTTTTACAGGCCCAGAAATGGCTGGGCCGGACAAGCAGTAGCTCAGCTGAACTGCTCTTTGTCTAACCATGGGATAAACCAGAGCATCTGAGCCAAAAGCAGAAACTGCAGCAGGCTCCCTGCAGCACTGCCATTGGGACCGAGTGTCTAGGGTCAGTCAGGCATAGCTGTTTGTAGTAGCTGTCCCATAAATTCCACGTAGCAAAGAAATAACAATAAAGAGAGAAGGAAAAACTAACTTGAGCAAAGAACTTTTGCAAAAGAACCACAAATCCTATACCATCTGTTTTGTAACCAGCCACTTTTGATATTCAGCTGTAAACGCTCCCGGAGAACTGCGACCACTCACCTCCTCCACATGTCACGGTGCAGGGGAAGAACTCAGTTTGTCTCCACTGATGACTGATGGGTTGATAGAAGAAGAACTGAACCACGCTGTCCTTTGTGCCAGAGTACCTGGTCTAAAGAAATTTCCATTACAACGCATGTGTATACTGTATTTTAGTGTCTATGATATTTCATAACATAATTCATAGGTAGTAACAGTAGAGAGATTAATATGATAACAAGCTTAAGACCTCTAAGTATAAGTTTCAAGGAGTCAAACAGTTTCTCTTTTCCCAAAATATTCAAGACATTAAAATGCCTGTCTCTGATTATCTATCCTTGACTAAGATCCTAACTGAGAGCTTCTGCTTTACCTCATCATCAGCCAAATTTTCAATATTTGCTGCAGATATAAATCTGAAGTAAGCACACTGATTCACATTCAGGCAGGTCTACTGCTCATACACTTTTAGATGTGCAAAATGCTGAATGTCTATTTCTACAACATGAAAAATAAAGACAAGTGGTTTGGTAGGACTGAAACACCTGTCATTTTTAACAGAAAACTATGACTACCCTCCTTTGGCACAATCAGCTCTTGGTTCATTTATACACAAAAATATCTGCACATATGATGCAACTCACTGGTATGTGGTCTGGGAATGAGAGTAACTAAAAGGGCTAGACGTGGTCAGTAGGTGGATTAGCAACGTCTACAGCAGATGTGAGGGCACTGCTGGACGTGATGGTGTGATTCAGTAGGTGGCAGTCTTCAGTTGGATTAACACCCCTCCAACGCAGGGCCACGTTGTTACTCTTTCGGCAATGCTAAAAAATGAAAGTCTCTGCCATTTTTGATCAATAAAAATTCTGCAGTATTTTCCACTGCAGCAAAGAGGTTGACCTGCTTTTATTTTAATTTGATTAGATACATAAATTATAAACTAATATAAATCATCCCTGGGCTTTATGTAGGATTCCTTATTTGCTGTCTAAAGAATTTTGCATGCTGATAGACAGCTGCCTACACTATTGCTGATACTTCCAGTATCTTAGTAGACTTATACATATGTACATCCCACCTTGATAATGAAATCTGCTCCAAGAGGTCCCTGGATCTTTATGATTTCCCTGTCTGCACTCTTCTGAAATTCAACAGTTGTATTCTCTATGAAAAATGTTCCAGGAGCATTGAAACTGTGCTCTCCCTTGTCTCCTTGTAATGTCTTTGACTCTATAACTAGGGAGAAAACACACAATTTATAAACTTAAACAAGATATCTTTCTTTTCAAGAAAGTCAGAAAGTAAAGTCGCAAACGTTGTGCTATGGGAAGTAACAGGTTAGGCACATTAAATAAAACACACAGAATAAGTACTACTTCAGATTACAGGTTCACATACAATTAACAAGACATGTCAGCACACGAATAACTGCCAGGTCACACACTATTCTTGCATAGCAGAGAAACCTCTTAGATTTTTTTTTTTTTTCCTCCAAGAACACAGTTTTCACACCTCTCAATACCTTCATCACTTTACCTGTTGCAGATGTCATTAACCTAATTCTGGGCATTCCTCATAGTTTTTTTTTTTTTAAAAAGTAAGGCCAGGAGGTCTGCAACTGCAACACTGCCTATGGGATGCCATTTTCTTGGAAGAGCTGAAGGTGAAAAACTTTTTCTGCCATTCTGCATTCCTTGGAAACAAAATAATCTAGTAGATTACGACTTTCAGACAACAGAATTAACATTTTACGACTGATTCACTTCCAGCAAACTGACTGAGCTATAGCAGCTTAAAGTGAAGAAAGATGATCACAAGGAAGGCAGGATTTCTGTTCTCTGCACAGCACACTGCACATGCACAGCAAGATGACTTGAAATGCACTGCTCAGGTTACAGTCTGTCAGGGCAATAGAAATAAAAAAGGTATGGTCTATATATTGCTATAATTAAGCTGGAAAAACATTATTAAAATGATTTTTACTGAAATTGCTCTATCACCAACTTACAGTAATTTGAGTTATGTGGTATGGACATAAGGTATGGCTTAGCTAATCTTCCAGGTATAGAGAAACTAGGTCTGACCCAGGCTGACTTTTGGGTCCTGCAACAGCATAGCCACCCTGGCGCTGCTCAGCAGGATTTTAACCAGCTCCCATAGTTTTGATCATACTATGATCCTTCAGCCCAGTTGTATGTCCTTGTATTGCTTTATTTTCCATTTATCTCAACTTATGGAACACAACAACAGCAGTCACAAGGAGGGACAAACTTTCCTCTATGGAAGACTTATTTGAAGAAGAATTAAAAAAAAAAAAAAAGAGGTCTAAGATTCTGAGTATGCAAGTCTTACTTTGAAGTGATTTGAAATCAGACGTCTTACATGATAAAATTAAATCCACAGTAATGCTTAAGAACAGTACATTGCTGACAAGCACATAAAATTCCTTGACTTTTCAGGAATAATAATTGCAGTTCAGATAGCACAGTGAATTCAGTAGCTCTCTGAAATCTGGATTAAAATTCCCAATATATCCCAAACAGAAACGAGTGGAGAATTCAACCTAGCTCCTCATGAGCCCATACACACACACACACAAAGTGTTTCCAATGGTTCATACACATTTTTCAAATTCCTTTCAAGAAGGTCTGGAGAATGCAGCAAGATCTTGAGTAATGAATGAAGTATGCTGACACTGCCATGTAAAGACTGTTGTACATAAATCGCCTGTAACGTGACTTGGGCCAACACAATTTTAGTCACAATTTTGTGAATAATGAGTTCATGTAAAAATGGTGTAAGACAAGGCTGAAAAAAGGAAAAGATACTTTGCAAGGTAAGTCTCATTGTGATGATGGGTTAGAAATAGCTTGTTAAGCATCTAAAAATGCTGCTAAATTCTAGAACTTAGCTTATCTCATGAAATAGCACCTAATCTTGTTTCACGGAAGAGGCGCAGGGTTTTGCCATTTACCCCAACAAAACAGGATCAAGTATTTATTTCTTAATCCTATTACTGAAATTAAATCCAGCAGTAGTCCCTTACAAACTCTGTAGGAACAAGTAAAGTTAAATATATGCTAAATGTCATTTTTAAATAGAGGATTTTGAACTATGTTTTTAGAAGGCTAAGGTAAAAATCTTGCAATTTTGCAGGAAAAGGATTTTGAGGGCCATCTAGCAATGAAGGTGCTGTCACTCACTGCAGTAAATGCCATATAGGATTTTACAATAAAGGTTTTAGTTACTGTTCTGTCTATATCATGGAAGGAGTTACTGTGACTGTGCAACTGCGGCTGCCTTCAGGGCATCTTCTCCTGGAGAAGCAGCCTCCCACAACCGCGCGGAGAACTGCCGTTAGTAAGCAAGAAAAAAATATCAGCTTTGTGTGGCAGAGGCTGAAAGCTAGACACACACCTACGGCCTAAATAATGTCATTAAAATGGCTGTCATATATAGAGAAATGTCACAATTTTAAGATACAGCCTATTTTTCATCCAGGTTAACTATCATAACTGGTTAAAACAGCAGAAAAGCCACAGTACCTTGGGTTTTGAACCCTGGGATCTCATAAGAGCTCAAGTCTATCTAAAAGGAGCCTTTTGATGAGACTGAGCTAGAAATACTCTCTTTTCTCCCTATTTGACCTTTTTTTGGTATTTAAATTGAGTTACCTAAATAAGGTTATATAATTCAGGTTAAGTACATCTCTATCCACACTGAAAACATACTCTGACTGCTACAGTCCAGAAACATCATTAGCATTTTCTTCATTAAGATCTTCTAAAATACAAATCCATTCTGGAGCATGTCCAATGAAAAGACTCATGCCATTCCCAAAGAAAACAACTCATTAAAAAGATACTTGAAAAGGCACTTACAGCTTTAACCCAGGTTTCTAAATACTAGGTCCCACTATTCTCCTTAGCATAACAAGGATCTCATACAAGGCTAGGAAGAAATTTAAAAGATATGTTTCCAGAAAACAACTGTACCTTGGTCATTGGGCAGGAATCTAACAGTAAGTCATATGCACTTTGTCAGAGAAACATACACAATAAAAAACATCTGGGAATCAAAGTGTCCCAATTATCAAAGCACTTCCAGTAGGACCAAATAGATAGACAATTAGGAACATTAGGAACAAATATGTCTAAAAAAATTGCACAAAAAGCAACAAATACTTAAACGATTACTCTATTTTTTGTTTGTCATTTTCACGGATTTTTTTTTCTCTATTGCATTACAAAACAATCTTTTAAATATCCTAAACTCGTGGTCCTCAGATTGAGCTGCTGGAGGGCTTGACCCCAGAGCCACACTGGTTAACACTAAGTACTAGTATATGGTGCCTGCTATTCTATCACTTTATTGCTTGAATAAGAACTGAAGCAGGAAATATCTTAAGTACCTCCAAGTCCACAAGAAGTCAATAGGATACTCAGGAATATACGACTTAGTGGCAAGTAATGCAAATCACTGCTAGTGGAGAAGTGCTGTTGCAAACAAATGTTAGGCATTAATGTGGCGACCTGACCTGCCTCATTTTACAGTTTCTATGTTACTTTTCTTAATAAAAAGATATGATTTTTTATAAGAAGAAACAAATAATACTGTCCAGGAACCAACAGTATGATAACTCACTGAGAGATGACATATGTTTATGTTAGATCTAAACTAGATCTGCATCCAAAGAATTTACTTATTTGCAATGTCTAGCGAGGCAGACGCCGCCTGTATCTCTGGAGGGGGTGTCAGCAACGCTTAGAACAACTGCTCAGCTATTCCCAGAAGTGTGTCACACAGACACATGAAGAGCTATTCCACAGCCCAGCAGTTAACCTCAAAGGCAATATATTCCTGATGAGTCTTATCCAGGGCTTGTCAGCACAGACTTCCAAACCAGAGAGAAGCCAAGGATCCAGCATATGCAACTCTGTAGTATAACTTTATTAATGTGCAGGTAATTTGTTATTTTTCAGGTTAATATCTAACCATTTGGAAGTATCTACAAGTAACCTTCCAACAAGTTCCAGTAAATGTCTATTTGCAAAAATATATATTTAGAATTGTCCCATAGTTAATACTAGAATGTGGAGAGCTCAGCGCATGTAGAGAGTTAGATTGTGAACTGCTTATTCTTACTAGGCAGTAGATCCCCAAAGAAAAATTTGACGGATTTCAGTGCAGTAACCAGGAGCAAAGGTTTCACCAATCGTCTGGTGGGAAAGGTTTGGAAAAGAATCCACCAAACATGTATCCCCCCTGCAGGGCCCTACAATCCTGGGATAAAAACAGGAAGTTTGACCTCAGGAGTAAGTTTCGTGATCCTAAGTTAAAAAAAGAGAGGGGTCTTTACAACTCCAGCTGCATCCAGTCATAGGGAGCGGGAATTCTCCAAAGGTGGGATTGGGTGCTCACCTGGTTTTGTGCCTAGCTAGGTAAGCTCTGGTGCCAAAGACCTACAACCAGTACTTTCTGTTATTTCCCCTGCCATGATGGAAAATCTGCTTTCTCCACAGAATTTCCTTGCCCAGCTGTAGATTGAAGGCCCTTTGCAAGAGCTTCCCATCCTGTCAGTGGCAGGCAGGCAGTAGGACAGTGTTGCACAGGGAACCTTCTGTCCATGTCTCACCACCTAGGTCAGGGTGTATAGTTTCTTCTTAGTAATTGTCAAAAAAAAAAAAAAGCAGTGTTTAGATGTAAAGCTACTTTCTGTGAAATGCAAACCACTGCAAGGGGAAAAGAATGACAAAGAGGGAAAAAGATTTTCATTTCTTTTTAGTGAAGTTTAACCTCCCTAAGTTCATGAACTCAGTTATCTAGCATTAGCCACTTGTAAAAATATTAGCTTCTGGTTTTCCTGTTTCTTCTGCTGGAGGATTATTTTCAAGGAACTTTCAGGCTTGCTTTTGATTCTAATACTCTTAAAACAACTGCTAGAAAAGCTGTAATTTAGTCCAGATCAAAAGCAAAAACAAAGCAGTGAAGCATTTTATTCATAACCAATTTGGTACCAAGTGTTTTGCTCTTTTCCATTGAATTATTTGCTGAACTCAAGTACACAAAAGTGAACAAGGAGCTTATGTGCAAAAAACACCTATGGAACACCTATGGTCTTGATGTATCTGTTGCCTGTTTCCAAGTATCCATACAGACACACAAAAAAAGCCCAATTCTTTCTAGCTACAAATAAATGAAGTATTTCCTAAAACATTAAGCTGTTAACTGTCAAAAAACGTTCAGAGCATTTGTTGCAGCTCTGTTATGTGCTGCATCTCCAACCAGATTTCCATTTTTGATGAATCCAGCAGCTGTGCTCCCCTGGAACAAGAGCATATCATAAAGCCAAGGATGAAACATAAAAAAAAAAAAAAAAAAAAAAAAACAACAGTACAGGATGAAGGGAAAAGAGCCAATCCCCCTGTGGTGCTCTGAGGGCATTTGCTCCTGCTGCTGAAGCAGCAGCACGCAAAGAGCATCCGTGTTTTGGCAACAGGAGGCAGCACAAAATTCACCAGTAAGCAGTCTCTGCCCTACCTGTTAGATTCACTTCCTTACGAATCAGGGGGAATGACTCTGACAAATGGAGCCCCTAATGGCTTCTGAAAGTCGGCAGTTAGTTATACCAGCGCACTCCCCCTGAAATCAATGAAGCTGCGGGGCAAAGATCACTTGGCTCTGAGCACAAGTGTCAAATGCAACAGCCAAAACCACACAAAAAGCAGAAAAGAGGACAAGCAAATTGTCCCAAAGCACACCCAGAACTCTTGCAGATCTATGATGCAATGCAATTTTTTTGAGAGGAGGAAGGAGAGGGAAGGGATTATTTGTTTTTTTCTTTTCCTCCCAACAGCTCTCACTTGTTTCTAACCTTTGTCATTTAAAAAATTTTAGGTAACAAACATCTAAATCATCACAGATTTAGAAACAGATGTGCTGGGGTTAAAGGGACATTTCACAATTCTCTTTCAGCTAAGGACCTAGCTAGCAAAGGTAACGCCAAGCCACAGCTTCTTCACGGAGCCACCCTGGGTAGGAAGCCAGGAGCGCTCTGTACTTAGCGAGAGCTGCTGCATTCCTCAGGAGCTTTCCAGAAATCCCCCAGGAGCCACCAAATCAAGTACTTTTCCTCATATGAAGCTAAAATAACAACTTCCTTCTGCAGAAGCAATTAAAGAAGACCAAAATGGGGGAGGAAAACAAGAGTCTTGACCTGAACTTGTCAGGATCACTTCTTTATATACCTCTTGCAATGGTTTTACATGAATATTATTTATATCAAGATAAGTTCTGCTTTGCAAATTTACTTTATCAATGTTATACCTAGGAGCTACCAGTCATTCTGAAGCTGCCCTACAATACAATTATCGTTCAATATTTTCTTTGAAATTAAATAACATCTTTCATTCATTTTATTTATGATTCAGACTGAGGCCTCTAGCTTCCCTATTAAATGTTTTTAAAATGAAATAACATTAAATGATTATTTATTTCACTGTTTGGCATGGCAGTCTCGCTTGTCATTGAATTGATAAATGCCGTATCTAAAGCAGGCCTGTGGTAAAGAAATAAAACATATTACCATCAACCTCATAGAAAATATTAGGAAACAAATGACTGACAAAATAGCAAGCTATTATTCACAGACCATATGTAATGAACATGAATTTATGGCAATGTAAGATATTAGATGGGAATTATTTTACTTATTTTGTTTACCTCACCTTAGATCATCTATACCATTGCTCAAGCTGACTGCATTGCTTTCTGGCTGCCAGGTCTAGGGCTTGATTTAAATAAAGCTATTTACATACTCACTGGTAAGCATGCATTTAAGTGCTTGGCTGAATCAGGGCTAACATGGCCAACACCTGGCAGGACATCCCCACTCACTCAGGCTTTCAGCATCACAGAACTTGTGTAAGATCCAGGGGGAACTGACTCTCACTGCTGGCTTCCCAAAGCCACGGGCCTAAAGCCATGTTGGTCTTCCACAGAAACCTACCACTGGGTTATACCAAGTGCTTTTGATCCAAGACCCACACATAACACTTAGGGAGTAATTTTGATGGAACTGTTTGCATGTTGGAGAGTGTAGGACCTTATTTTAGATTTCTTATCTAAACCAAGTAATTCTTGTATAAGACATCACAGTTATTTATACAATTTCTTTTTACTAAGCAGACTTCCAATGCTCTGTAGGAGTATCTCCAGGGTGAGTTTTAAAGATGGGAAGAGGAATTAAGATAACGATCTTACTCAAATTCCCAAAGTTAGGAGGGGTCAAATACAGTTGTTTTTATCTGCTGCCCAGTAGCAAATACATGAAACAGCTCACTCATACCAAGGTGTGCTGGTCCTTTCAGCGTAATTCTCACACTGCGACTCCCATGCGGTACAGCAATCACAGTCTCTTCCCCTAGGAAAATTTAAGAAATATTTTAGAAGTTATATAGCATCAGGGAATTTGCACATCACACAGCTAGACTGAAAACTGTCAAGTGTGTCTCAAAAATATTTAACAGGTTCCACACTTTCTTCTGTTAAAAATAACCACATTATTTTATAAAGTACAGTATACTGAGTCTGTTTGCTATACTATGCCACTATTAAGAACTACATGTAGACTTGTAAATCTTGCTCATTATTGGAAAATTATCTGCTTTAAAGAAAATAAACATGCCAAAATTTCAGTAGTGTATTAGAAGCATATTTCTACTTTGTTGTCCCAGCTTTATTTCCTAATCATTGACCTGATTTAAGGAATCTAAGTAGATTCCCCATTAGAACTTCCCTTTACCAAGCCCTACAGCTGTTCAGCCTCATGTTGCCCACACCTCATTTCCTGCTGCAGGTCACAGCCTTAATAAGTGGCAGTACTTACAGGAAATAAATCATCTACTTAACACTAACCCTGAACCAATTACAGACCAGTTAAGAGAAAATATATATTTGCTATTAAATATATATTAAAGCACTATCTGCATCTAACTTACCGTATAAGATCATTCCTTCCAGTAAGGGCCCCAAATTAAAATTTACCATAAGCCAAACCAGCCCCAAGTTGGACATGTCAATACAAAATGGCTTTTGGCTGCCTAAAAGGCCGCTTCAAATGATTACGTAAAATACACACTTACTGCTGTACGTTTTACAAGGACGAAAGTTATTATTTTCCATGTGTTATTTTCCATTTCCCAAGGTAGGAAATCCATGATTTGCCCAAACAAGCCGAGTTAACGGTCAAATCAATAGACTGGAGCGTTTTATGCCGCTGCAAGCAGCGCTCTTGGGACCAGGCAGGCACAGGGCCCAGAAGGGTCATGGCACCCAGGGCTCAGAGGAAGGTCCCCACCTGGGCCCGGCCACAAGCCTGTCCCCACACCCAGAGCCTCTCGCTGTGAGCCCTGAGCCTTCCCCAGGGGAATTATCACAGGATCCCGCATCAGGGGCCTACAAGGAGACACAGCAACGCGGGGGAACAGATCCAATCATGATTTTTTCTTAGCTAATGTAGAGCAGGAAGCCAGGGACTTGCACGGCCTTCAAGATACCACCAAATCACACGCTGTGGCAATGGACACAGGGAAGGGCTCTTCTTGCTTCTCATGAAATCTGTGTCTTAACAGGGAGCCTTCAGAAATTTCCAGCAACACAACTGTGGCTGAGGAAATCCACGGAAAGCCAATAAGGCTTCTAAGTTGACCAAATGCTATCTAACCATCAGCCTTCCCATCACGAGACCAAGGACGCTGTGCTTTTCGCTCTGATGTTGTAAAGGAAAATCACATCCTCTAATCACAAAACCACAAGCATTTTAAGAAAAGCACGCTGTAGGTTTCTCGCAGCAAACAACAGCAATTTTGCCAAAAGCCTATGGAAACAATGAAATGTGGCAGTCAATTATTTTCATTCTTTCAGATGCCTGTGCTAATGCTAAGGGCTAGCGCAGAGGGATTTCATTCTTGTAAGTTCAGAAAATAATGTTAGCTCAAGGTCAGTGATACATTGCTCCAGAATTACTCATATAATACTTTGAGGAAGAATATTTGAGTTTAGTTTTTAACTAAAAAGTAGTTGAAGACTATTTCTTGCTACTTTAAACCAGACCCTTTTACAGTAGATGCTAACACGCGGGGCCCTGGCGCTGTCTGCAGGTGATGGAGCCGGCGCTTTAATGAATAAATAATGAATTGAAATAACAAAATAATGAATAACGTCCAGTGTTTGCAGACTCGTGTGCGACGCGCAAGTATCCAACGGGAGCAAGCAGCTCAGTAGACCGCAGGGGGCTAACAGGACCCTACAGGCTTTCGTGTGGACCCCAGGGGCTTCTGTCCGCACGGGACCGGGCGGCCCCTATAGACTTTTGAAGGGCCTACGGGACCGGGAAGAGCCTGTGGGTTTTTGGGTGGCCTCCCGGAGACTCCGTGTGCACTGGGCCGGGGGGGGGCCT
>NW_010576766.1:349191-442714 GCF_000705375.1 Tinamus guttatus
ATGATCATCCTCGGGCAGTCTTTCCAGAAGAGGAAGTAAATTACAGGATAAAAATGAAAGTGAGATTCTTGGAATTCTGAATGGAGATGGGGAACTGGAAGAGGATGGGATAGAGCTGACCTAAGGGATTCCTTCACATTTGTCTTAAAACAGCTTTACTTAATACGAATTTAGAATTATCCAGGTGTACTTCCAAAACTAAATATTCAAAAGGCCCGTGCTTCTCAGTGGAAATCATATAACTCATATTCTTTAAGGATAACAAGTCTCCATCAGGCTGTATTTTTCCATCAAATCATTACGATCTGCAACGATACAAGCACTGAAGCCTTATACAGACATGGGGAGAGTTTCCACCTGAAAATCCATACTTAGAATTTCTTTTTCTTTTTCTTTTGCATAAACTAGCTAAATGTCTTTGCAAGTTAATTGCTGGCCTTATCTAAAACTGAAAACAAATTAGCTGAAAAAAATCACACAAAACTTGCAGGAACACTAGACTATAAAATCTGGCTCTAGAGGTCACATCAAAAACTGCAAAACACAGACGTGAGGTACTGTCTCCGTGCCGTGATGCAGAGACCCCTTCATGGATTCCCAAGGGATGCAGCTCCTCCTGCTCCTGGCTGCCAGGGGCCTCCTGTCCGTACCTGAGACTCTCCCAGCACATACACGTGTGCGCGCACACACACACACACACACTACACACAGCACTTGCTGATTAAGCTCCTGGACTGCTTTTACTTGCGATGGCAAGGTTTGATCCTGTTTCTATGGTGTTAATGTGGGTTTAGATTTTGGATTTTAAGGAGAGCAAGATCAGACTCCCTGCTATGGTAAGACTGGGAGCTAATCCCCAGGATCAAAATAAAGGAGCCACATTCCTGAGCTGAATCCAATTCAGCAGGTTTTATTTATTTTTCCATGTGGGCCATGGTGGACCCATTTACTGTTTCGCATACGGGCCAGTTGGGATTTTTTCCTCCCTTCTCTTACAGCAGGGCAGAGGATTTATTTCAGGCCTATAAAAACTGTTTCTTTCCATGTATTTGCTCAGCATTTATCTGACCAGTCGTCCAGGTCTGGTTCAAGGCTCTGTGCACTCTCGTGAACTGTCAAGCAAAGAGAACCAAAACCTCCAAAGATTCATGATCTTCCTGCAGGGCTCCCTTGGTCACACTGCCGCTGGCACATTTCAGAAGACGTCGGCACAGGGTCATATGCTGACCTGTCCAAAAAGAAGAACCCTGCATGGGGGGCACATCCGTCCTGGGTCTGCTCGAGTCCTTCCCTCGGTCGCCAGCCCTCGGGCCCACTCGGTACCTCATGGCTGCTCCTGCGCCCTCAGGCTGCCTCCGCGGCTGAGCCGCCGCTCCGTGCGCTTCGGAGGAAATACTTCCAGCGTGTGGTAACCTGCTCTTGAGAGAGACAGTACGGCCTCAACTCCTGTTAATTATTTACTCATTACTTGTTCTGGACCTCTTCGGAAATCCGTATACACTGGGGAAAACCGAGATGAGCGGTAAGCAAAGCACTGCTTGGCTACTCTGACTTAGTGAACATGACTGGTTGGAGAGGACAGAAACCACCAAGTGTCTCCAGAACAATCACATTCCAAAATCTCATCACCAGAGATTCCAAGTACAGGCGAGAATCTTCCAACATCCCCTTCTATCTCAGCTACCCCAAACACGCAGCGGAAAAAAGAGTTTATTCCAGCCATCGTTCTAGCAGGGAATTACCCAGACCTCTGTGTTTCAGCCTTTGCAGGCACGCTTTTCAACCTTAGTAGCTTAAAATATTTTTGCTGCAAACCGCATGACTTCATCGCTGCCCAGCCCACTGAAGAAAGCTGAAGTGTTTGCAGCTTTGACCAGAAGGCGTGACTGGTTTAAGCTGAAGCTCCAGATGAATCCCATGATATATTTGGACAGTGACCCTGACCCTGGAATAACTACTGGAATTATTTTCAGTAATAGAGAAGAGCAGGCAAATGACATGCAAAGCTACTAAACCGTAAAACATAAACACATTTAAAACGCAGAGCACCAGAGCACTGACTTCTAAGTTGGTGCTCATGAGCTACGCTTACCTTAATTCTAACAAGAATTTATTTTAGAGGAGTTTTAGTTTAGAGATGTTGAATCCATTATCATGTAAAATCTTCAGCCCTTTTTAAAACACGAAAACTCTTTTGCATTTTTTATGCGCAAAGATATACAATTAGCAGCCCATCAAGAAAATGGATTTCAAGTAAATTTAGTGTGAATTAAGTAATGAAATGGCCGATGTCCTTAAACAAGAAAATTTCAAAGACAGAACTGGAAAGTAAGCAAGGGAGTCTTATGAAATTTGTAGCAACCCCAAACTAACCAAACAAAATAAAGCCCTGTGATGAAAAAGTACTGTTACTGTTCCTTCTCAGAAATATGGAAGTGCAAGAAAGCCTGGACTGACTCCACTTTGTAGAGTAAGATTTAATTTTGTCTTTTGGGGGTGGGATACAGCAGAGCGCAAACTCTGTTATCAGGCAATGAAAAAGCCTACTCCATTTCCAGTGTTTACTTCAGACTAACTCTAGTTGGATCCCGTGAAATACATTTGCATTAGCTGCTGGAGAACATTAGGTGCTTTTCTGGAGCAGCCTCACCCAAAAGAAATTCAGTTCATGCTCTCCAAAACTATTCTATGATGTGAACGGAGGAGCAGTACGCAGGGATCATCTGGAGACTGGCTTCGAAAAATATATACTTGTTATCCAAACTGAAATACTAATATATGAGCAATTCTATCCCTTCCCACACAGTCTTCCTGCCAAATCAGTCCCAATGCTCTCTCCTGACTCCATGCAGGAATGGTTTTCCCCCTTCCTTTCACCGTGTTCCTGATTCCGTCTCCCACCCTAGATTCCTTATTTAATCTCAATCTCCCCATCTTCCTCTTTTGGTAGTTAGGTAAACCCAGTGTATCAGTCCTAGATCTTTCTCCCACTTTGGCATATCTGTCTCATCCGTCATATCTTCACCCTAGGGCCATAGCATCAAACTGTTCTGTTCAGCTAATCTCACTTTGCCTTTTCCTCTCCTCATACTGTCATTTAATCCCATTACTGCCATCATAAACCCGAGAGGGTAAGAAGCCACTGCAAGCTCTCTTCCCTAAAGCTGGAACACGAGGATGGAGGCATCCCCGAGAGCCCATTGGGGGGTGCCCACCCCACACTGGAGCGGAGCAGAAAGCAACAACTCTGAGGACACTTTTTAACAGCTTAACTCTAGAATAGGAACCTGATAATTCATCCCAAGGAGATTGCATACGTACAGTCTTGTATGTGTAGGATGTTGACAGACGACAAACCAGAAAACACTTAGAAAAAGACAAACTTTTCAAATGTTAGCTGCTCACATCCATGAAGCCATGAAGCCCTGAGCATGAAGTGGTTTTTTTTTTTTTTTTTGCAAGGGGTTATGGTAAAATATGCATTGATGTTCACAGATATTGCAAAAGACTCATCCATGACCAGAAGACTTCTGCCTGCCAAATTTCAAATCCCTGATCTGTGATCAAGTCCAACAATGGGGGGTGTTAAGGCATTTAAAGAAAAGGTTGCAGGAATGTTTTGACAGGGGGAAACAACATGTTTTTCTCTATCCACGTCCTTGGAATATGCTGAATTTTTTGGCTGAAAGTCCTCCAAAACATTTAGCACCTGGCATGGAAAGTTTCTAACTCAAGTGCTCAATTTTGCAAAAAAAAATCCTTCATACAAGCTGAAGTATCAGGCAGTCTTGACAATAAGAGTTCCTAGCTCTACGTACAATAATTTTAAGGAGGGTCAAAGACACAGGGTACCCAGCTGTCACGAACCCGAGCCAGCTAATGGCACTACCCAGAGAGCCTCCTAATATCAAGGCACTAAATAATCACCCTGGCGCAAGGCTTCTGCTTACATAAAAGTGTAAACTGGAATTAGGCTTTTGATGAAGTATATTTGGGGATGACAGCATACAAATGTGTGGCAGGAAGTGACCCACGATAAATTACACAGTGCACAAAAAACAAATACATGAAATGAAAAAAAAGAGAATAGCTGCAAAGAATTAACTTATTACTATGTTTTATACGAAGCTTTTAGTAAAAATCTATGAAAGTTAAGGCTTGTGAATATCAAAGACTTACGAGAATCAAGACCAGCCTACATCAAGTCTGTGCTTCATTCTCTCTTAATAACAGAACCTGCAACCCTCCTCCTTGGTATCAGAACCAGAACACTTTCCTACCTCTTCTTGCCAATAACGGTGCAGAAAGCAGACATCAGGGCCCAATCCTACAATTTTTCCATGTGCACAAAGTGCAGTGAAGTTAATGGGAGTTCCATGCACATTGTGCTAGAAACTTCAGGACCATGATATCTCATTTCCCAATGGGATGGTACATTTTACAACCTATTACACTTTCTGTTTGAATATCATTAGTCAAATCTTTAATCATTTTACCAGAATGTTAGAATCTGGCTTGCTGGCAGAAATCTTTCTTACTTTGTCTTTCAAAGGCAATTAAGTGTTGGTAGAAAAAATAAAGAACTTTTGAAATGACAGTTTGTTTCATATTTGTAAAACAGTAGGACTTCTTTCAGTGCTGTTTAATACTAAGATCTGACAGAAACGTTCTTTTTTTAAAAAAAAAAAGATACAGGAGCTAATAAACCAAAGCAAGTCCTTTATGAAAAATCATTTGCTATCAGTGTCTAAACTTTTCATCTAAAAACAAGGAACAAGATAACTAGGTGTTTTTATTTTCCTTTATGCTCCCTTTTTTCATAATAAAATCTTTGGTTGTTGCTCTCTTTCCCAGTTTTCAAATGTGCCTCATTGCACAATAATTATACATCCAGCTCACAACCATCTTTTTTTCCTTTTTTTTTTTTTATTAACATTTCGGTTGCAAAGAAAAGTTGATTACATGAAAGCACTTTCACACTGTGTCTTGAAGAACTTAACCCAGAAAGATGTTGCTTGTCATCATCCTAATACCATGGTACTAAATGGTACTAAGACAAAGGTTTTCATTTTAGTAGTGCATGCATGCTGTCCTGCTTACGTGGACTATAAATTCATTCACATAATCTTCATAACCCATGCAAGGCAATGGGAAGCTTTCCACCAAGTGAAGTGAGATGCAGGAGCCGTTAGCTGTGCCACAACATCACAAGTGAAATTACATTATTTTTGTTGGCAATACCCAAAACTGTCACAAAATGCCTCTTTCAAAACCAGGCTTTTTCTGCACTGTACTTACTTAAAAAAAAATAAAGAGTAATAAATTATGAACTTTTTAATTCATTTATCAAGAACTAGCCAGCTAAATTTGCCAAATGAACAAATTTAGTTTGGGTTGCCTTAGAGGTAGCTAGGGTTTCCCCAGGAACTGCCCTTCTATAGGACAGTTTCTATCAGTGTTAAACTGGAATAGACAATACAATTTCCTTTTGTTTCTGCTCCTGCCCACATCAGAATGAGGAAGAAATACAGACATATGCATGTGCATGCATATGCCCATATATAAAATATATAACACATAGAAACATAACTAATGCTACAAATATATTAATCATTTTTGCTTCGCAAACGCTTCATTTATGCTGTGCAGAAACTCAGAGTATTTGGCCTGATGAACTGAATAAAAGAAAAGACAAAAACGTAGCCTCCATGAAAAGTCTTCTTTAGCAGAGTGCAAAAATTGAAGACGTTTGCTCAGTGTTAGGATGAACAAACACAAAGCCTTATAAATTACTGAACTACAATCTCCAGGCTAAGAAAAAGACCTCCAATAAAGTCAAGGCAAAAAACGACAAGCATAGCCCATCCAACACATGAAAAAAAGGCTGCGTTTAACTTGTGTAAAATTATTCTGTGAGTTTAGAGATGCTGCCACAAAAACGTTCATATTTTTGATAGGATTACCTTTGTTAAACAAACATATTAAATCACAAGAATTATGCACACAAACAGTATAATGTAGCCTAACGCGAAAACCTACAGACCGATATAATTCACTGCATTGTAAGGTAACATGCACTAAGATAATATACGCTACACTTCAAATTACATTTATACTTAAGCATCCTCCAAGCAGCAACATAAAATAAACACAAGGAAATATTTATGTGTACTGCAAAAAGTACCAAGCATGGTTCAACATACAACAGCTTCTAAAATCAGGCCAAAGATGTTTCTTTGCATGCACAGAAACGGTACCGAAACAGATGCAGCTGTCCCAGACTGCTGCTTCATCTACCTGTTTCCATCTGAACTCATCTTTGAACACTGACTTTATTTTAAAAGCACCAGGCATCACTCTCGCATCTGTGGCTGTACAGGAAGGTAAGGGATGCCAGAGGTATCATGCCAACGTGACAAACGGAACAAATTTGAGAGAACTGCTTTCCCACATGATAAGCAAATAGGACCAAATATTATGTGATGACTGGAGCATCACCTGCAAGGGTGGAAAGCACACAAAGTCACAGGCTTCAGCCCATTCTCCTCTCATCCATTATCTGCTCAAACAACTGGTTTAGCTGATGAAACTGTGTCTTCAAAGAAAAAAAGAGTCCGACATGACAATCTGCCCTGATTTGTCCCCCACAGCCTGGTCAGACTCTTAAGGGTCCAGTAAAAGGTCCAATTTTGGCATTCTTCCTCTCACACATTCAATATTACTGAGACCTACAAAGCTACTCACAGTAAGGTGCTACTTTGAGGAAAAACGGCAGCATCTAAGACAAACACATGAAACTGAGAAGGGAATATTATTCCCTTTAAGCCTTCTGCTTTTGCACCATACAAGCCTCTGAAGTTCAACTGTCTTAGACACTTTAAAAAAAGAAGAAAAGTTAAGTTAAAAAACAGGCACTTTCAATCACGGGCCACAATTTCCATAAAACCATCTATAAGATGTTTCCATGATTTAAAAACTTTGCTACAGCATCACATATATTGCAACATGAGGATACCCTCTAAAATAAGATGTATATCTTGATGGTTATTCCTGATAGAATGAATTGAGTTCCTGCACAAAAAATGCATATCTCAAATTCTTTCCTAGCTATACCCTAATGTGTGGTATCCCTAGTGGAATTTTAACAGACTAATCTAGCACAGATTTTAAAATAAGTAGCTTTGGAAAACTGCAAACAAGTATATAGTGAAAAGGTCAGACTCAGTAATATGGATGTTAATATACAAGCAGAAAACATAGTCAAGGATAAATTAACAGAGGATCAATTTGCAACCTACTTTTTTCTGGTGAGAACTGTGCCTTAGCTTGTCCCCTCACAAGCCTGCATGTTGAACCATCTCCTGCACAGATTCCACAGTTGTCTTCCTTGGCATTGCTCCCAAGTTGTCGATCACAGCCTACTGCCTGCCAACATCAACACCACAGTCAGAAGGAGGGCAAAGCTGTAGTAGACATGCTCAGATTTCTGGAATTTTATTTATTATGTTATCCTTTTGATTTTATGAGCTGGCCTCATTCTTTCAAAGCATATCTTGCTTTTCATATTTAAACTATATAAGATCTTAAAAGCACACTGTGATTTCCATGATTTTAATAATGAACCACAACAATTGATATATTTAGCTATTCAAACATAGGAAATACATGAATCACTTTCCAACTGCATATGTGAACGTACACCATTGAGCATTATTCTTTACAAAGGACAACTGTTTTATTTAGAATTTGTTTTTCATCACCTGTTAAATTATGTCTGGGAAAGGATTAATGCAATGAAATAACTCACATTAAATATTTAAAGGGCACTCAGCCTTCAGCGTCATAGACAAAAATTCCAGAGTAGGGATGCATTTGTTGTCCTGCCTAGCAACATTTAATTGACATTGGTGTTTATTTCCTATTCACTACACACAGTACCAGTTACATATATATTTGTTAATCAGAATTTATAAAACCTGGATGGCTCAGTTCTCTGCTTTTGACTTAATTTTTCTTTTTGACTGTGAGATCTGATCTTTGCAATATTTACTGTAGAAACATTCCAGTCAAACCATTGACAAAAGTGTTTAGAAAGCAAACTTTTGAGAAACTCTCATCTGAAAACTCTCTAACTGTAAAGCAAACTGTTGCAGGTTTCCCTTTTTCTTCAGATCAGTCACACAGGCATACAAAAGGGAAGCCTTAGAAGGAGGAAAAGACAACAATGACTAAAAGTGCCTGTCTGATGAAGAGAGAAAGATATTTGGTCCCACAAAATTATCTTCTCAGTGTTTAGAAGAAGGTGTATCAAATGCTAAGCAATGCGTTAAAAAAAGAATATGCAACCTCAAGCTTTCTCAAGTCGACCTGTATGCCTCCTACACCTACACTTCCCTAAGAAGGGCAGCTAATTTATTGCAGATTTTCTTTTTTTCCTCCCAAACTCTGAACTGACAAATGGATAAAAAGCACTGTGGAAACTTATGGCTAAAAGGAGCACTAGAGCTCTGAAGTTGGCCTGTGCTCTGCTCTTCCTATATAAAAAATGCTTGGAAGGGGCAGCCGTCACTGCCAAGATCCGCTGCCTCTGCTCCGTGCCAGAACTGACACGCGATCCCCTCGGAGAGCCGGGGATGGAGGCCGCGCGTAACAGGCAGGCCTGGGTCTTCCAAGCCCTGAGTAAACACACGCACGGAGCACAGATCATGGACAATCACGGCCAAACATGGAAGTGAGAGCTCTGCAAGTCTCACGTTTCCAGAGAAGAGGCAGCGCAGCGGCCCCCTCTCCCGCTCCCTGTTGCCCTCTTTGCCGCGGCCCACTCTCTCCGAAGCTGAAGGCTCTGTGGAGGGAAGTTAACTGCATGGATTATACTAAGGTAATTTAGCTGGGAACCATGTTGCACTGAAAAGCATCTGCCTAATTTTTACTTCTTTAGCTGGGCATTTCACAGGGAAGCAGGTTTATGCATCGCCTGGGGCTACAGCACCTCTCTTTCCGCCCTTCCCTTCCATAAGTCCATAGGTACGATGCCACGCGGCACAACGCGCAGCAGGCACATACGGCATGCTCTGCGGGGCCAGGAACACCAAACCTGGCAGGGATCCATCGGCTATCAGGAAGGAATGCTGCCCAGACCTGTAGGCTCTCCTTAAGGTCGCTAGACCCTGTGTTTACACCTGCTACAGAGGCGCTTTCAGACACTGGATCACCAGTGTTGAGACATCACAGCAACACCATCCCGGGACTTGTCTCCTGAAAGATGGTGGCGTGACGGCCCATGTGAAGCAAGAGCGAAAAGTCATGGAATAAAGAGATCGTAAAAATATGGGAGACTAAGGTGGTAAGAAAAGGGATATGGCAGGAAGCACTGTGAAATGTAGAAGATGAGAGAACATCCCCTTCTTGGAAAGAAGGCTAGGAATTCAATGCTGAATTCCATGGTGGATGGTTGCAAGGGAACTTCACAGAAGAAGAGAACATATACAACACCAGTGTTGTAATTTAGGATTGGAGTAGGAGTTAAAATGTTTTCATTTTAAGATATTACTTCAGTAATATCTTCAGTCAGATTCATGACTGATACACTAAAAAAAAAAAAAAAAAAAAAAAAAAAAAAAAAAAAAAAAAGAGAGAGAGAGAGAAAAACAGTCCTACCTTCCTATTTTAGCAATTGGTATTGAGAAACGAAAGATAACTATAAAGCTCAAGCAGCAGAAGCTGACTGCACGCCAGTATGAATCAGAAAGCAGATATCATTTCAAAGGGCATAATAATTCGGTGCTTGACACAATGATTGGCCTTATCCTTGACACCCCCCTTCCAGCGCCCCGCTCCACAACACACTGAGCTCCTTTCTGACTGCTGCCACCTCCCTTCTCCGCTCACCCCGGGGCAGAGCTGTGACCTCCCTCCCCACCTCGCAGCGACGCTGCAAGAGTAAATGTCCTTAAAGGTCCTGAAACACCCGCGTGTGGCAGCCATGAGGACCATACAAGTAGTTGAGAGTTTGTATTCCCCTAGCGTAGGCTTTTAAAAATATTTATGGTTCCCCACCTGCTTCTCCTGCTCTTATTCTCATAAAGACAATACCAGCACATAGAGGTAAACTGTTAGGACTACTGCAAATATAATATCTCCCCAGATCCCACAAACACATTTCTATTTTAGAGCATAATCTCATTTTCTCAATATTAAGAATATGTTTATTCACTCATCAATTAATTCTCAAAGGGCAAATTAAGCTGTACATTGTGATACTCTATGTGAGAAATTGCTGTTTTTATTAAACTATTGTATGTTTTGAGGCTACAGAGCTTGCAAGGCTTTGGTGGGAGGAGAGCGTAGAGCAAGCAGAGGACTTCCAAGCACAGCCCCTTAAAGCCCAACATGACGATAATAAACATACAGTATAACTGGGCCGTAATGCACAGTCACTATGAACATAAAGTCTTACTACACAGAACAACTCTGTGAACAAAAGCCACTATTATGTCCATGGTGAAAAACAAGGAAAAGGGTAATCAGCACAACAGAATATGCCAGCGAACTGTTTCATGTTTATTACTTTCTTTTTCTCCTAATAATGCACAAAAACACCCAGAAAAGCAGACAGAATAGCTGCTATAGAAGACTTGGATATGGGAAAATCTTTACAGCACTCCTGCCTGAAAAGGTGGCATGTTCAGCTAGATGCATTCACCGTCAAGGGACCTTCCTTCCAAGATTGTGCTTGCATCAATTGCTGTGAATACGAGTATCAAGCAAGGATATCCCAGGACACAATTTAGAAAACAGCATAGATCAGCATCACAGTTTAGGCCTGAAGTTTGTATAAAATTTTAAACTTTAACATTAAGCACTCCAAATATCCTGCAGATTTTGATGGGATTGGTCTCAAATTCGAGATCTCAAAGTGTTGCTACCGTAGGACTTTAGTAAGCTATACATCAAAAACATGATATATGTCAAATTTGAATGCCTAGAGATAGTCTTTTATATCTCTATTTGTAAAACTTTAAGTGTTAAAAGAAGTACAATATAATAACACAATAAGAACTGTTTTTTTTTAAGACAAGCTGGGTAACAGCAGATCTTGCCAAAATAACAGGAAGCTGCAATGTATAGCTTTGGAAATCAGGCCCCAGCACCTGAATGCCATATATGGTATTTTGGCACCAAATATAAATTAAGGTATTAATATTTTAGCCTGTAACTTTGTTTGTAAAACAAAGAAGTTAATTCAAGAACCATTTTAAAGAGGGCACCTGTGCATTTGCATGCAAAACTCCAATGCAGATAAGAGAGAGAAAAAAAAAAACACTCCACAGAAAAAAAACTCAGCTCTACACAACATCTCAGCAAGCCAGAGAGGTCTGATGATTGTCATGATTAAATGTTTGTTCGGGTTAATTTAACCCACATTGCTAGCTGTTTACAGAGCAAAGGGATCAGCTATAAATATTATAGGCAGAATGGGAGAACATCTGCAGGGTTTTAGGCCATAGTCAAAAATAATTATATTAGGCAATTTTAACATGGACTACATAAATGAAACATGCGATAATACAAACTGTAAAATGGAAGAACTGGGAACCTTTTACACCAAAAAAAAATCAGTCATAAATACTATCATTAAAAAAAAAACACACACACAAGTACTCTAATGATTAGGTTGCAGCCAAGTTAGCCCAAGCAAACAGAGCTGGGAGAACACTGACCAAGGTGTAGCAGTATGAAGAACACACAGAAATTCAATTTAGAAGAGAAGTTTTGAGGAGCAGATATATTTAATAAATAAGTCCTATGGTGTACCTACGACTTTGGATAGGCTGGAATTGTTTTTGGAAAATGGCCTGATCCATGACTGTTTTCGGACAGAGCCTGAATATATTATTTGTTTCTCTTCCCACCCCCCTCCCTCAAACAAAAACAGAACTGTGCTAGAGAAAAATATTGTTTTGTTACAAGCAGCCAGAATAGAAGGCATTTGGTCAGGCAGCAAAGAGCTGAAATGCTCGCCTGCTTCAACAGTGCAGTAAACTATATGTTAGAATGCTAAAGCTGTTCTGAAAGACAAAACTGAGGGGTGTTAAGTATTTTGTAGCATGCTTAGAATAGTTTATGAAGTTCAGAAAGGCAAAGGAAGAGTAAAAGGTCAGCCTATAAAATAGAGTAATACAAATGAAAGAAAATTGAAATTGCTGCTGATCTGTTAGCTCCTACTACTTTTTTTTTTTTTTTTTTTTAACTTTTTTCTGGTTCTTAACCTCTAATTCCTCAGCTGAGGATTTAGACTGAAACAAAAAATGAATACACCATGTTAATTTTTTATTTTCTGAAAGTCAACATAAAACCTCTCAAATTTTCCTTTCTTCAACAGATGTTTATCATTAATTATGACAAGAAAATGGACAAGACTGCAAAGCGGTAGATTTTTAATGAAGATTCCCATTTAACAAAAAGGGACTCCAGTAAAATCCTGCAAACTCCTCCAGAGTCTCCTCTTAATGAACAGAAATGCAAACACTGGCTAGAGTTGCTACACAGAGTTCAGTGCTGGATCAGGCTTTGAAATTGCAACTTTTTCTTGTTAGGTCCCAGTTTTAGACCTCCTTAACTTTGTTATTCCCGTTAGTGACCCCTCCCTCCCCTACTTAGGGGCTCTCCTGACAAACAGGCATGGCCCCTTTTTTGGGGTAAAACCTCCACTTCAGGGGGTGAATTGTCAATTATAAAAATGGGATGTTAAAGACTCAGAGCCACATACCTAGAACAGAGTGCCTGCAGATGTGCACCCACTCCGGAGAAAAAGAAAACCGATAGGAAATGAAGAGAAACACTAGGATCTGTGCATAACAAGCACCATTTAAGTGGAAGTATCCTTATTACTATTGTAAGCATGAAATCGTATTCTCCAATCTTTCTCTTTAAGAAATGGCTTGCCCCCCTTCCCTGGTCCTCTGGAGCCAGGAATCCAGGTACAGCCAGAAAAAACAAACATGCTGAGCTCTCCTAACACAAGGGGCCACAAGCAAATAAATCACTGCTATTTTTATTTGTGACAGATGTATAAATTCTATGAAACATTCTGATTAAAGTTGTGCTAATGCCTTTCTTTTTCCCTACCTTCTGTATCTTAGACTAAGCTCTTTAGCAGAGGGACCATTTATATATTCAGCAAACAACTCATTGAAAAAGTTATATATTTAATGCTAGTTTATTATTCTCAGCTGATTCTGATGGATTTTTGATGCATACAGACCGTCATTTATTAGAGCTGCCTAGCAGTGCCATTAAAATGATGTCTTAGTTCATTATGCTTTCCAGTGTTCCATATTTCTGGAAGAGCAATGGCAGCTCAATGTCAGGGAGCAATGTTATTTTTTAAAATGATTGCTTTTAAGAAAATAAAAATAGAAAAATCAATTCAATAGACTCACACAAGGACACAATTAGCATCCTTCTAATTGCCTAGCAAACCACCCAGTGCTTGGGGAAAACCAAATGAGTCTGCTCAGCTCTGTGCACATTAGCACTTTGGGGTTTCCATCAGCCTCGCTATTTCCAAAGATGCTAACTGCATGTGCTCACAAAAATGTACTGCTAATGGGACTTTAATGCAAAGGTAGAGATGGCTTTTAGCAAGATTCACCCAAAGCAGAAGACCCTGTGGATAATTTAAAGGAAAATCTCCAGTGCAACTCACTGCTTGAAACATGAAAGAAATGTTGAGCTAGGAGCCACACTGCAACAGGCTCAAACACACATAATATTTATATTCTTCCCAAGAAAGTGATAAAGTTATTTGATAAAGAATTATTTCTTTCAAGGCCTAACCAGTCTCCAGATATCCTGGTATGCGCTGCCCAATAGTTTTCATTTTAAAATGTTCCTATAACAGAACAGCTGCTGGCCAGTTTTAGTAAATTCATCCTGAGTAAGCTGGGCCACTCATCTGCTCAGAGGTGGCAAATACTGTGTGGACTAGATGCAATTTGTTTCCACTTCCTCTGAAATTTGGCAAGATGTGAGAAATATTGAATGAAAGTAGGTTATGACACCAACCAGATTCAATGGAGTGATGCGACTGCCCTGCCGCCAGCAGAGCCGTTCTCATAACCAGCCTATTTACGTCAACCTTACAAGAGATCAGAATTAAGATTAAAACGGAACTAAGAAAAACAGTCACATACTTTTAAAGGTTGTCAGCACTGCACAAGATAAAAGATATCCTCAGAACTTCTTTGGCAAAAGTATCTCCTCCAAGTCTTGTGACTTGACTAAGAAGGGACACATGTTTCCTTTCAACATTTGCTAGTAAAAGAAAAAAACAGCAACAAAAGGGAAAAATCCTTACATGCTCACTGAGATAAATTTCTATTGCTGTTTATTAGAATCACCCTGAATAGGGAGAATTAAAATTCTCAAGATCTTGGTCAAGGAAGAAGGATTTTTATTTCCACAAACATGGTCACACCCAAATATGCCCAAAATTCCAAGCAGAGAAATATTAAAAGCTGAACCATCATGTTCTATCATAGTATAGGGCTATTTTTCCATCAACATCAGCTATTTTTTGCATTTTCTCCCGCCCCACAGATTTGCCACGCAGACAGATGTTAGGAATGTGTGCATTCACACAATCAACACTGAATTTTAAATAGGCCTATGGCCTAATTATGGTTATAAAAACACAAATATTAAGTCCATCAAGTGAAAGTCATGCCGCATCTTATTCAATATTTCCCATGCATCTTTGTGCTGTCCTGAAATCCAGCAGCTGCCATTCAAAGCCCATCTAACCATTTACTCTGTAATCTGTGCTCACATCCGCTGCCTTGTGATAACTTCAGCTTGCAGTTTATTCCTACGCAGATAAAATATGGCCATGTAGGGAATATAAAGAAAAGACTCCCACTGCTTCTTTCCCACGCTTATAATCTCCAAGTAATTGATTCTGACAAGCAGAGGGAGATACAGCAAGATTTCCCTACGAAAGCGAGGCCGTAGCTTGGTGCATCAGCTTTAAGCAACGTTTTCAGTTTCTGGTTTATTTTCACTGAATATTGACCTTGGACTGAGGCAGGGTTTTGCGCTCACACAGACCTCTCCGAGCTCTCCCGCTCCCTGGTTGTACCTACGCTCACCTGCCACCGTCCTGAGGAGCCAGAGGCCTCGCGGCCCAGCCAGGACAGGGCAGCCCAGCAAGGGCAGGGGGACGTGGGGCCCAGCACGTGTTAACACAGAGAATCCCCCTCCTTGGGGACCTCGTGGGGACGCTCACTAACTGCCATCCCAGCCCACCGCTTCCCAGCCACAGGAAGCAGCTCTCCCAGGTGGCCGCTTGAACTGGTTGAATTGGCAGTGAGAGCAGGAAGTTTTCCTCTGTGTATGTCCAGCTGTACATTGATGAGAAAGCAGGGAGTAAAGGGAGTCAAAATGTAAAGCTCAGTGAACGGAGGCATAAATGCAGAATGACGGGCACGAGGAGGAACAGCAGGAGGTTTAAATTCCCCAGTCACCAATACAGGGGAAAAGAATGTACGGCAATAAAAGAAACAGAAGATAAAAAATACACTGCATAAAATTCACTGCATACTAAAGGGATCCTAAAAAGACTTTCCACATAATTCTGTGAATATTTTATATCTTGAAGACAAGAGGCTAAAAAGTGTTCCCCCAATTCTGTAAATCCACTTCCATCAAATAAAACTAAGTGTTTCCAAAACACTTAACTCTTACTAGAGGATCTATCACATGCTGGGGCAGCTGAGAGCTTATTGGACCACCCAGCAGAGGAGCAAGTACTCCTTCCCACACAGTTTCCAATTATATATATATATATATACACATACATATATATATATGTAAAATATACATACATGCACAGGTTAGGAGACAAATTCCTACTGGGCTTCTGATTTTTGAGAATGCTTTTAAAAATACTTTCATGTGTAGAATCAGATTATGTGCCACTTCTCTGTCTGAGCCCAACCAAGTTTGCCTTGTTAGAGGAAGGTGAAGTTGGCACCTGGGCGATCTGAAGGTGACTCAGGCTCCAAGTTCAACAACATAAAAGAACAACCCTTGAGTTGCTCTACGGGCTTTATCACTGTTCAAAGGTTTTAGCACCTTGCTGAGCTGGAAAGTAAAACCACAAATGTACACACTTAACTAAAACAAAACAAGACTTGGCAGACAAAATCACTTGGAGAAAAAGGTGTAGAGACAGGGCAAACTGGAGAGCAGAGAATCCACCGCTTATTCAACAAGAAGGATTAAATGCATAGACATAAGGAACTCGTGGGCAGTCTTCCTCTGCAGGCAGCAGCAGCATAAGGAACGATGCTGCTGGAGGTCCTGAGCTTGTACATGTATGACATGAAGACTGACTCCTAGGCAAGGAGCTCCCAGTGTCTCTGGGAAAGATCCAGGCAGCCAGTGCTGGTGCCAGCAGACACAGGTCTCCGCATGCAGCAGAACAAGCAGCAGACAGGGAACAGAGCACCTGCCTCACCGGCACCATCTCCATGTGGAGACACACACAGCTGCTCTACGATCCCTGGGACCTGTGGATACCATTGCAGCTCAGCAGGGTCCAGCTTCCTGCACCACCATTTCCAGCCTTTAAATAGGGAACAACAATCCTTCCTTTGGAATTTTACTTTCCTATCTTTTTAAATATTTATCTCTTTAGGGCATTCCATACTATACAGACATATTTTTCTAATAATGATAATGGGTCCCTCTTCTCCTTTGCAATTATGACAGTACCATACAGCACTAATAAGCAACATGCTGTTGATCCTAGACGTAAGCAGCAAGATTTTACCAGAGGTGTAGAAACCTTACTCGAGAACACTTTCTTAACGGGGGTCTGTTGCAACTGAAGCATCTTCATGCTCCAAAATGTACTTTCAGCCCATTCACTTGCTACTCAATGGTATCTAGGAAAGAATGGTAGCACAGTGTAAAGGCCAGCTTAGCACAAAGCTACCATGAAATCAATTCCTCCCATGACTGAGTTACTTGGGGTTTGAAGGCTCAATAGGTGAAAAAGACAACATTCAAAAGTAAGAAAAAACCCACACTGATTTTTTTAAACTGTTATTTAACTGAGAATTAACTACTCTGCCTAATTTACATCTTACAGAAAGGTGATTCGCATCTTACAAAAAGGTCATCTTCAGTAACCTCACCCCCATCACGATTTGCTTAAGTGCAAGATTTAGAAGCCAAATAACTATTTTAATAAGTATCTCCTGAAATTCCAATCAAATTCTTCAATAAATTGAGGAAAGCACAAAAGAGAAATGCCTATAGTTTTAAGGAACCAACATTTCTTTGAAGCAAAAAATATTCCTAAATGCCTTATTGTGTACTATAATACACAACATATCTATACTATACATGTACATGTATACACACAGAGTATATAATTTAATATTTGCAGTGCTTTTGCTGGAAAGCACTGAGCTTTGCACATCTGTGGTAATACTGGATGGAAAGAAGTGTTCTTTCCTAGGACCCAAACTTCTTGTCCACCGTGGGCTGTCCTTTAAGGCATTTACATGTTCATAAAGAAATATCTACAGGCGCCCAAAGGGAAAGCAACTCTCATGATAAAGGGAGTCAGGTTCAGAAAAACTTCATAATCTGGTATGATTTTAAGTGTGAACAAACCTAATGAATCACGAAAAATGTGTGTGATAGACTTCCAAAAGTTTAAAATACCTGTACACAATGGAAAAATCTAAGGGATATTTACATCAAGTGCTCTTTGGTGGCAAATGCAGGAGATACCTCCACAGTGTCTTACAACACATAACCAAATGGAAATAATATGGTAGAATTCAATGGCTTTCGCCATGTGGGATGTGTTTGGATGTCAGCTAAATTTATGCCATATGCTACAGAGCATAGTGTAGTGTCTGCCTTTTTTGGAGCACAAACACTCGCTGACACTAAATGGAAAGTTCACTGCAGGATTTACATCATCTTTGACCTAATTGTGACAGAAGTGCTCAGGCTGCTCCCCAGGACTCTAGATGTTTTGGGTGATGCGTGTTTTTATTGTCCAAGCACATTGTTCCAGATTAGGAAAACTGTCACTGTAACTATTTCAGGTACTGAATGTATTAAGATCCCATTCTGCATTTTGGTAGAAAACATAGGTCCATGCAAATTAAAAACAAAAAACAAGCCGAGGGAAGGCCCCAGGGCAGCGGGAGCAACTGGGTAAATGTTGCCCACACGTCTGACATGCAGATGTTTTTAAATGTCTCCACCCACATCCAGATGGGCACAAAAAAGCAGAGACTAGCAAAATATCAAGCAAGTTAAGTGTGAAAATCCTCCCAACAGTGAAGTTTTGACCTGTCCCCACTTAACACAACAGCCCCAGCTATTTGCTTTGGTAACAGAAGCAAGGCAGTAGCAGACTAAAACACGATCAAACGGTCTGGCTGAGCTAAGCCTCAAGCAACCCCCAAATTTCCCATATTAACTTCCCATTAAACTCTTCCCCGCTCCACTGCTTTTGGCTTGTACTTCCCCCTGAAGCCTCAAAGTTTGGTTATCCAAAGAGCAGTTTTGTTGTCTTGCGGTTTCATTGATGCTGCTTCATAGAGCTGGACCTGACTTGGTAAGGGACGTGCAAGGAATCAGAGCTGCAGCCGGACAAGGAGACCTTAATGCCCCACAAATTCACCCCACGCCAAGGAGAGAGGCAGAGCAAGCCTGAGGAGCGCCAGGCTTGGTGACACAGCTCTACCTGAGCAGGAACAGGAAAACCCACGAAAGCAAAATCGCGCTCGTGTGTGTACGGAGGGGGGACGCGCTTCCTATAAAACTGCCAACTCTCTGAGACAATAAATGAGCAAAACCAGCACCAGTTGGAAAGGGACCCAGGCAGGCCAGTCTCCTCACAGTAACTCTTTGGTGCTCCCAGGCATAAAATCAAAGATATCCACATCAGCAGTATGACATGTTTATTTAGATGAGTTAACTGTAAAAACACTTGCCAAGTAATTTGCAGGCTGTGCCAAGTATATGTCAGACCCCAACAGACTGATCTTACAGCAACAATTGTGGAGAATCACAATTTTTGCTGTCTGTCTCTTAACAGCAGTTGACTCCACAACCACATTTTTCCAGGAAAGATTAGATGTCAATTTGTTTTCTTTTCGTGCTTAAACAGGAGTAGGAACAGAGATCCGTGTCAGCTCCTGAGGAAATCCCCAGGTAGGCCTTTCCTTTTTTTAACAAGAAACCAATCTTTCCCCTCAACCCCCAAAACCGTCCACTCAGACTGAAAGGTTACTGAAACGACCCAAAAATTTAGAGGCCATGAAATCAAAACCTGTGCTTGGTAATGAAAACTGCAAGTGTTGATGAAAAATGAACAATTCAGGAAAACCTTTAAGCTATTTGTGCGAGAACTGAACCAGCAAAATACTAGCGAATTTTAAAGGAGGAAATTTCTTTTTCTGCATAACTACCCCATAAATAGCATTGACTTAGAGGAAACACAGTGAAAGCACCTAACAGTTTAGAGGGTTAGGTTAAGTTATAAAATCACTAAATCTCCTAAGTCACAGCACAGAACATATCCTAACCATGTACTTTTTTCCAAGCAGATGTTATCCCAAAAATATTTTTCTGAAATTAGATGAAATTATGAAAAAAAAACAGAAGCAGTGCAAGAGATGAAGAAAAGAAATCCATTCTCATTAAGTGCAACAGAGCTCTGGTGTCTGCTTCTGGAATGATTAATTCTTGCACCACTACTCATATTACTCCCCCAAACTGCTTATTTGAATTTCCAAATACTGGATGTCAGATATACATACAGAAATAGTTCAAACTACTAAGAAACAACATTTAAAGCATCCCTTTTCAATACACATTTCAGCAGTTCTCCACAAAACTGGATCCATCCTAGACAAAGTGAATTTCATGTTACCGACTGTGGCTTGCTGGATGTCGGAGGTTAGCACGGGAGGTCCTGGAAACCCCACAGGGTTTCCCACAGGGAAATCCCCCCTGTGCAGGAGTCTCACAAGCCTCGGAAAAACCTAGAGCTCCCCTAGATGCAGCGTGACACTTCTGTGCCACAATGGCCACAACAGCAACGGCTGCCACAAAGAGCTTTGCTATCCTCCAGCCTGAAAACTGCTGTTAGAAGAGACACTGCTAAGAATAATACAGAAGAAATGTGTTATTTGGCAAGTGGTCCCAGAGTTTATAGAGGTATATCCTATTTTAAATGTGATGGGTAGTGAACACTGTCGGATAGCACTGTGCAGTACGATGGACAAGCGCTGCTTCTTCCAGGGGACAACTGTAAGGAATTCTTCTTCTATTTCGGAGGGAGCAGATGCGTTGTGCATTGGCACGGCTGGTATTGGAAGCGCAGTATACATAGAAGCCACATAAAACCCACAGGAAGATCCAGAGCATGTATTAGTGCTGCTGTAATCCATGCGCCAGTCTTCTGCCAAATGTATCAAGTTTTCCCCTATAACAGAGCTATTTTGCTCACTGGGCCATATCCTGCATTTTTTGAGTCACACGCATTTTAGGCACTTAGCAGAGCAACAACCACTTGCAGAAAAGGAAACTAATGGTAATAACATATCCATTCTGTGTACATAAAACCTAAGAGCACAATATTTCTTTGCTAATGAGACATGGGCAAAGCTGGCAGGACTCAAATATTCTACCCCTCTTTTTATACCAGCTAAAATCAATAGCGTAATTCCAATAATAAATATATCTGGAAATGTAGATTCCCAGTAAAAGACACTAACAGTCACATCCACACTCACATTCCATGACAACACATCGTGATTCACCCTGTGTAACAACGCTCACCACCCAAGTCACTGGCGCTCAGAACAACCTGTTCTAAGGAAACTGGAAATGGTTCAAATAATAATGACGTTGCTTAAGCCATTAATATCTCCTGCAGGGCCTTTTCTAAGCAGGCATGCAGGGCACATTTGTGCACGTATCGTGTCTGTGCAAGCACAAGGGCCATACCTGCTTCCAACTGCCAGAAGCCTTTCAGCTCAGGCAGGAAAGGTGATGATACAGAGACTTAGCAGATACAGGGAAAGTCAGGGTAGGACTGGGTGGAATGAGGCAAGATGCCCTTCTGAATGCATACCAGATGGCTGCAATTAAAACAGGGATAAATAATGATAATCAGAGATAAGAGTACCAAAGCAGTATGACCCTCTTTCATGCATTCTTGTTCTCCAGTTAAGGCAGCACAAAGTACTGAGATGTTATGCTGAGCCACATGAAAAGAACAGCAAGAACTGTCTCTTCCTCTACATCAAGGTCATCAGGAGGATACGTCTCCTGATCCAAGCCTGCCCCTAAGCCTACGTGACACCCCCTGACAATGTGCTAAGCCTGGAGATGAATTCAACGCAAGGAAGAAGCTTCAGTGGGTTCAATGTGCAGGACTGTCCACTGGCCAACCAATTTAGTTGGTACTCTGAGCTTCTGAACCAGTTATCAGATTCACATGAGTATCTGGCATGTTAAAGTGACTGGATCCTGAAAGCCTGAGATAACCTTTTTCATCAGAGGACATGTAGGGATATTAACCAAGAGTTTGGCTGCTAAGAGTGCCTCATTTGTTATTTTTAATGTTTTTTGTCAGAAGCAAGTCCTCCTCTATAGAAACTAAATCTATAATTTATGAACATTATCTTAGGAATCCTCACATTTTAAGATTCAGTCTTTGGAATTTACCTTCCTGGAAAAGCCTTCTACTGTAGGCATATTCACTGCATGGTCTGGGAACTTCTTAATGGAATGAAGAGGCAACAGTAACACATACAACAAACACACACATGCTCACATACAACTGCCATTCCAGTCTGGATCCTATAAAATACCAATTTTTCTCCTTGACATACTTCATGGGATACAAGACACAGAGAAAGAGTAAAGTGGCACTAAAGACTGTGTAATTCCATCATTGCTTTATACCTCTGTGACAGACATGCTAGAAATTAGAAAGCTATAATTAGTTTCAGTAATTTTTTTACATGACTAAATATTACAGTATAGACAGGAGAGTGCTGAACGTTACTGATCTACAAAATACTAATGTCCAAGGCAGTCAGATACTTCTCTGTACAAGATGAAGGTACTACAATCAATCTGGCGGTACTTTCAGAAACTTTCAAAGCAAACAGACATAAAGATGAAAAATATCAAGAAAAAAAAAGGGCACTTCATGTGCAAAATGTCTCACAGCAAAGTTCACATTTAAATGCACAGTATGGACATACCTGGCATATTCCACTGATGCACATATCCAGGGATTCAATATTGCATCGAGTACCATCCAGCACCTTCGGGGCAAGCTCCACAATCAAGTTCTTTCCCAGAGCTTGACACTTAAGGGCACATGGTGCCGTAGGGTCATTATATACAGGGATCCACTCATAAATATGTCCCTGGTATTTGACATCGTTGTAGGCAGAACACTGCTGTGCTCTAAAGTCACCAACATCTGAAGGGCAGTCCTGAGAACAAACCAAAAGGAAGTCAGTTTTGATTAAAGGAACCACTACACATTGGTAATAAAATTTTCTGATGAAATATTCAGAATCTGTTCAGGCAGCTTCATTCCAGAACTGACCTGCTTTGACCATGCTACAAATAGTCCAGGCTCTATTGTGAATACTAAAACAATCTATGCTGCTTAATCCAATGCTTGCATTGAGGGTAACAGTCTATATTCCAGAAATAGCAGCACAATTAATACAGGACAGTAATTAATAATACTACTTGTTCCAACGCTTTACATAGGCATTCAATTTTAGAGTCTAGTCCTGTAATATGAATTTGTTTCTACAGGAATCTAAGTCTTCTGAATGACTATAATGAGATCTTTGACATTTAATATTTCTCTTTTCAATAGATTTACTAACCTAAGGATTGCAGAGCACTCCACACTTATTCATCAATTCATATGTCATAAGTAATGAAAGACATATTATAGCTACCTACAACTAAAGAAATACAAATGCGTCCAATGAATCATTCAGTATCACTCAAAAGGGGTCAAAATCATCTCCCACACAGAGCTCAGAAATACAGCAGAAATATTAATTATGAGAAATGCCTTATTAACAAACTTTGAAATAAAGTATTCTAAAACATTTTCTTCTACATAAAACATTGCACCCAAGCACTGATGTTAATATTAAACTACAGTGACAGGAATGGAGATGAATGCTGATTTATTGTAAAATAACTTTGGTAAAATACTGTCAAAGGAATTAGTGTGTTAAACAATCTCTCACTAAAGACTTCAGTTAAAAGTATGTCCAGTGTCAAGCAGTCCATATGCTAGACTGAAAGGATATTCTTCCAAGAATTCCAACTGCACATATAAGCCAGATGTGAGGCTGATTTTAACAAAGTTTTGTTTTCATTGGATATAGGACTGAAAGATTGTGATGTGTCAACTGAACTCATGGAACTTATTACTAAAGTATTAGTTAACGATCCTTATGCCTAAGCAGTGCTTCTACCTTATCAGGGAACCGAGTCTTCCCCAAAAACACTAATGAAATTGCAAGTGCATTACACGCTATCATAGACTTGCACAGAGATGACAAAGCCAGGAATGCTGACACCCTCAGTAGCGTGGTCCTGACATGATTTTGCCCTTATGAATGGAGCTGGTCTGTACTACCTTAATATTTTTTAGATTTTTTTTCAACATGGGAAGCAGTAACCTAGAAAAATCCATATCTTGAATAAAATATTTTGTAAATCAGTAGTCTCTCCACTGATCAACACCTGCGGTTTTTGCAGTGAGTACTGAGCAGGTCACTGAGCATTCCTGGTAGTGCTTTTAAATTCTGCCCAGTGCTTAGAGTGAAATATATATATATTATACACTATACCTTATATACTATACCTTATACTATACCTTAGAGTGAAAACAGCTAAAAATGATGCCAATATCTTTTGTATTGTTTTTGAATGTAAAATTTGTAAAGTAAGTCATAAAAAGATGAGGATAAATTAGAGTTAGTGTAATTCTTTGAGTTTTACCTCTGCAAAATTCCACAAATGAGAGCTTCTAAAAAACATCAAGCGAATACTGTGTTAGAAACCTCTCTCATTTACTGCAGTGTCACTCCAGAGAAATTCCCCAAATTTGCACTGGTGTAAATGAGAACAGAATTTGGCTCTGTCTTAGGTGTCACCTCTCATTTTCCACAAAAGCAAATCTAAAAAGCAGAGAGGACTTCAGAGTCCATATGGATACCATATGGTTCCTTTCCACTGTGGCAAATAAGAGAAGTAGCTAAGGATAAAAATAATAAGTGGAAGGTAGATTCAAGTGAAGTTAGACGCAGTATTTGGGAGCAAAGCACTGGCATTCAACCCTGCACAGCAAGATTTTCATCAGGAGGAATCAGAGCACTCTGCAAAGCAGCCGTGCTGTCTCAAGGCTGGGCTTTGACAGGCTGCTCTTACAATTCCTTAGCACTGGGTGTTGATGCAATGCCAAGACACAACCACCGCAATGTCAGGATGTCATCCATGGTTACTAAACGTTTCTCATTGATTCGATGCAATGTGGCTCCTTCCTTCCACTCATCTCCTGACTGCCTGAGAGCAACTGAATCCTCACACCCCTATTCTCTTTGGGCATCTTTGCAGAATATGGAGGAACCAGGGCAGCTGTTGGTTCCCATGGCCTCTCCACCTGCTTTCGGTTTGAGCTGTGCTCAAAAGCAGGAGCATAAGAGCATCACAAAGGACTATCCAAGGGCCAAAATTATCATCAACTGCATTATATCAGAATTTGGAGAGCAACCAAGTTCAGAGCTCTGTCTTCCTGGGAACAGTTCATATATTTGGAAAAAAAGAAAGGAGGTCATAATCTTAAACAGAAAGACAACTAAGCATAGAAAGGAAGGCAGTATAAACAACAAAAAGACTTGAAAACTTCCTATAAATTCTATTTCAGTAGGTCAGAAAATTGAGAGGATGCTTAACAGAAAAGAGAAGGTACCAGATGTGGGAGACGCAGTCAAGGGCAAGGGGGCTATGCCACACTGCCAGCCAGGCCTAGGCTGCTTGTCTTCTTAGTATTAACCTATTTCAGACACTACTGCTTCAATTCCTCCTCTCCCCAAAATTATGCTAAGTATTTGTTAAATATTTTTTCTACCAATTTCCTGTTTTTTCAGATTTCCCAATTTCAGCAATAGCATTTCCCTCACAATCAATTTACTGAACCACAGCCAGGCCACTCATGGGTTCATGCACCACATGAAGAGCTGAGGACAGGTTGAGGAAGAGCTGAGTATGCTGCCTAATACGTGCAAATGTTGGCAATATAATCCATCTAGACCTTGCTTGTGGTGGGATGAAGGCTATTTATATGCCATGGCTTATGAACATATTATTAGAGAAATCTGAAAAAAAAAATCAGACATGACAGATTTCTATATTTTATTTGTATAAAATATATATTTATATATAAATATGTATGCGTGTATATGTGCATATATACACACACAGACATTTTCCTATTCTCTTTGTGATAGATTATTAAAAAATCCTGCATTTAAGGGCTGGCTTCCTACAAAATGTATCATTTTAGCTTTGGCAGTGAGTACTCTAAGCCTTTGAAAACAAAGCTAACTCAGGAAATCTCTATCTTTGCAAGCAATGTTCATGACCAAAATATGAAAGTTGCTTCAGACACTGTGATTTCTGCCAACAATTACTCTGCTGAAAAAAGCACAAAAGAGAAGGCAAGAAATTTCCCAGTAAAAATGATGACACCAAAGAAAGTCTAGTCCTTTGTCTAGTTTTATTCTTTGAATCTCATTTTGTTGAAACCTAGCCAAATCCGATGAAGTCATTGTTTTGTTTTCTTTCTGAAATTAGCTTCAGATTACATGTTTTTCCTATTCATTTTTCAGACCACTTAGTAAAATCAAGTTACCTGAGCTAGAAACCTATGAGATAGACATTAGAGCCATAGGTTGCATCGGCATTATAATCAGAAAAATAAAATAAATAAATGAACAGATTGGAGATAGACTACGCAACTCAAACAATGTGAAATACCACACGACTACAAGAGACAGAGCTCAGCCAAGATTTGTTGAATGGGATAAGTGAGCAAGCTCATAGGTGGATGCTAGGACAAAAATTGATGAATATTTAGAATAGGTGTGAGAATTATCTGCATATAATATAAGTTTACGATGGAGTTAATGTGGACAAATCTGTTACAAAGCGGTGTTTCTTCCGACGATAGGAGAGTCACTTTGGCAAGTGTGTAAGTGACTTTTTGGCACATACAAATATGAAATTTATGGGGAAATGGCCCAAATAACTTGTTCGATGAATAGGACCCTAAAGGATTATCTTAAACACTTCCATATAGTGCACATCATAGCATTAGAATGTAATAGTACACACAAAAATGGAAATATAAAATTGAGGATTTAAGAAAGACTGAAAAATCTTGTTGAACAGCATATAATGAATAGTTTATATAGTTTATTTCTCTACAATTTTTGTAAGAAAAGTCCAAAGCACATATGCAGTTGTAAGAAATCAAGTAACTGGCATCCCAGTGAAGATAAAAAGATAAGCAAGCTAAACACACGTCTCAACCTCTGCAATTATTTTGTTGCTAAGACCTCAAATTAATTTTTGATTGAAATATCACTAATATTATTCAGGAACTATGCTTGAGTTCAATGAACTTACTGCTATTCTATTGCAAATCCAGATGAAACCAATTTTCTGGTAAAATGATTCTTGTTCTTTTCATTAGAATGACATACATATTAAGTTGTGCTTCATTTGTACTCCCCAATATACATGTTAGTGGTGTAATGTATCGTGTAGCAAAATTACCTTTGCAGACAATTTTACACGGTGTATATATACTGAATGTCTCAAGTGGTTAACAATAATATCTACCAACACTGAAAGAAGCTAGCTTAAACTCTTAATTGTCAAACTCAAATTTTACTCTTAAAGTGAGAAATGATCATTACTACTAATGCTTTGGGGAAACTTGGTTCATTTGAAACAGAACTGGGCCATTAGTCCTAGGTCTGTATTAGGTGCTAATTCCTGTTTCAGGGGTAAATCAGGTCTAACGTGCTTGAATTCAACGAGGCCAAACTTAAAGATGGGTGGGAATCTCATGAAATTTACTCTTCTGGGGAGTTCTTCACTATCTATCCACAATGAAGGAAAAACAGTTCCCGAAGGATTCTGGCCCTATCTGAAGTGAAATAGAAACCCGATCCCTTTCAGACATGCCCCAAAAGCAAAACTCTAAAAACCACTTCCTGTCTGGAAATTGGCATTTGAATCATGATAAATTCAAACAGATTCCCAAACAAGATGCAAGCCACTTATCGCTTTGAAATAAGCCCTAAAATTAAAAAACAGGTCCCAGTGACTTCAAGAGAAAAACACTCTTGGAGCGCAGAAAGGATATGGAATAACCTTAATTCTCTCTGGGCCTACACATCCGTGAGTGCCTTCATTCTCACCATAGAGTTTGACTGCAAAATCCTTGAAAAGATCCGTGCCTGCAATTGCTCTTACGTATCCAAGGAGCATGGAGACCTCTGCTTATAGCAGAAAACAGCACAAATTGATCTCATCTCCTCCCTTTTCCATATGCTGCGCAGTTTTCTGTTCCTTTTGCTGTAGGAGCAAGGCCTGCTGCCGAGGAAGCTATAGTGCATGGTATCAGGCAATAAGAGATATAATACCTTATACAATGCATATAACTTGTCCAGATAAGGAACACAGCAACCATTTTATACACGGGCAGTTTGCTTATCGCTTGCACACTGGCTAGCTCCAATTCACTTTATCACGCGGTTTTGAAAGATTATGATACTTCTTCACATAGGGCATTTTTATTAAAGAGCTAAGGACACTGCACACTAAACTGCCAAGTCTTTACTTTTGAAAGCGCAAGTGGCCGAGTTTGTCTCCAGAAGGTGATTTTTGCATGCACTGGGCCTGGTTCATTAATCACTTCCACTTGCTTCTGCCAGCAGCAACTTCGGCTGTGGGCTGCAGTGGTGGAAAATCCATCCAACCCCAAGGAGTGGAGTGTCAGAGCGATTCAAGGTGCTAGCAAGACTTGTTCTTGAGGAGGGCAGAAGCCAGCTGGCATGGCAGAAGCTGTAGGTGTGGCAAACTACAGAGTGGGTATGGCCAGTTGTCCCAGGAGATGCAGTGATTCAACATATTTCCTGGGCAACTTCCAGGGTCAGGCTTCCTAGGAGAACATGCCCTACTGCTTCACAGCTGCCTGCTGCTGGCAGAAATCACAAGGTTGGCAGTCAAGTGAGTATCACCTGCCCTTGCCTTCAACTCAGGGAAGAGCAGACCTCACCTTTTAAAGGATATTTGTATGAAAGCTGTTGCCTTTCTTCCAGAGGCAGAGGTTTGCATGCATTATAGTAACACAGAAATAAGATGTTTTTGCTATAATTATTTATCCACCTCCCCTCTTTTCTGGAATGTGATCATATAAATGTTACACCGTACCGCAAGGTAGCCCACAGTCAGAGGCAACATCTCATCATACACCAACCTATTCCGAGATCCCGTGCACGGGGGCACGGTCTGAAATGCAGAGACAGCAGAGCCCTGCAGGAGCCACACGCCTTGAATACGCTGCAACATCTGGGCTGGAAGAAGGCAACTGTTTAAACAGCATAAGGCATCACTGTAAATCACTTGAGCACGAGTCACCAAGTATGCCATATGTGACTGGTTTTCATAAAACATGTCTGTAAAAATGTATTCAATTCGATTTCATCATAGTAACAGCAAATGCACATTCAAATCTCCAATTTTATATTGAGTCACTGAAACCGTCTATGCTACGGTGCATAGACATACATAATTTTGCATATAGAAATATAAAGATCTGGTTTTAGCCAAACAGGGGGAATACAAGTAGAAATTACCCCATTTAACATTTGAAAGGAACAGCTGGCTAAACTATCTGATCATGTGCCTAATGATCAACCTTAATGACCACAAAAGATCAGGACCTCAGTTTAATTCTTCATCTGAAAGACTGGGCCTACAGGAAACGTGCTTGCTAGTTTAAGAGGAGAACAGATTTGCTAATCCCCCAAAATGTGTAACTTTCCTAATAAATGATAAAAAACATTCTGAATCACAATTGGCACTGTGATTTCAAAAGCTAATGTCCTTTTGGGAAGCCTAAATTCAAGACCTGATGGTGTCATGCACACCGAAGTCTTTAAAAATCAGAATAATGATGGAAAAAAAAAAAACATAAGATTTTAAACAAGAAGCAGCATTTCTTAAACTTTAACACATTGTCTGAATAAGTAAAAGAAGCTGTAAAATAGGATTACAGGCCAGACTCACATTACTACTGCAGGTTTTGTATCGAATATTCCGACCTTCACAGTTCCTGAAACACAGAGTAAAAATAGTTACACTGTATAATAGCTGCATAATAGCAACACACAACCCTGCCTGTTTTACAGCAAGTTATTCTCTTGAAAATTAGATTTTTATTACTACTGCCCTACCATGATTTGGTCTCAAATACAAGGTTTAAATACAAAGGGGATCTGGGGACTCAACAGGTTACACTGCTGCCTCTCTTCGAAACAGAAAGTGTGGCTTTTCCTGTAAGCCCAATGTGCTGTGAACCTTATGAAAAACACATTTATTTTGTGAAAAAGTTTCACAATGGATCCTCAAGCCTGATCTATTCTGACTTCAGCAAATTTGTTTCTAATCCATGGGATGTAATTCAGAGGAGCAGTATATCAGATGATCTATGCAATCCTTTGATTAAGCACAAGGCTAATGAGCATTCATTTTACTTTCCCCTATTTCATTTAGAAGAGAAAAAGAACAACCTTAAATCTTTCATTTCAAAAGCTAATGTCCTTTCTCCCCAAAACCACTGTAATATATTTGCAGATCAGCATATCATTTTAATAACTCCAAGTCACATGAGCAGAGTTCCTAATTTTAAATGAAATATAATTCTTTTGGACTGCATACATTCCTAAAACATCCAACATTTGTGAATCCCCAAATCCAGGCAATTCAGCTCATTTGCAAAGACTTTCAGCAAAGTAGCTGAAATAACAGGCATATAACAGAGCCATGACTCTGTGCTCTCCCAGAAGTCTTTATTGTGCTCCCATAGAGACATGGGAACATAGGAGATTCACACTTTTCTACACACCAAACTCCTGCTGACTGGCACTTTGTACGGGATAAGATATTTTTCTAAGGAGTGGGGAAGTCAAGCCCTAGGAAAAACTAGAAGCATATTTTAAAAGACTTAATGGGAAATTATAATTAGTAATGTTTCTAAAATCATTTTTTTGGAAAAGTCATCTCATCCTGAAAAACACTTGCCTTCCATAGAAGAAAAACGAATGAAAGCTGTTAGTTTACTTTTTAAAAAACCTTTTTCATGAAAAGCCATTACAAATATTTAAAAATTCTGTAAAGTTTGTGAGAAGTTGAAAAACAGGATTTGTAAAGGAAAAAGCAGTAGATACCCAGAGCAAGAGCTCAGCCAGCTCAGCTGAAGATACAGCTCTCCAAGCTCAAGACATTGCACATCTCAGGCTGCCAGTCTAATTGTATCACAATTAATTGCCAGAATAATTGCATCACAACATGCAAGTTAAATGTTTATGGTACATACAAATGTGAAAACTTTGTTTCACAATTGTGCATTTCTTGGGCATTACAACAACAATAAAATATAGAAAAAATTTTAACGTATACATTTGTCAAGGCATGGAAAACACATGTTTTTTCCACAGGGGAACGCATTAAAAATATTAGTAAAACCACTGTGGAATTTATATTGCTACAATTTATTGAGCTCATTTCATAGTCGTCAACACTGGTAGCATACTGGGGCTTCTTGCAGAACTTATTACTATTTTCCAAGATTTCTGTGCATTCTGCTCTAAAAGGAAAAGGAGTATTTTAACCAAAGTTATCTTTAGTCATGTAGTTCATAATGTTTGCACTGAATTAACACATCACACTACAAGCCTTCTTTAAGAGAAATAGACTTTCTGGGTGATATTCCATATAATACGGCAATTTGTATCAAAATCGAAGCTAAAATGCAATCATCTTTTTAAATAATAATCAGGAACAATTCAGATATGGAAAGTCATTATAGATCCCAGCACTCATGCTCCTAAAGCTGGTGAGAAACTCTCTAAATAGCTACAGGCCTCTTGCATTATGGTAAGGATTGCAGCAACAAGTCTTCTGTAAGTCCAGCTTTAGCGCCAAGCGAAATGCTTTTCCCTGCACAGTCTCTCCTCAGGCTTCGCTGTGGCTTAGCCATGAGCACATATGGCCACCAGGTCCACTGCACAGGAAGAACTAGCAGAGGAGAAGATTTCTAACAGAAAGCAGCATTTGATACATACACATATTTGATTTTTACTCCAGGAAAGAGACTGAGGAGCCGCACTTGAACGTTACCTCAGGTCAGTTTGTGAGCAGGTAGCTCACCAGTGGCTCTGTATCACGGGGGCAGAGATTCTTTCAGTATTGGACAGCGCTAAATAAGTCATTCTTGTTATTCCAAAAACATGCTTAGTAACATACTTCCTTCCAAATCAAGGGCTAAAATATTTTCCTAAAATATTACCGAAATACATTTAACATGGGATTTCGTAACACTTGACCTGCGCACAACATTTGGTTCCAGAAACAGATATAACAGTGTTTCTCCATATAAATCATTGCAGGACAGGGAAGAGTCCAGCTGCAGAAAATAAATATACATAAGCATGTGGCTAACCTGCCATTCAAACATCTCCTCAGGGAATAGGAGGCTCCCCCGCCGCAGGTCCGTGAGCAATCGCTCCAAGCGCCCCAGGCATCCCAGGAACCATCCTTATCTTCATCAGAGCGGGTAATTCTGGAGCTCTGGAAAATGAAGGAAGAGGAGGAAAAATAAACAAACATGTCACGTGAATTGAAGTGATAAATATTTTACTGCTTAACATTAATAATAGTAGCAAGTGTACCACTTTGCTACTAAATTGCCATGGAGGTAGATTTTGCCCATAAACTACTGCAAACATCATAATGTAACTGCTATTAATATAATTATGAATGAAATCTACTTGGAGGATAAAAAAATGAGGCAACGAAAAGAATTTATCTCAGGTGACAGAGCCAATAATGACTCTGCTCTGATAACATTATGAACTGAGAGAACATAAAAGATTCATCTAAGCTTTACTGAAACAACTATTTCCAACCAACTTTCAATTCCCACTGCCTTCAGTAGACATGCACTTAGATCTCAGATAGATGAACACAGGCATTACATTCATATTAGTGCCTTATTTTTTTGCCTTCATAGAAGGGCACAACTTAATCTGAGGGTCTTTCAGAAGTCTTTCCCCCTCTTCCCAACAAAGAGCCCGAAAACACCAACAAAAGGGCTATCCTGTGAGCAAACAACAAAAGGCAAAGAGACAAAAATATTACTAAATAGGCTCCATGTAAGTAAATACTCGACTCTTGTTATATGCCAAATAAAAATACATGCTTAAAATGCTAAAAATATTTTCATGTGTGACTAAAGCCAGAGAAGTATAAGGCATTAGTCTATGTTTTAATAGCGAACCAGATGAACACGTTTTGGTAATCCATTTTTTCTCTAAGAAACAGCTTAACTAAGCTCAAGAGAATGAGACTTCAGACTCAGTTCTATTTTCTTCCAAAAGAATGCTTCATATGAGTAATTTAAAAGGAAATGAGGGATATATAATTCAAATCTTATGGTATATTAAAAAAGTAATACACAGCTCCCCCTAAATTTCCACAAACGGATGAAGTCAGCTCCTCTTCAGTTGTCAAGAAAATTGACTCAGATAAAAGTCTACAACCTCCAAGTCAAAAGGGCAAGTGCAATGAAATAAAGCTGTTTTCAAAAGGGCACTGCACAAAGAACATGATTTAATACCATACTGTGTGGAGACATGGATTTTCTTCTAAACATAGTAAAGCAAGGCAATTGTGTGGCACAGAACTTATGCTGAGCCCACGGAGGATGCCCTCGCACTGCACTGGAAACACAACTGTTGAACAAGCATCGTTTTAGACACCCAAACAGTGAAGAATTAAACTTAGCTAAACTTAAACAGAGCTAAGAACCATGCAAATACATTTTAAAGGCATTAATAAGAGTGGGCAGACTTAGTATAACACTACTCCTGAGAGATAAACATCCAAGAAAAAGGTCGGTAATTTCAAAACATTCCCATCTCTCCATCAAAAAAAAAAAAAAAAACCTAGTGCTTGTCAAAAAAACTTATTTTATTAATTAGCACATAAGTGGCAATCATTTGAACGATAAATTGCATAACTTGGTCTAAGCAAGCCAGCAGCTCCTCAACTTTCTTGCTCCCCTAAGTTTACAAATTTTACAAACACTTACTGGAAGCTGTAAAGTGTACTCAGGCCAATCTGCTCTTCCAGAAATGATAGAGCCCTGCTCTGCCAAGATCCCTGAGGAGTTTTAGCACAGGCGTTGGGTTTACTTTACATCAGGAGCCAACTCTCAAATGTCTGACACTGAAAATAAAATCAATTGCCTTCAATTTTGAGCAGAAACGGCTCAGCACCTCCCAACAGACCACTCAGCACACGAAAAGAGGTCAAGATGACCAAGAGTCACTTTTACATTGATGAATGCAAAAATAGAGTTTCTCTTCTGAAATCCCAAGGGAAATAACTTGTTTTTTTTTAAATCATGTTAAGAAATGATTACATTTGTTATGGTAAAAAAGCAACACATCTTGCTGCCTCTTTTAGCAGAGTTGATTTCTTTGGACAAGGCAGTGACAACATCTACAATAATCCTAACTTCATCATTGTATTAAAACCAGCCACATGATATTAACAGACAGAATATCACTGAGAGCCCTGAACAATGTCCAGTTGTTCCCTTCCTAAACTGCTTTGATAAAAGCCATTGTTCGGAACTGTAGCTAATTAAAAGAACTGTGAAAACGAGGATGATCAAAGCGTTGGTTTGCGCCAACAAAACCCTCTTCACAATCATGGACTAATTCAGTACCCACAGTGTTGATTTAAACTCCAGCCAATTCAAACTATTTCTCCCAGGAAAGAGTTAAAAGCAGCTTGTGCTGGCTTAGTAATTTACTAGCAAAATAATACTGATTTACTAGCTGTCTGGATTCATAAACTCTGCATATTACATTTGTCTACACTGCAGTACCAAATTCAAGTAAAATAAAAAAAGAGAAGAGATCATCAACATCATGATTTAAGCCAACAAAAACTTGGAAGCTCATTCAGGAATTAAATCAAGAGCTAATTACAGTTCGGCACAACAGAGCATTATAGTACTTCAGGACTGCATTCATAGCTTGCTTGCGACTTTTCATTTTTCATTGTTTCAAGTGATAATTTGAATATGTTTTAGTAACAAAGCTTTTCTAGGTGATTTCCCTTTAGCGGCTGACTTTCACAGCTGATCAAGTGCTACACAGATGTAAAGTTTGTATTCAGCGTGACCGTGTGTACAGACCTATGCAAACATGTACACGGGCATGTCCATGCACACGTGTGCCACGCGGTATCGCAGCCATACAGAGCCACCAGTACCAAAGTGCCTCTGGAGAGAACGACTTCCAACAGCTCTAACCACAGCCCTGGGAAAGACCTTGACAACTTGCTGCCTTTTACATAGAGCTAGAGGGAAAAAGGCTTCACCCTTGCATCCTTCTGTGGATGCAGCTAGGACAACTGGAGTCCAAAGGCACCAAGTGTGAGCGTGCGACGAGGCTACACGTATTGCGCTTGTGCACCCACACGTTACCTGCAGAGAGGGTTCCACACGGCATGATAAAGATAGCTTCAAAATCTAGCACTCCGATCCATATTCCTGATGCATAACCAGCTCTGAAAGGAAGAAGCCATCACCCTGGGCAAGGATCACTGCGGGACGGGGTGGAGGGAGAACAGGGACCAGCTTTGCAGCGCCTGGTGCCTCAGAGCCGCTCTCGGCAGCGGGACACGGCCCATGGCGAGGTGCAGCCTGAGCCTCTGCCCACAGCCCTGCCTGCCAGGACTCTGTGGGACTTGCACACGCGGAGCGGGAAAGGCCAGCGCCGGCCTCCCGGCTCCGCGCAGGGCCCAGCTCTCCGCGTGGGTTAAGGCCGCACGGGCTTTGCAACCCGCTGCTCGAAGCGGCCGCGTTTGGCAGAAGTGGGCACGGAGGTAAAACAAATGAAAGCCAGATGTTCCAGCACTGCTCATTAATCTAAAACGAGGAGAATTTTACTGTCCCTCGTAACACCCAGTAAATAACAACAGCTCTGCTGACACACCTTACAAAACTCGAGCGCAGCACTGTTATGTGGAGAAAAAGGATTATTTGGCCAAACTTTTGTTTGGCTGTTATGAAAGATGACATAATTGTCTTGAATTTGGTCATGCAGACTTCAAAGGAGAAGTGGTGCCAGAGAACGAAGGTCAGTTTATGCAGTTTTAGTATTATTCAGACATCCATTACATAAGGCTTGGATATGTAAATGTTTAGTATTCAGTATAATAAAGATTCAACTGAAATGCTCTGATACCTTAAACGTTTGTTTTCCAGAGCTTTTTATACACAAGCTTTACTTTCAAAATAGACAAAAGCCAAGGACATACTGTTTTATGCATCTGAATTATTGTAACAAAATTTGTTACAAAAGCAACTTGGAGAGGCGACAGGCAGATGCATCCAGCAGAACTGGGGCAGCTGCAGCCCCTCTGCTGTGTCCAGATCCTGCACAAGCAGCCCAAGGTTGGCCCTCAACCCGCCTCCGAGCACCCAGCACGCATTCAGCACAAGGTCTCAGCAACACTCACCCCCGGGGACCTGGCAAAGGTTTGGGTGGGCGTCCAAACGCCTTGAGCAGCCCAGCAGTGTGACACAGCTCATGCATCAGAGGGGGACACTGAGCAGAAGGGACTTGGCCACAGGGGAATATTACCAGAGTACCTGTTTCTCTGCCAAAGCCCTTGTAGCTCTAAGGCAAGTGCTGTCTCCAGTGATTTTCATCTTATCAAGGTGGTCTGTTGTGGCTGGAGAAGGCAGACCAAACCCCAAGAGAGCGTCTCCACCCAGAGCTCCCTTGGCACAGCTATTATCACGTTGCTATTCAATAACACATTGCATGCAGCTAAATTTCTCCATGCAGAATTTAGATGCATCAGATTAAATGCATCCAAGTGAAAGAACTATTGAAAGGTATAAACACCACTTCAGTCCCACTGAAGCCCTGAGTTAAGCAATACCCAAAGCTCAGTACTGGCCCTTTTCCCTGGAGTGAATTTCATTCTTGATGGTATTTTGAACAGAGATGAAGCATTTCCTTTTTATTGCTTCTTCCCACTCTCACAACCCATAAATACCATTAACACTATCCTGACTTTCAGGTCTTCCAAAACACAAGGTTACGTTGCTATTCACTGATCTCTAAGCACAGCATCGCACGATGCCATGCTCTTCCCATCCCTGCAACAGCTCCAAACGGAGGTAGCTCAAGGAGTTATGGCACTGAAGGGAAAATATCCTGCCCGAGTAGCTCTGTGATGCGTTTCCCAGATTCCTCTTTCCAGACACTACACTTAGTGGAAAAGGTATCAAATTGCACTGTTGACTGTATCCATGAGCAGAGTGCATAGCTGAAGGAACAAGTATTTACCTGCAGATAATTGCTGGATATGCTATTCAGCCTCAGAATGGTACTCTTTATTTTTAACTTTGGCTGTTATGTCTATGGCCTTGCAACAATCTACAGTAGAAATCTTTCTCTGCTAAGGTCACATATGAAAATGATTTACACTTTTATTTTGTTCAGTTTCCATAAGGTATAGAATGCAGATTACAGATTTAGAAAAAAAAAAATCTTGTTTGTGACAGCAACTATATAGAAGAACAGTCAAAACTTACTTTGAGACAAGTTCAGAACAGTAATGAGGCCTTGCATTACCTCATTTTAACAGAAAAACTTCCACTTGTTTCATTAGGACTTATTTCAAGACATTTCCTGATATACTTCTACTATCGCTAGGTGTATTATATATTACCTAATTGTGCACTGCTTATGTCATTAAGTTTAATAGATTTTTAACTTATATGTACCAAAGTATATTATATGATAGATTTTGTTAAAAAGTACATTTCAGGAACTATTTAAAAATAAAAATAAAAAAACTCATAAGGGAGAAAAGGAAAAAGGGAAAAAATATCAAGGCACCAGTACTTTAGACTGATAAAAAACACATGGGGAATAAACGCAGCTATTTTAAGCAGATGTTTAGAAATAATTAGTTTTAATATTACAAACATTATTTCAGTCATCTTAACTATTGCTTTTACTTAAGGCTTACAACTCTATAGGGGTGTCCATGAACCAACTGCAAAATGTAATCTGTACTTGGTAACAAAGAGTGCCTCAGAAACGCAAGCTGGTAATGCTCAGCGACAGAGCAGAAGAATCACCATCAAGAAACGAGCCAAAAAGGCAACTGATGGACGTCTTCAGCTGCAAGAAAGAAGACAGCTGGGGGCTCAGCTGTAGCTCAGAACTCTCACACTGAATTCTGCTGTAGATTTTCATTCTACAGCAGTTTTGAATAAATTCAAATTCAAGCTTTGGAAAATGAAACATGCAAAAGTCACACACAGAAAATATTTACACGGTAATTCATGTTGATACTAAATTGTAGGCAAATCTCAGCATGGGAGTCTTTTCCATATTATACTGCATCCAAAGTTTCCATTGTCAGTGTGTTGCAAAATTTCATATTGACAACACAGGCCTGCACTGCAGGAGTTGTCAGGACAAAGCCGGAGGTTTTGGCAGGTGGAGCAGGGATACTTGAGGCTTTTGGCATCCAGAGAAGGATGAAATGTTGCTTGGCTGTTTGGCACCTATGAGCTAGCTGAGGCTTTTGGCACTGAAAAGAGTCTGTATCACCTCCTTCCTTCTTCTTGAGCAGTAACAGAGGGAAGTTGGAATTTGTGGGCACGGAGAAGGAGCCGTGGTTCCCGCCCTAGCGACTCCGCACAGAAAGCAACGTGTCAGAACACCCAACGGCAGCACTCGCTGCCGCGTCCAACACCCAGGGACACGCGCGGTGCCCACGCGGCCTGCGAGACAGCATCAGCAGCTGAGCAGTTAGAGCCCAGACATTGGAGCTGTAATTGTTCTATTTTGGAGTTAACTACCTCATGCTGATGAGATAAAAAAACACACTCGCGCACGCAGACATACCCTAGATTTACTTGCTGCAGTTTTGATGATGTACATGGAAGTCCCGGGGTACATTTTTATCACCTGACTTCTACAAAAGGAAGATTTGCCTCTGTTCTATCCTCTGGATCAAGACACTCCATTTTATTTCCTTGGGTGATATACCATAAATTACTGTTTCAGCAGATCAATGTCCAGCAAAGGGAAGCTTCTTTAAAATCCCGATAAGCACAGCCTACAAATACAGATGTCACTTTGAGTGACAATATACCTGACAAATCTGTCCTGGGGCCTGGTTTTCATTCATGCCTCGCCTGTCTGGAGCCGAACAAGCCCCTATATCCGTTTTATTCGCTGTAATAAAAAATATTCTACATTCATCAGTATTAGATCTCAGAGAAAATGTCAAGTCTTAGCCACCAGCTTTGGTGATATCCATTTCAACAGGCAGGCAAGAAGCCCGTACCTCTCTAATGCTTTTAAGTACAATCATCCAAGACAGCTGACCAGCACCAAGAGTACAAAAAACTCCTCCGTGAGTTTCCAGCATTTCCCTGTCTTCCAAGATTTAAAAGTACACATGAATATGTAGTTGGAAATATATAAACCTGAACTCCCGGAATATATCCATTTCTCTGAATCTGCCCTATCTGAAATGGAAACTGCACTGAGAAATGTTCAGCATCACTCCAGTTCCATCCATTTCTAAGTGGTCTAGAGAGTTATAGCATAAAGATTTGCACGTGTAGCTGGCAAACAACCCAAAAGCCACAGACCTTGGGAAAAACACACGGGTTCTGAAAGGGAACAAAATCCAAGAAAGTGATATAAATTGCAGCAAACTTTGCCCATCTTCTCAGTAGCCAGCCTGATGCAAACACTTGCCAAGGCTTGGAAGAGAGATGAAGGCAACATTTTCAAATAAGCAAAAAAAGGAGGAATGGGATGCTTCAAAAACTTTAAGAAACAAGATATTCCTCTCAAAAAGGCCAGAGAAGAAAGAAGAACATTCCCAAAGAAGAACATTAGAGTTCTGTCCTGCTCAGTATAAAAATATTTTTTAAATTACAATGAATTTATAGAGCATTCTCCACTAAGTATTATTATTAAATACACAGTCCTTGCAATTGGATGGATAGAAAAAGTCGTCATGAAGACATATGGAGAAAATTCTCATTTTCACATGATAAATAACAAAGCCCAGTCTTAGCCTTTTTTTTTACTTTTGACTTTAAGGTTATATGCATTGTTATGTCCATTTTGCAGATGGGAAACTGAACTCAGGAGAAAGGATAATAGGCATTAAGAGAGTAGTACAGTTAGGAATTACATCTTGGTGTCCAAAGTCTCCATGCCTCTTCCTTCAGAGCTCTCCGCCTTACAAGCAGAAACACTGTTGTTTCAAATATATGAAACTACAATAACACATAGAAGGCAAGACTGGGAAAACACAATCTTCAGGACATTATACTGTGTTAATCATCCCTGAGCCTACTTATAAATCTGCATTAACAGCATTCCTCATACTTCGTGGAGTCCACTAAAGCAGTAAGAATTCATGCATGCTTTACTGAATGCTTGTTCAAAATTTGCACCTGGATACACTGGGTTTTTCCACCTTCACACTGTACACCACATGTTCCTCATCCAGCATAAACAGCGTGATGGGTCAGCCAGAGTCCAACGTGCAGAATTCCTCAGGTGCATAATAGAAAGAGAGATTCCAATTTCTGCGAAATATATCTGGCATTATTTCTTCAAATTACCCTATTAACTATATTTGCAAACATCCAGATAAAGGTGCTTTTAAACATTTTACCATGCGATTTTTTAAACTGATCTCAAAAGGTGAAGATTGCATCACTTTGGCATATGCAGTGGAAAGAGAAGAACGACACTGATAGAAGGGTAAATGTTATGGCTGTGACAAAGTGGAGTTTGATCACCTCCCAAAGGTCTCTTAGGCACCAGTACCACAGTCAAATGCACCATTTTTCCCTCTGTTCAGGCTCCTTTGACAGGGTTCTTCCATATCTGATGCCATGCGAAATAATCACATTTTGGTAATTGCATGCTTTTAAGGCACGCTTTCCACCTGTAACTTGGGGCAATATATAAAAGCAAACCAACAAACAAATGTAAATGTTTCCCATAATGAAACTTGTGTCTTGGTAAAACACTCGTGCCAGCTTAGGGCCCCTTTGTTACCTTTTGGTCCCACACGCTTGCAGGAGACACACTCCACTGTAGCTCCTGGGGTCCTCCCTGGTTACGAAGAGCTGTGACAGGAATGCTAAGAACTAATCCAGTTCTACATTATAATTAATCCACAAGGAAGCAAGACTGCAGTTTCCAAGAACAAAAGGGGGACAAGGGAGCCAACAGCAGGGATCTCCCCTCGCCTCTCGGCCTGGGAGCCATAAGACCACGGAGAGGGGCAGATGTCAACCTGAAGGCAGGAGCTGTTGCCACGATCACTAGCAGGTGCCGGTCGTGCTGCTCTGCGGTGCTCCCGGCGGTGCCTCCGCACTGCTGCTTCCCCGACACCCGCGCGGGCGGCTGGGAGCACGTGGGGCTCCCAGGCCACGGACGGGAATGGTGGTACCTGCTCCTTCCCCGACCAGCCCCGCTCGCCAGCGCTCCCGTGCAGGGCCCTGCACACCACGAACAACAGGTAGAGAGGGAATACGGCCATTTACACTAACCTCTACATTAGACACTACGACCTTACAGTTTAGCAGCACATACCAGCTTTATCCCACTTTGATGATAAATTATGTATTTAAATCAATCACTTCAAATACGAAAGTCAGAGATTTACATACCATATCTATTCACATACCTCGTAAAAAACTTCCCATTCTCTTATTTCTACTAGGTTAGAACAGTCTTATCTCCCTCCCACCCCTCATTTTTTTTCTAAATTAAGAACTTATTTAGGAGAGTTTTAATGAAAAAACACTGAAACCAGTAATTTTTGCTCAGAAAAAAAAATGATTGCACCTCTAACTTTTAAGAGAGACCCAATATATATCATATATCTTAAAAATTTGTTTAAAATAATTTTCCTGACTTGAGACACTGTCTGCCAAGTTCCAGTTAGAAGCAAAATTTTATGGCCAACTGCCAAATCTATGAATAAAAGGAGTTTATAGGGGAAACACTGACAGAAGAATAAACTATAGCAAAAGCAGTCAGCATAGAAAGTCTTCCCCTTGCATTTTCTGTTCATAATCAGCAATATTCATAACCCCGGCTACTCTAACTCTGGCCTGGCTCAGTTTCATGCCAAGGTTATCAGTGAGGCCAGACTGTTTGATGATTTAGTGATAAGTATTTTTACCATATCACTCAGATGAGGCATCCAAATTTCTCTTCATTTGTGAGCTAGAGATTTGAACCCTGTCTCCTGACTCACCCTGCTATTTAATACTATATGTAGCACTTTTAATGGTAATATTTCTATAAAAGTAATGCAAAGCAGATCACAGAATATGCAGCAGATACACCTGGCAAATGAACAAATCTGTCAAAAGGAAAAATATGAAAGCCCCATTGTTAGCTGGCAACAATTATAAGAATAATAATTTTCATTTCTACAAATGTAAAACAATTAAAGTTATCATGTAGCTTCAAATTTGCAAGATGGTATTTCATGTTAATGAGTTACGTCCTGACCCATGAGGTATCACTCCTTTGTGTAGAGCTTTTTATAATTAATACATTGAAAGAGAAGACTCATTAAGACCCTGACTGAAGCAGCCTGACCAAAGTTAATTCTGCCCAGAGCAACTCTAAAATTTGTAAGCCTAATCACAACACCTCTTTAAAGAGTGAAATGAAATTAAACAGGATGATTTTTCTTCACAGAAGAACCAGCTCTCATCCATTTAACTGTGAGCTGTTCTCTGGCTGATACACCATATATTTGGGTATAACTGATCAAAAAATCAAAATATAATTTTAGGAATTCTTTCTATTACTCCTGCTTTAGCTGGGCTCGACCATCCCCAGGCGATTCCCTGCAGCGGGAGGCCGTTCTCGGTCACGGCTGGGATGACCCCCAGTGCAGACGGACCACGAGCTGCCGCGGCCTCTGCTGCTGCTCCTGCCCTTGCCACAGAGCTGACCCTTTCTCTTGGTCACTGTTACCGACTCCCAAACGCTGGAATTGAGTCTACAGGCTCGAGCGTCCCCCAGGTGTGTCCCACCACAGAGCACACGGCAAACACAAACTCGGGAGGAAGCTTTCCAGAAGGATAAAAACATTAGTGTTCTGACTCTATGTTCCTTTGAGGAGAAGCCCATTATGCAGAAGGTGCAGGACAGATTTTGGCCATCACCTCTACACAGATTACAAAAGACGTATTTTTGAGAAGTAACTTCAGAATTAAGTTCCATATGCAGAAAATGCAGTTTCACAAAAAGGTGTTTTATGTGGGATTAAAAATGTAATATTTGCCTGTCATTTCACTCTACTGAGTCAAATAAAATAGAGTCTACTGAAACATTTGATATTTGGAGAAGTAGTTTTCCCTTTATTGATTTTCTAGCTCCTAACTTGGGGGAGAAAATAAAGTGCCATGGGAAGACTTACAACCACTGTACAAGCCTAGATCCAATTCCCAAAGAAGCAACAAATCATAAAAAGAGTTGACTTCAAGTAAAGCAGGATGAAGGCTTAATTACCTATGTTGCGTAATGACATATATTCTCCATTTGGAAAAACGTTAACACATCTTGCTTTCTCTTTTGCATCCAAGTTCCCAGGTTTTAATTCTCTGAAGACACAATTATCCAATCGATATCATTCATGATAGAGAAAGACGCTTTCATTTGGCTTTCCTTCCACTCTGACTTCATTCCAGACCTCTACTACTGTAGATGTTTAGCTACAGTATCTTTAGCACTCGGCACAGGGTAACAGGTCTGGATACGGAATATTACCGAGACTCTTTCCATATCTGCTCAGTGCCAGTGTTTCCTATTATCAGTCCAATATTTTATGGTTATTGTATTAGCTTCCCAGCAGTACTTTCTAAAGTGCTGTAGTCTGAAACCTCCATTAACAGATGCTAAATACAATAGTTGTTTTTCACTTTTAGATCTTGCGAAAGCCCATAAAAATGAGTGGTCAGTTTGTCCAATTTTCTAAAGAAATTTTCCAAGATTTGAATGGGCAACATATAAAACCACTAAAAATACTCTTGGCAGCTCATTCATTTGGATTGTGTTCCTTCTGCCAAGCCAACTAATGAATAGCTTATTCCAAGATAGGACTTCCGCACAAATTTTTTGTACTAAAGGTAAGAATATCTATTTATGTAATTCCCTGGTTGCTTGTATTTGCAGGGTTTGGAGAAGGGAGGAGTTCTTTTCATAAAAAGGGACGTTAGCATTTGTCCTTCAGGAAAACCTGGGTAAATAAATTAATCAGCAAGGTTTTAGATTTTTTGAATTCTGCTATACACTCCAGTAAATGAAAGGTAACTAAAATATTACAGTCAGGGTGTTAGTGAATAAAGGCTAATTTAAAAGCCATTGAAGTTGGTGGAAAGTATCTCACTCGCTTTGTACAGGACCTACAAGACCCACCTGAATTCCACATCAGGTAGAGCCAAACTAGAGACACATATGTGATTTCTTACACATATGGGCAGATAAAGATCAAAGAAAACAGGAGGAAAATTCTACATTCTCTTAAATTTATTTCTTCTACCAGTTTCTATTTATCAGTGTGCTGGCTATAAAGTAGGTATGTGGTATCTGGGCTGGAGTCTGGAATTATGCTTTTTCAAATACCTACACAAAAGATCCACTTAAAAACATCATCTTTTCTGGCCACAAGAAAAAGAAAACATCAGTTCTTCGTTATCTACCCAGGCCCAGTTGCACCTCAGACCATCAAGGATTGCTCCCCACCACCTCCCTCCCTCCCCGAAAAGGCACATTTGTTAGATAAGTTATGACTGCTCTACCTTTGTTGCAAAGGGCTGTCAGTCACATTTTAGTTCTCAAAAGTCCTCCTTTTATATCATGATTCAACCACACTCCCCAGGGAAAAAATGAAAATCTTTGTACGGATACTAGATATGAGCCCTGAGAACAATAAGGAACTTCAAAAGACTCCCTGTACATTTTAAACAAATACCTTTTTCAACTTCTTAAGTTTTGAAAAGCTCTTTTTTTTTTGAAGTCATATGCATTTATTATGTCTTTTCATGTACTTCTCATACAATTTTATTTCAGAAGTCTGAAACACATTTCTATTTATTTGTACACTACTCTTTTTCCAGAAGTACCTAACGCAAAGTTATTTAAGTGAAGATGTTACAGAATTTCACCCACTGGCAGATCCCAAATACTTTGCTACTATTCCACATTTTATGGCACTACTCTTCCAAAAAAAAAAAAAAATCTTCCTTCACAAAAATTCAAGATCCTGGGGAGCAGGATCTTTTTATCTTTTTTTGGTCCTTAGCATCAATTAATGATTAGATTATATTCTTTAAATTATGCATTTTCAAATTGCAGAGTACAAAAGGGAGACCAGCAGCCAGTGGTTTGGTCCTCACTGATGCACTCTTCCCAACTTCAATGTTCTCTTCACAAAAACACAAAAATGCAAGATCCTGGGGAGCAGAATCTTTTTATCTTTTTTTTGGTCCTTAGCATCGATTAATGATTAGATTATGCTCTTTAAATTATGTTTATCATTTTCAAATGGTAGAGTACAAAAGGGAGACCAGCAGCCAGTGGTTTGATCCTCACTGATGCACTCTTCCCAACTTCAATGTTCCATGTTCCCATGCAAAGAGCCACACACCCTTCATCTCTACAAAAAATTATCACTAGAGCATCTCATGGGTTCACAAACAAAGCACAGACTCCTCTAACTCGGTGGACATGAAAAACAGCCAATGGAAAAGTATAAACTCCAGGTTGCGATCTTGTTCTCCTTTCCCCTTTGCATGCCCAAAGCCACAGCAGAAACCATACAAGAACAAAAGAAATTCTCCAGCTATAATAATGCTAAATGCAGGTCTTCTGGGGGTTGTTTAACACGGCTCACCAAGGGCATTTATGAAGTTGTTCAAACCTGCACCAGGAACAGTTTTGTTCAAGGTGATCCTGCCTTGGGCGGGGGGACCAGACAACCTCTCAGCGTTTTCTCCAGACCCACTTTCTACTTGTTTCATCCATGTCTGACTCTGGGGGATGGGAGAAGAGACCAAAATTTAGCTGCTCTGCTGAAGCAATCAGGATTCTGAAGCCTGATGGTGAGGAAGGAAAGGACCATCACTTTTCTGATCCATGTGCCTCGTAATGGTTCATATTTGGCTTGGAGACAAGGTGCATCTCAACTAATCTGCTCTTTCCCAGATGTGCGTCTAAGTTTATGCCTGGTAGAAGGAACTTTTTTTCCAAAATTTCATATTTCACAATACATTTCCCATTTTAGGCAGCTTCCTTTAAGTTCTGCAATTACTCTTTTTCTCTACACTTTCATCACAAATCTACTTTGTGTTTCCTACTTAATGTAAGGACAGCCTGAGTAATTTATATAGGATAGCCCCATAGTCTGTTTAGTTTCTAGGGACCGGATAGAGACACCTCTTTCCTAGGTGGTCTGGCTTGCCTGGAAATACATATATTACACACTGCAAAACTACTCTTTATTTGGTGCTTTTAAGCTTGCTGATAAACTGTTGCAGCCTGATTTAGCCCCTTTGCTCATATTCCAAACGCCTTTTGGCAGCACCAAGGCCGCCCACCTGGGAGCATTCGCTGCTTTTGCTCACTGTGCCCCTCCGGGCTGTTAGACAGCCGAGCTGCTAAGGGCATAGGTAGCAAGGCCATTTGTACATGTATACGTTGTTGGTCTGGGACACTTATATGGTCAGAACTCATATTAGATGTCAATAAAGTGTTTTAAAAATAAAAGGGTTTTAAAAATAAAACTATGAAAACATGATGAGGATTTTAAATCTACTTTGTGTAATTTGGCTAAAGTTATCAAGTTGCAAGGAAATCTATTCATAGGCAAACCTATGGGGTTTTTTTTTAGTCCATTTCTCACTAGGGAATGTTTTGGAAGAAAAGTATAAAAAGACATTGTTTCCATATTATATAATACTCCTGACTTACGCCAAGAATATTCTCATCTTAAGCGTGCTCATAATCTCAAAGAGCGACACAGCTATAGCATTACTGGTGTCTCTACAAGCACAGCTTCTATAAATACATTTCCTTGACAGTTTTTGAAAGGTGACTTACAGGCTGATATAAAAAGCTGGGGGCTTGTGTTGCACTTCTGATCAGCAAGCCCTACACTGTAATTAAAAGCAGATCACAAATGTGTCTGCACAAATACAAAATGAACACAAATTTAACTCAAAGACACACTAAGGAAAAACATAAGTTTGGTGTGGATGGCTGCTTAGACACAGTACCAACAGACTCATCCTCAGGTAAGAAGTTCCTAAGTTAACAGCAAACGTGATCAGTTCTTTAAGAAATCTCTTCTAAATTTATAAAAGATTTTCATAAAGGGAATGGCAAATAAGAGAGCACTGGAATGTACCATTACACTGACCATGCTTTGATGCAGTGGCGCAAACACTGCAAGTGAAGCAGCTCAAAGTCTCCTGGAACTGATAATAAGACTTTGCTGATTTGAAAAGGGAATGGGCTACTCTGATCTCCTGTATAACAGCAGCAAGCAAATGTACTCTCACTTCTTTACTGGACAAAATAACTTGAATATGTTATTTCTTTCCCATTTTGCAGATAGAGAAAATGAACATGTCCCCAGTAGGGTGTTAGGCTTCCTTTTCAACTGCAGAATTTCTAATTACGTTGTAATTCTGATTATATCCTACCTCAGAAAGAAAGCTGGTCAACACTTCTTGATTAAGATAAAATCTCCCATTTTGAAAAGATGCTTCGTAACTGCCTGTCAAATGCCTCCTAATTTGGTTTATTTACTCTTATGAACTCAATTCTGTTTCTTAAAAGAAACTGCCAATGCTAGGGCGTTTCACTTGACTAACACAATGCCAGTGAAAGAGATATTTGGTCCACCAGTGCAAACACTTTTAACAAAATGTCAAACAGACATGTTCTCTAGGTGTGGGGCATGAAAGAGGTAAATAAGAGGTAGAGGGAGCAAGAACAACTTTGCTATTTTCACATGTCTGAACTGAAGCATTTGCCTTGTCCCCTGCGCTGAACAATTCATGTGGCTTGATGGAGCCAGACACAAGAGAGGTTTCCTTTTAGAACTCACGAGTGAGGAAAACTAGAAAGGATATTTAGAAAGATATTCTCCCTAAAGGAGAGTTTAGGATATTCTGGAAGAAAGTGTGGTAGCTTCAGAGGCTTTACAGCTTTTACAGCCTTTACAGCTGGAGTGCATTTGTGTGGCACCTTTTGCCCCGCTTGGGCCAGCTGGTAGGGATGTGCTGCTGCTCTGCCTCCATCGAGCTCATGGCTGATTTCAAGAAGGTGAGGGCAGCACAATCGTTACAGCCTCTCAAAGGCTGTTTCCCCAGCCCGTGTGAGGCAGAAAGGTGCGCATGGTGCTCCAGGGCCGCGCCAGGGCGAGACAGAGCCAAACCCCTGCGCGCCGGGCCCGAACTCAGCCCCTCGCAGCGTTAACATCCCCCGGGGAGCACGAGCCGTCCCTGAAGAGGCAGCACGAGCCGTCCCTGAAGAGGCCTCGCGATCCCCGCCTGCCAGCCTCCCTCCGACAGGCCCAGCAGCCTCGCATGAATCCCAGCAATGCTGGGGGAAAAATGCAAAAGCCAGACTACGCCCTCCAGTAACTCAAAACCACAAAGCAAAGATATCCTGTTGTAACGTACAGGGTATTCCAGGATTATAATTTTTGCTTTGAGCCACCTTTCAACATGTACCAAATGAAAGCAATACTCATTCCAGAGCGTTATTAAGCCAGTTTTGTGTCTCTCACAATTACAGTTGAAACCTAATGACAGATTACAGGAAATGAACGTATGGACAGGGTGATTTATAAACACTTGCAAACAATGTAACTTTTATCAGTTCTGCTACATCAATCACTAATCTAGGAACATTTTTTTCAGTATGTGGTACTCTCAAGAGTGATCAGGACGGGATTTACCTTAGAACCAAATTATAAGTCGCATTTGCTCTCTGTACCAATGAAATGTTTTTATACTGATAAGGGAAATCACATACTTTTCACAAATAGAAAAGTGTTAGCAGAGACCCAAAGGAACCCTAGCTCTGTGGAGACCAGCAGAGATCCAGTCGTGTCAGATCAGCCTCGTGTCACGCTTTGCTGTGACAACATGCGTGGTTGGGAGGGTTAATCATGGCTATAAAACACTTGCACTTCTGCAAGGCATTTGATACACACACATTTTGCTTTCAACGTAACCAGTTATAACAGCACTAAAGCACTGGTGGAATGAGTTAAAGTTACGAACAGTTTTCAAGTGACCCTCAAAGAATCATCATCAAAGGGGGCCTTGAAGAGCAGCTCAGCAACAAACAGTGTTAGAAAAGAATCTGCCTACACCTAAAGAACCAGTGAGCAATTCCTGGAAAAGAACCATCTGTAAAGAATTTAGGCATAATTAACAGTTAAAAGAAGACACAGTGAACACTAAGTAGCCAGGGAGAATAAGGAGATAATTAATAACTCCACCTGCAGCTGGTGAAACCAGCTCTGAAAGACTCTGTGCAACTGTGATGGCCACATTTTAAAAAAATCATCGGAAAGTTCAAGGCTCAAAAGGAAGCAATAAAAATGGCTTAGTGACTAAGCCAGTGTCTTACTTAGAGAGCTACCAGAACACCAGTGAGAACACAGGAGAAAATTTTCCCAAGAGAAAATTCCACTTACTTAAAGCCTATTTACACCTATCCATCAGAGAAGGCTATAACAGGAACCAGTCACTGGGATTTGAAATCAGACAAATTCAAATAAGAAAGCAGGCACACAATTTTCCTCACAGACAGAACAACTGCTTTGTTCAATACAAGAGTAAACTAGATGAACTGGATGTGTACGAGGCTCAGGCAACACAACAGGATACTTCCCTCCTGCTCCAGACTCCAGAATATCTCAAAAAGAAAATAGGTCTAACACAACATTTTTCTATTGGGCTGCATTACTCTGCATCTACTGCCAGTATATGAAGGGAGACAACCCTCCCTCTCCTGATGCTGGTGAGGCAGCCTCTGGTCCATTACTGGGCTTGCCAACATACAGGAGACAGGGAGCTGCTGAAGTAAGTCCAGTGAAGGACCACTAAGGCGACTAAGGGACAGGAGCATCACTCAGGAAGAAAGGCCGAGAGAACTGGGACTGTTCAGCCTGCAGAAAAGATGAAGGAGAGGGGACCTTACCAAAACGGTCACGTATCTGAAGGGAGGGTATCAAAACGACAGGCACAAACTCTTTTCAGTGAAGCCCAGCAATAGCATGAGAAGCAGGGGGCACAAACTGAACCACAGGAAAGTCCACCTGAATATGAGGAAAAGCTTCTTGAGTGCAAGGGCACTGGAACCTGGTGCCCAGAGATGTTGTGGAGTCTCCTTCCTTGAAGATATTCATAAACTGTCTGGGCAACACACTGTAGGCAGCCCTGCTTGAGCAGGGGTGGGTCAGACTCAATGATCCATCCCAGCCTCAACTACCCCATGATTCTGAGACACAGAAACTGAAGAATCTCATTGTATAGCAAGATCTGCAACGCGTAATGATAAATAATCTACCACGTCCTTTTGGGTTATACCGAAACACATGAAAACAGTTCAATTCCTATCGCAAAGACAAGAAGTAAGGAGATGATTATCACCTTCCTGCAAACCTGCAGAAAGACCCCTCTGCAGGGCACCATCGTGGCATGCAACCTCCGAGCCCCGCAGCCTACCAGCCCTGGGAAGGAAACACAGTACCACGAGCCCGAAAGGGGCTGAAATGCCAAGTTGCCATGGCATTGCTGCAGAATTCAGAGTCAAAGGGCAATCCTTGTGGCCTTCTGCCAGGGAAACTCATAGAAAATCACACATTTAAAAAACGAACGCAATAGAATACCTTGTCTGATTTGCATGTAATTATACAGAAGAGGTACTATGCAGGACTCACATTTCTGTCATTACAAGACAATGGTTTCTACAACAGAACAGATTTTCAAAGACTTAAGACTCTGAAAGGAGGTTACATAACTGTCTGAATTAGCTCTCCAAGAGCGAGGACATGCAAAGCTCTCCACACTCCGGTCTGCAAAGACAACCCAGCCTGCATGTCCCCATAACTATGAGCTTTCTGCACAGCAAAGATGTTGGTGAACGTGTCACAGGCCCCAAGGCCTTTCTGTAGGGGACAGGAATAATCAGAGGGCAAATCCACCAATATACATGGTAAAAAACCAAAGTGTTTTAGAGGCAGGAGGACAACAGGAAAAAACGTAAAACTGAGACAAAGAATAATAATCTGCAGTGCAGCTAACTCATAGTCGTCTCAGAAAAGCATCTGCATCAAAATTCTTCGCTCCTAATTTCAATAGAAGTTAAAAGAACTCTGTGCTTTTGAACATCAACCCCTACCCAATGGACACCCAGAAACTCAGAAAAATAGCCATAAAATAAGTTATGTATATATGTAATCTACTGTTGCCATAAAACTCTTAAAAACTGTATCATGTCAGGCTGAATTTTTCACTACTATGTATGCCAATGACTCCAGTGATTTTAACTACAAACGTCACACCAAGGGAGCCTCTGGGGCAATAAGCCCCCAGAAAAAAGCAGAACAAAATTAAGCTGCTTCTGCGAACCAAGGACACAGCATTATTTTGATGGAGCAGCAGAGGGCACTGAAGCATAGTAAAGCTCAAACATTCGGGTGAAGAAAAGCTGCCTATAGGTGATAATGTACACAGAGCACGGACACAAGGCCTGGGATCCAGACACCTATTTCTGTGTCTGATAGGGAGCTACTACAAGCTTTTGGAAACTAACTTGTTCTCTGACTTCAGTCTTCTTATTAGTAGGTGGAATTGTGTGCAACTGATCTTAACAACTCATAAGGTAGGCGATGAATGAATATAAGGTCTGCCTAAGTTAACGGATGGTTGGAGATAGCCAAGCTATTAACTTTTGAAAAGTGTTATTCAGACATTTTATTGCAGTATACTCTCCACAGCTAGCATGGATAGTATACACTACATAATGCCAGACTTAAGCTTACCTTAAAATAAGTTTTACCACTTCAAGTTATCAGCCAAATCAAGGTCTGGCACGTCAAGGCACAAAAGCCAACGGTGCAATACTTCCTCTGGAGACCAGCCCAGGACAGACTGGCCTTGCTGCTTCTCTCTTGTGCCTTCAAACATATTCCAGCAATGTCCTCGTCTATCCCAAGTGACTGGCTATCAGCTGAAATGTAATTCCAGGTGAAATGGCCTCTACATATACAATTGGAGAAGATCGGAAGTTTGAAGAAAGCTTTTATGAGATAAATGATCTAGCTGGGGATCAAGAGCTTGGTTATAGACTTTAAAGAGCCATCTTGTCTTCAACTGCATCTTCAAAGCCTGCTTGCATGCATGCACATGGGAAGCAAAGTACAAGAACAACTTGTATTTGGACAATACTTTTCCATACTAAACCTACATACACAAAAATAAAGTAAAAATGTAGCAATATGTTTGAGCAGGGAAGCGTCTAATACCCTACAAGAAAAGAGGTAGAGGAAGACAGATGTTTCTTATTTTCTATAAATTGTTTTGAACCATTTTATGTGCTTTTGTAGAAGAAAAGCATTTATATTCCTATAATGTACAGCAACCTCCCACAGAGACTACAGTCCCAATGGAAATTTCTGCCAGTTTATCTGCTACCTAGATTTCAGCTCCAGGAAGTGGGTTTACTTTGGATTAATCTGCATTTTCTGAAAATGAATTATTCTGACATTCACTTTTCAGCACTTTCATCATGGACTGCTATTCCACTCTCCTTATGAAGCCGGCAACCCTGAAACAGAAGCCACAGGTCTGTTTAAAAAAAAAAAAAAAAAACCCTTGGTAGATTTTGTATCAGAATACAAAATCAGTTCTTCCATAAATGAGGATACGCACATAAGCAGTTATCATGAACTTGGTTATGGGGCCTCACTAGAACATGAGTGGGATCTTTACCCAGAGAAGTCCTGGCTGTCACATTTTTCTGTCTTCAATAACGCATGCCACTGCATGAGGGAAAAGACCCAAATCAGCCCAAAAAAGGAGACTTCTCAAACAACACAAAGGATAGTTATGTCTGCTCTCCGTCACCCTCATCGCACTCTGCAGTAATAAGGAGGTGAGAGGGATTTGCAGTCTCTTACACCGTATTGCTCAACCCATCTGGAGGCCTTTGGCGAAGAATATTTTTACCAGTTTGCACAGAAATGTAAAGCCCCACTGTCCTGCAAGATGGCAAAAACAGTGATTTTTGTGTCTGCAAGGCAGGGATCACAGTGACACTGTTCCTGTGAAAGGTTCCATGCAATAAACCCTGCTAATCCTGCCTGTGCTTGGGCCGACAGCTACAGATCAAGGGCTACAGTGGTGAGTTATTCTGATAGCTGCATATTCTTTTCATTTGAGAACAGAGAACTATTCCAAAAGTTGAAGAATAGATTTACTTTCTTACTCTGTATATGCCCAGGATGTATTATTTTCTTAGTGTCTGATCAAGAAAAAAGGACATCAGGTCAAGAGCAGCACAAATGCAGTGCAGAGGAGGTACATTAGTGAGTAGAACTAAAGCAGCACTTCAGAGTTAGATGCACATTCAATGCTTTCTTCTTCACAGATATTTTTGTCAGTACCTGATGCCCAACTTTTGCTTTTGTTTCCTAGTGTCTTGCACCTAAATTATTCTGTAATTTTTCACATAAACAGAAGGCTGCCACAAACCTTGGGTGATAGGGGAAAACTGTACAGTCCTCAAGAGGCTGCACTATCAGCAAGCATCACTACTGATACTACTGACTGCCTTCTCTATTAAATATAAAAATTACCTTTCTCCTTTTCAAAAGGGGACAATGGATCTACTCCAGAACTACATTTTAGTGTCTGTTCTTGCACTCTGATTTCAGTAGAAGAATTCACATTTGATGTCATACGATTGGAATCACTGCATCTCAACAAAACGATGCCAGTCTGAGAGCACTTGTAAAGATGAACTTCGGAGCTTTATGGGGAAGAACAACCAAAGCAGGTCAACCCCCCAGCAAGGCTTCATTAATCCTGGCTGCAAACTACAGCACAGATAAACAAGGGGTCATTTTTCAGAACGGTAATGCAGAAAACATTCAGCTGTATCTCGTTTTAATTTGGAATTTTTATGTCTAGAAAACACAAAAGGAAAGCCCTCTCGTGTAGGTACAATGTCACAATGAGCAAACAAGTAACAAATTTTGAAGAAACAAATCTATATTTCTAGGATATACCACTGTGATCTCAGCATTAAATATTACAAACAAATATTTCTTCCTCTGTGGTACAATTTACAGCTAAGTACAATCTAGCCTTTTACTGTAGGAATGTTCTTCAAAGTCTCTTCACATATTCCTGAATATTCTACATGCTCTCACATCCAGAGTGTGAGAAGGAAAAAATAACCTGCAACTAAACTGCAATTGCCAGGAAACCAACACTCTAGATGTTGTTTTGTGACAATACATCCACATATTTTGATGTACCGTTATAAAACAGCAGTTTTCTGTGCTTGTGTGCTCGATATCAACCATTCTCTCTCCAAACAAATTCAACTTTTTCCTCAAACTTCAGCTCAGCTTCTAAGACAAGTTCCAAAGTTAGCGCTGCACTGTTTTCATTCAGAGGATATCTTGGAGGTGGAGGGTATTCAGTTTTCAAATAAAAAATATAGTTGTACACTGGTCTAAGAAGTCTCTCAATGATTAATAAATAACCACAGTTTTAGGCAACAAAATTCTAGTCCCTTTCTGTTTTATGAAAAGATTATCACTGCTGTTCAAAAGATAAGGTGGGATCACATATTTAAAACATCTACACCATAATAGTGTATTACAAATTCTCACATATGAGTTTATCTAAATTTCATGTAAAACATCTTCATTTGAAAAAAGTGTTTTCGAAGAGTAGTTCCCTCTAATTTTTGTCAGGAGGGGAGGGGAGTGTCAACAGACTTCTAGGCAGACACCTGTTTTATATCAGGAACAACTACTCCACATTTAATCAGGTGAAAACAGGTATTTCAGAGAGCTGCCTGGCTTTATTCTAATTATGTACAAGAATTACCATACAAAAATGGGTCCAATCTATTTTTGAGGCATTTATGGTAACACATCAGACAAAGCCTCCAGTAAATGCAAGTCATCCACAAGACAAAACACCAGAAGGGGAGATATGAGATTAAAATAACAAACTGTGTTATTTCATTTGTGCGCTGTCAAATAATGCCTCTTCCAGAAGCTTGTTTAAAAGCTGTGCCCTTAAAAATTGCTCTGGGTTATGCGCCTGATGATTTTTGGCACCAAAAACAATGTTGCTCTATATTGACTTACTAACAATGAATAGAAGTAAATCACTAAGTTAAATGAAAAAGTTCTGCTATATATTTTGAAAGTTTATAAACCATGTATATAAACATATTCCTTCCCTTCCCTTCTCCCCAGAGAAATTCGCCAGGGTTGCTGAGCTGATTTATTACCTGCCTGAGATTTGAAGGTAGATCTAACAGACACGAATGGGAACGATACCTCGGGGATCTGACATGAACTGCACTTCCAGACGGATGCGGAGAGGTGTTCTTGGCAGAGAGAAGAAAGGCTGCGGGAAACTCAAGGCTACGGGAGGGCCCTGGCACCAGCAAGAGCTTTGGCCTACGGATGCTGCCGGATGCGAAAGCGCCTCCTCGGCAGCACGGGGCTCTTCCACCTCGCAGCACCTTTCTGCTGGGACAAGCGTGGAAGCAAAACAATGTCAGGGTCCTTCTCATCCGTTCCCTGTATTTGAGATGTCTCTAGAAGAGGCACAGGAGAGTTTGGAGCAAAGCACCTCCCAGGGGAGAGCCTGGGAGAGCAGCAGAGTGGTTAAGAGGCCAGGAAAACAACAGTATGTTTGGGTTAGAGCTAACTAGAGCCTAAACCTGTGCTGCAGAAATCCACACAGGTTTCAAAACCAACCTCCAATGACAGCAAGATTTGTTCCTTAAAAGGGAGAACCAGGAACAGCTGCCCCTAGGCTTTAGAAACAGGTGCAAAGCATCATTTCAGACAGGCAGGAGCAAAAAATCAATGGCTAAAAGTGCCTGATTTGCCAAGTAATGATTGAACAGAGCAGAGAGCATTTCTTCTCTCTCTCCTATAAAGCATCTTTTACTGTTCCCACCATCTAGTTTGCCTAGATGATTAATTTTTACTTAAGTAGCAAGAGAAAAACTTCCCATTTTTAAGTCCACATTTCAGTGAGAGTTTACATCAGTAATTCGCAGTTACAGTTTTCATAACTTCTTTATTGCTACAGTTGGTTAAAAATGAATGTTCAAGAGGAGGATAACTTAGTAAAAAGAATCAACGTGATAAAATTAACTGAAATAAGAACCCCGGGATGGCCAACAGCACCTTCAAGGTGAACGGAGGAAACAAAGAACCCACAGTGTCTGCAGGCCGGGCATGAAGCAGCACTACAAAAGGTGCTGCAAAAACTCTCCCTTCTAACCTATTGAATTACATGTTTGTCATTTCTAATTAGTTTTGTCATAGAATATACATGCGGAGAAAAGATTTATTAAAGAAAAATAGCCTTATATACACACAAGATCATCCATCCTAATTAAACAGCATTCCAGACAGAAATACTGTTCCAGCTATAGACTGGTTCATCAGCAGAAGATGGAAAAAGCACAGATGAAAGGAGAGGCAAGAATATATGTCTGGTTCTAGAGTGAGAGGAATATGTGGATCATTACTATGAACAGGAGGTTCCTAAGCATGGCAAGGATGCAGCTTTTATTGCAATACTTACAGTAGTACGTCTTTAGCCATATTAATTTCAGAAGAGAGACCCAAAACCTGGTCTCTGGACTCCAAAACAAAAGATAAAGGACTCCTATCCTCCTATCATTGTTTTTTTTTGTTTTGGTCTTTTGATGTCTTATTCAGATTTTAAATACCCATGCTTGCGAGGACAGCATCCTCCCATCGCCTTGCAGAGGTGAAGAGCCTTGTTAGCCAGGGTCTCTTCAGAAAGATTCCTGCTCAAACCACTAAACAGCCATCAGTCCAACAGGCCGCTTGACAAGCACCAAGAGCAACACACATGCTGGAAGGCACTTTTAATGCAATGAGCATGCATGAGGAATGCTGGGTTTTTTTCTCCATTTCCACATAATTACAACAAAGTACTTATCAGGTGTCCATTAGTAGCTCTGGCTCCTGTACAACCTGGCAATGCATCACTCCAGGAGATACTACCATAAAGCACACCAAAGCCAAATTATTACTTCTGAGTAGTTTCTTCCTCCACCAGCTCAAATCAAATGGATTACTCCTGTAATGAGAAAGATCTGTCGGCTCCTCTCAGACTTGAGAGAAAATGGATCAAATACTCTGGTTAAGATAGAGCGTGGTTTAACACTGGTGCATGTTACAACTTGCGCTTTGTGGCAAGCTGTCCAAAACCCTTCTCAGGCCCATAAGCACCTACCTGAATACACTTAAAATCCTGTCTTTTTTTTTTTCCCCATTTCATTTCATTTTTCACTGCAGTAGCAGCTTCTCAGCACCACAGCTCAATACAGCAATCTCTGTGCAAAGAGCCCAAGCAGACTTTTGGCTACAGCAGACCTTCCAGTTCCTCCTCAGCCACTATGTGGTTGTCCAAACACGCTGCAATGTATCATTAATTCAACCACTTGCAGGCTGCAGTACCGTGGGGCTACTCCAAATAAAATAAAATGAATATATAGTATTAATAACTTAAGATATAGTGAATAATACATAATCCTTCAAGTTCGAAAGATTTTAGTTTGCTTGATTGATTTTAATTGTGATAAGCAGCCACTAAAAATAAGGATACAAGCTTTTAAAAATGATGCAGCTGGGGAAATAATTGACACAAAGCTCATTAAAGTTAAGCTGACATAAGTTAATACCTAAAATAGCAAAATACTGGAACAATTAATTTTTAGAGTATCATCGAAGAAAAGAAATCAAGAGAGCTAGAGGGAGGTGCCCAGCGCAGCCCTTTTTGTACGGCCTGATCCAATTCTGACTGAAACTGAGTAAAAGATAAAGAATGACTAGATGATCTCTAGAGGTCCCTTCCAACCCTAAGCATTCTATGATTCTATGATTCTATGTCCCTCTTTTCAGCCACATTAACAGCTTTTAAAATATCTTTTTAAAAAAAGTTTTGATTGAAGTTGGGCCTCACACAAATGGAAACAGAAGAGGAGATCTTTCGGGGTCCAGCAGCTTCTCCACTCACGGTACGCAGTCGACGATTCTGTGGCGCTCAGGTGTGCGGGACATTGAGGCACAGCAGTAACGCGACAACCGCAGCGACGGGACAAGGGCTGCCCGCTCGGGTGGAACCCTGTCTGCACCAGCATCCCCCCTTTCGTGATTTTATTTTCAGTTCTAAGTAAAATTCTGGAGCTTTCTCTCAGAAAATACACAATGTGAGTGCTAACCTCCAAGCTTCTGCGCAGGCCTCTGGATCGAGTTTTAGAGGCAAACCCTGCACACCCCCAAAGAGAAAAAGTAGCATTTGCTTTTGCACTCTACCTAGCTTGGGTCTGACTAGTGAGCAAAAACACCCCAGCGGTTCTTAGTGGCACACAGTTGAGCTCAGATAGCCTGGCAGGAGCTGGCAAAGCCAGTCCTGCTCAGAAAGCACTAGCCACACTGCAGGCCTGGCGAGCATGGCTAGCTGGTCTGCAGCTCCATCAGCAACGACTGCCATCAAGGCAACATGAGATCACCACAACGGATCTCCATTCCCCAAAGGCCTCTGCCTAGAGGGAACTTCAAATGTACAAATACTATTGTTATACTCATCATCTGGCCTGTGTCCTTCCAGTTCCTCGCTTCAGGCCTTAATAGGTTCTTCAAGAAATGCTTACAGGGACTGATGGCATTTTAGCTTGCAGAGACTGATATCATTTTAGCCACAAAAGATTACTACAAGGAGGTTCTATTCTTTGAGTTTAGTTCAACCTTCATTTCTGCAGGCTAATATCTAAGCCCAGTACAACCGCTATTTGGCAAAACCCAGCTGCACAGATTTTTGAACTTGGAACGTTAGAAATAGCTTATAATATTAAATTCAGAAAGAAAACCAAGCAGCAATGAAACAATATGGATGGTGCATATTTTCATGTAATATGTGAAACAATTTGCTTTTACCATAAAAGGGGCTTTGCATATAGCTCACATAAGCAAGTTGCACATAGCCGTAGTCTCATTTATACTATATAGCCAACAGCAAATTCTCTGCAATCAGAGATGAGTCAAAGGAAAAACGTTGTCCAGAACCACACGCCAACAGACGACTGATTATACATGGGTCCCACCGGCTGCTTTACAGCCAATTTAAAAGCCAGCAGCACTGGAGGCAGCCAAAGCGGCGGCGCAGGGCCAAGTCCGCACGGGAATGGCTTGTGCCATTAAGCATAAGGAATGCCACTGCCTCCCAGTCACAGAGGAAAAGCCAGCACGGGCATCCAGGCAATGGCTACATGAGGAGTTATAGACACCTGCAGTGTCCTCATGCCACTGCTCACGTATCAGAAAAGGTGCTTTGGGGTAGTTTTACTTATTTTTTCCCCTTCAAGAAATGGGTATTAGAACAGGGATGCAATTTCAAAAGAGAATATGCTCTTCTGTGATGGCCCGTGCCTTTTCTTTGCTCCTATGAAGCCACATAATGTCATAGATAAAAATAAAGAAGGAATGAAACCCAAACATGTTTCAGCTCCGAGTTTGGAGAAGGCACCGGGCCCTGCTTAGTGCCAGGCCTCCAGACAGGGACACTCGAGTAAGCCAGGGCAGAGCAGCAGTTGAGGGCCCTTTCTTTGTGCAGTCAAGATGTCTCAATATTTTTTTCACACTATGCAACAAGTCTGTAACTTGATGCAAGATGTTCCTTAGCCTTCTTTCTATCCTGTTACACACCTACATTAGGGGTGTATTGGTCTATTATATCTATGTCTAATGGGAATTGGCAGCCAGAGTCTGTCATAGATATCTGTTAGTAAGGGTGTGCCTATTAACATACACACTCTGTGAACCAAAAACATTACTACATTTTTATACGTCTGCAAGTCTAAAGACACAGACTAACTATAAACTCTTCTCCAAAGGGAGAGATAATGAGCAAACTTTAATGCCATAAACCAAAAGTCAATTATATCCCTCCACCCTCCATCATAAACAGGGAAAAACATAAAAGGAGCACAGGGTCCTAGAGAATCTTGGCAAATTGCAGCTGGAGTACTTACGCATATATACATACACTAAACATTTTTTGTTTAAACTTAGCACTCTACAAATCCTAAGATGTGAGGCACACGTCATCCTGTTCTGCTTGAAAGCACCTCTCTGCTAAGGTGATGGAAGTCACTACCTCATTCTCTTCCCCTCTTACAATCTCTATTCGCTTTGAACAAGTGACCCCAAGGTGAACAGATCTAAGCCGTATCACCAACATGCAAGTCACCCCACACACTGTAAGAGATCTTTTTCAGCAGTTAGATGCAATGCATTTTATTTTTCTGTCTATTCTACCACCACTTTGACAAGTACCACAATGATACAGATTTTAAAAATATGTCTTCACTCAGTTCTCTTCAATGTACTTTCTATGTTCCAGCACCACAGTTCTCTAAGTTCTGTAGTTAATACAGGACTTCAGAAGAGAAACAGGGTTTGCTCTCCCCCTCCTCACACTGTATTACAGTTAGATGCAATGCATTTGATTTTTCTGTCTATTCTACCATCCCTTTGACTAGTACCACAAATACTATAGATTTTAAAAATATGTCTTCAACTCAGTTCTCTTCGATGTACTTTCTATATTCCAGCACCACAGTTCTCTAAGCTCTGTAGTTAATACATGACTTCAGAAGAGAAACGGATTTTGCTCTCCCCCTCCTCACACTGTATTGCAGCAAGCCCTGTCCATCCTGACGACCTTGAAAATGTCTCCTCTCTTCTTTAATCTAGACTCTAGCTGACTCTAAGGGGCTTTTTGGTTCTATTGAGCACAGCAGCGACTAGAGAACCACGTTGTTAGATACGTGGTCATATTGCTTTAGGGCGCTCCCTAGTCCCAGGGGAAGATGTGCCCTATGCAGTGCATTTCCCCCACCCTGGTCATGTTAATCTTCATTTCAGCACCTACTTCCATGGAACGGCAGATAAGGGCATTCCATTTGCATGGAGCAAGAACGTAACCCAGTCTCAGAGCAAGTGGAGGAAACTAGACATCATCTGAAGTGCTCGGAAACCAGAGTCCCAGTGTCTGTGCTCAGCGATCCGCCTTTCCTTCCTCTATCACTCCAAACTGTTTGGTAACATCTAGTGCTATATAGAGAATAATAGTTCAATTACATATTTGCAGGAACATGTTGCTCCAAAAAGGAGCTGGTTTTATGACCACAGCACTCCTCGCTGTAAGGGTACCATATTAGTTATTTAAAGTAATTCTGCTATCAACCTTCTGCAGATTTTCCAGAAGTTACCACCATGCTCCTCAGCCTTCAGTTCCTTCCAATTATGGAGTCAAAAAAACAACAACTATTTTAGATATGTTGTTTAAGGGTATTATGGCACCGTTATTGATGGTCTGTATTATGGTGTACATAATATGTAAATTCCTTAAATTATTCAAACTGATGGCGTCACTCCATAAAAACTATTCTTTGAATAAGATGCAGATTATGCATCAGCTTTAAGCTACCCTCTAAATACACATATATAGTGAGAGCCTGTTTCCATGGAGTGGAAAGGAGTTGAGAAACTTCTTCAGAATACCACGAGTCCTGAAAGCGCAAGCTGAAGCAGAGCCCAGAGCAGTGCTCCAGCTCTCACCTCAGCTGCTGGATTAGAGCACTGGTGCCTACTGCACCTACCCCTGCACCTACCTGTGCCTTACCTGGGTATTTGAGAGCAGAACCACATGCTAAGAAACAAAGAGCTGCCTGCACAACCCTGACACTTGGCATGGGGCACTCAGCCCTGGGTACACTCTGCACTAACCGCCATTCCCGTGCAGTCCTTATTCCATCCCACACTTGACAGCTCAGCAGAAGCTGCTCTGAAGCAGCTTTTAGGGGACCCAGCCTCAAAACCTTGTGGTACCATCAGCAAACCAAGATCCAGTGCAACCACAACCCACGTAATCCAGAAGCAGACAAGGGCCTTAAGAGCTGCAAGGGCTGCAAATCCCATGAGCTGTGCTCAGTGAGCACATGCAGACCATTGCTCTTTGCATTTAAGGTGCATTTAAGCTTGGCACCTTTGGCTCTACTAATCTTTCCAGCACAAACTTTGCATATGCTTGTTGATGTATTGAAACCAATGGTTCAAACTCCTTTGCTTCAAAGGCAAAAATTACTTCCTTCTAAATTCTGAAAGCATTGCATCATGTTGCTTATCTAAATTCTCTTATAAATTCAAACATTAGTCCTGGCACAAACACAACATTTAAGTCCCTGTTCTCAGTCATAGCTTGTTCATTCTGTTATTTCAGTAATGCTGTCCCAGTAAAAACTGACTTAACTCCCTCATAGTTCTCCTTGAACAAAAGCTAACTATTAAAAGTTTATTTGATACAAGAGAATTGTATAATAAATCAAACCCAAGCCCCTCAGAGGGTGTTTTTGAACAAACATATTAACGAGTGCTCTTAAGTCAATTACTCTTCACTTTAAAATGAAGCCAGACCATCTCAAGTGATAGCACTCTAAAATATTAGAGAGACAATAAAAGAAATATTTGACTTAGAAATGAAACACAGAGCAATTAAATACACTCCTCCAAAGCTGCACTGAAAACAAGCCCAAAGGCTTATCCATTAGCCCCACACCCACAATAAAAGCTTGTTACTGTGAAGACATGGGAGCGCTGGCGCGAGACACGGTGGTCCCAAGGAGGTTTGTGGTGAACTGATCAACCTGCAGGAAAGGACAGATCCTCTGCAGGGCGGCCTACATATCCACGGGTTGCATTTCTAGATGTGTCTTGAAAAGCACCTCCACCAAGATGTTCCCCCAGCACAAACAGTGAGATGTTCCTGTGGAAGTTCCAAACACCACCTATGCTTCAATGAGGCATTAAGCTAAATTTTATGAGACATTTTAACTGCCAAAGAGAAGACAGGCATGTCTTCTTGAAAGGTTTTTGTCAGCTTTATTGGGAAGCAAATAATGTTCTGAATATCTGACTTTAAACATCAGATTTTTCATCAGAACAACATGAAAGCTCGCAGAGCGATACTGACACTTTTGGCATTGAAAATACTACGAATCAAAGAAAGAAACCAAGGGAGAAAAGGTACCGTCTTCCATCTTCCAGCAGGGGCTCCAAACGCATCTGAAAAGCTCCTGAGCAGACTGAAACCAACTCCTCCTTTAAAGGATATGTGCACTCTTCAATGCTCAAAAACTTCATGTTGTTGGGGGAGAGGATGGCAAATGGCACATTTGCTTTTAACTGACCTCCAAAACCAATCCAACAGTCTCACTAAAAATTCTGCCCCAAATATATACATAAATATATATATGAAACTGTTTAAGTACCAATGTCAGAAAAGTTAAAGACCTCTCAAACCCAGAGCTCCACCATTTACCAGCCATGGCACTTTCAGTTTTATATTACCATTCATTTTATACTTTAAACTATAGTTTATACTTTCTTATGATAATAATGAAAATGAGAATAAAAACAGCCAAAAAATATCCCCTTCTAGTACCTGTGCTTTTGCCTAATGAAGTGCACTCCTGCAGGCTACGCTGTGGTGACCAAGCGTGCTGCAGGAAGGGCCAGGCCCTGCTAACCGTGCAGCACCACCCGCCCCAGGATCACAGAGCACTTTCCAACACTTTACACAAACACGCTCTCATTACCCAGAGGAGATGTGCAGCAGCAAATCGTGCCTGTGCCGAGCTCTGCCGCGCGGCCACGGCACGGTGAGCAGAGCTCACGGAGCACTCTGGAAGCCTCGGCACTTTCCACAGCACATGCTGTCCAACCCCTGATTTCTGCTGCATCGATGCATGAGATGGGCCACGTTGGGCGCGTGGTCAGAAAGATTTGGCTTGTCGGGCAGCACAATATGAGAAGAGCTGCCTTGCGCCGCATGACGTGCGATGGCTGCAGAGAACAGCTATGCAGGGAAGGCTTTTTAGCAAATCCTTGCTCAGAAGCCAAGGGAGAGCGACAGATCTGCAGCCCTTCCCCTGCTCAGGGATCCCAGTGCCAAATGCAAACCAAAGGATCTGCTCCCTGGCTCCCTGCAGCTTGGTGTCACCAGGCTGGTTGTCCCAAGGCTGCGATCCCACCTGGTTTCGCGGATAGACAAATCTTTCCCTCAGGTGAGGACAGCTGGAGCACTTCTCTATTCTCACTGCTTATGTGTACATTATAGATATATCTGCCTACTTTTAATAATTTGGAGACTGCCACCCCTCGGTCACAATCAGTAAAAAGATTTAATTGTTTGTAGATGGGGACAGAGACACACATAAAGCTTCTTTGCCTAAGAGACCGGACCGAAAAGGAGCTAAGCAGCAGTTCTGCATTCAGCACAACGGCACAGGCCAGGAAAGGGGCCCGCGCTCCACTACGCTGTCCACCTCGAGCCACCATTTCTGAGCACCCTGGGCATAATCCGAAAACACATAAGGGTATGTCAAAAATAATTCTTGTTTAGGCCACAGATAAAGATAATCATAATAGCTAAGCAGTTTTTAAAGCTATCCATTTTAAGGCTGGCAAAGTCTTATCTCAATTCTGCCTTAACAGTAATTTCTTCTTAAACTGAGCAAACACAGAATATCCTCAAGCGACCTTAGCTCTAAAGCCATGATTTCTAAATCTGTGTAGAAAGGATCCATTTTTCATCTGGAAAGCTCAAGTCTGCACATGCCAATTAGCTGAAGCCAGTTAACAAGCAATAACAAAAATAAGCAAGCATTTTTTGCAACTACATAATGTCATATCTTCACACAAAGAGCAAGAAAACTGTTTCATGATTTAAAGGGAGACTGGCTGAAGCTAGTACAAGATTTCCCATAATGAAATTCAAGTACTTTTGAATGCAATAATTTTGAACCAAGTCTTTAAGCAGCAAGGCGAGCCAGACAAAAGGACTAAGATGGGCAAAAAGAAGAAGTAGATAGATACACCATAACATCACACTTAACTGGAATTAAATTATGCATATTCTCAAGTACCTTCCCCCTATTACTTAATATTTTTGCCTCTTGTGTGGCCTTTAAAGAGCAAAGGGAGTATTTGCTTGATCAGTAACCATGATCTTTAAACACAGCGGCCAAGAATTTACCAATCAGGAGGTTCAGAAGTTGAGTTTTGTTAACATTTGCTATTCTATACAAGCAATAAGAAAGAGCAAGTAATTGATACTTTCACTTGTCATACAAAAAACAAATGGCTTCAGGCAATTCTTATTTAAAAAAATGCATCCTCTGGACAATACTTAAAACAGCAGGAACCGCCTTAGTTCAAGCATATAAACCTATAAAATTACAGTGCTATTGCCAAACCCACTTAAACAGTATCTGGATGCACATGCATTACTATTCACTGGCAAAAATGGCCGCAAGTTTTCCTGATCACTGCACAGCATCAAGGATATGCGGGATTCATTGGAAGGAACTTTAAACACGGAGATAAATAATTATGAAAGGTGCTGGGAAAAGTAGTGATAATAAGGAACAAAATCTTAAAAGCAATGCTTGAACACTTTGGTAATGCAGGCTAAAAACACCCCGAATCTCTCACTTTTGCATACTATTAAATATATTATTTATTGTAGTATATAGAGACATGCACAAACTTGCTGAACTTTGAAGATGTACTGATTTTTGTTTTCTGCCAGGGTATTACACAGCCTAAACATGCATTCATGGTCAGCACGGGCAACGCCTTCCAGAAAGGACATCTCTGGCATGGGCAATCATATCACAATCCTTTCCGTAAAGCCCTCCTGCCTCATCATGACACAAGTCCCTTTCTTTCCTCTCTCAATATTGGTGGGAAGCTACTTCAGAATCGCAGTCACAAAACAGCTAGGCTTTCCCTCCCATTTCCGCTGTACAACTGACATGAGGCCAATTCTACTTACTGCTGTGCCTATAGCATCGTCAGATAATGTTGCTTTCTGGGCTCTATTTTCCTGACAGTGATGCCACAGCCCTTGTTCAGCAAATATAACCAAACCTGTTACCAAACAAGGTCTGCATTGCCCAGACACCACGCTGATGAACTTTCTCTCACCTGGCTTGTTCCAAATGCTGTTTTCCCTATCAGACCTTGCCAGCACTGGCAAGTGGGGATGAGTTCCACCTGGCTGTTTCCAGGTCACAAGCTCCAAGTTTTCAATGGACATTTTCACTGGTGGTCCGTGCAACACACTTTGTTCTATTACTCCCATCTTCAAGGTCATTCAATTATTACTCTATTGTTTTGATACTTGTCTGTGCTGACAGTTCCTCCCAACTTTATCTTATCACAAAATGCAGTGAGTCCAATCTTAATTTATTTTCGTTCTAGTCATTAATGAAAACATTAAGCAGCTGTAGTCCCAGACTGACTCTGTATAACCTCTTTCCAGGCCAGTATTCCCTTTTCAGCACAGTCCGTTACCCTCTGGAGCTCCTTACTCATCCTTCCCACTTGCACACTAGGCTCCTTCCACCCCACATCATTTGCAGCATGACGTATCATCAAAAGTCCAGATAGATGAGATCTTCTGTAGTCGCCTTGCCTAGAAAAAGAACTTTTATCAACATTATGAAATGAGTTGGGTTTGATCTTTTAGATAAATCCATTTTCTTCAGTTTTCCATTTACCTTCATTTTATTCATCATTCTTTCTTCAAAAAGCATTCTAACGCCTTGTACACTTATTATCAGATAGACATGCTCAAGACTTTCCTGGCTCTTTCTCCTTTATATATTTCAGTACTACAACAGCTATTCCCTAGTCATTTGTTACCACCCTTGTTTTGGTGGCTTTGTTAAAAATACCTACTCTCAGAACTGTGATTTCATTTGTGTTTCTTTACAAATTCTGTGCAGAATTCTTATCAGATCTCCCTGAATTGACTGCTATAAAGCTCTGCCAGTTCTGCCTTCCACTTGAATTACTACAATAAATGATGATCATACCCTGATAAAGTCCCACTTACTACCAATCTGTTCTATTCTGTAACATCACTTCACTTCAAAATATGCATTTTATTTCTTAATAAACAGCATTTTCGCTTTGGAATAATATTGTTTACACAGCTGAGTGCAATGAACAGCACGAGGAATATATAAACTCTTCCCATCATTTATAGGCAAACTATTTTGATCCAGAAACATTGTATTTATATTATTGTGTCATACAACATATTTACCAAAGAAGTCATACAGGTAATAATGTGTGGAAGAGTAAAACTCTTCTATTCCTGCACTAATATTTCATACCCACAGTATAAGCTGTTATAAAGCATTACATAAAATAGTCTTTAATAGATAAGGTGTTGACAATAACCATAGGTTTCTTCTAGAAAGTCTACAGCTGTTATAACATGATTATTAAATTCCAGCCGAGAACCAAGCACATCCTTCATTCTCAGTCTGCAAGTACTCCTCCAGCTAGGTCTACAGTATTTATATAAATAACTAATATCCACTCCATATGGTTTAACTTAATTCACATAATGTCTTACTGCACAGATAATAGGAAGCGCAAGTTTGGTCCGCATTAGAAGCACAGGATCACACCCCTAACATACAGGCTTATGGAAAATCTATCTTAAAGCTGATGGTCTTCTGCCTCCCATGCCGTTCCCAGTGTCACTGGTATTTTTGTTTTCATCTGATCAACTTCCTTCAGTTTTAATTAGCAGTTAACATAGAATTACTGCAAAAAAATAACACAGGACTGTGGTAGTAACAGACATTCCTTAAAATATTATGTTTGGTTTATGTAGATGCTTTGTTATTCTAAATACACCTTATTTAGAGCCTGGGAAACATGAAAGAATCTGGACAGAAAAGCAGAAGCCTCAGGAAAGGGTCACGAGCAGAGCAGAACAGTGGAGCAGCAGCAAAGGCAGTGCAGGGTGCAAGGGATGCTCTTCTCCCTCAATTACCATTTTAAATCAGCTCCAGAAGTGAGTGGAACACAAGACATCTATGATCCTACCCTTACCTTTAATGCTCAGGGTCCTAACAGCACATGAAGACCAGAGCTAATTTCTGGGGGTATTCAAACAAGAATCCTATATAGTCAGCGACCAATCATCAGGAAATGTATGGTTCATTTACAGATAGAATAAATCTATGATTGAAGTAATAGATGTATCAGTTTATATACTCAATACAATGAGGCAGAGCTGGAAGGAAGCAGAGAAAGGAGATGGTAACTGCAAGAGCAAGCTCAAGAGGTACTAACAGGCTCAGCCACTGGAGCCTCACTGTTTTCTTAGGGCAATTCAAGAGCAACTCACAGCGCGGCAGAAGCAGTGACCAAGGCCTTAGCTGTGGCACCTGATGGACAGGGGGTGGTTCATTTTCCCCAAAACGATGGGTGGTACTAGGAGAAAAACACCTCTCACTGTAGAGAGGAAACAGTAAACATATAGAAACTTGTCATTTGAGCAGCAGAGAAAGCCAAAACAGAGTAGGTAAGGAGGACTGGGGTTGGCCTGCCAGCATTTTTCTTCCCCTGACTTTAAACGTTGGAACCACAGCACAGTAGATGTCAATGAGGATTTTATATCTATCCCCAAACTCACATAGGGCACAGGAGAGAGTCATGAAGTGCTCTACAAGAAAACAAGCACCTTTTCTATTTTCCTACATATAACAACTAAACATTTTTGTTAGCATTATCATGAAGTGAATAAGCTACACTGCTCTTGTTTTCTTCCATACTAGTGTCTTAAGCTTCAGTTGGTATACACATACCCACACAAGTTTATTATAGTTTTCTGTTGAGATCCCCACCACACAGAAAGCATTAGTTACACCACTGTGCAGAGAAACCAGCTCTCCCCTTGTCAGTTGGAGTCATTTCAGATCTGGCCTTCCTATCACCAAATCTGAACTGCTACCAAAGCACAGCTGCAAAAGCCATCTCTGTTCCTGCTCCAAGTCCATCTCCTCCTAGATCACACTGGTCTCCTGCCAAGTCACATTCAAGCACCCTGTCTTCACCTACAAGATCTTGCCTAGTAATAAATAATGTAGAAATAACCACAATGTACTGAGGAATTATCAAGAAAGGTTTATTTAAGGAAAAAAAAATAGAGGCATAAAACCTTACAACTAGCTCTCAATTCCAGCCCTGAGAGCCTTCACACACTACGTCACGTCCCCTTGCCTCGTGCCTGGGACTTGCAGACGGACAGTGCAGCGTCAGGGACTCCCTCCTGCTCCAGCACCCTACGGGCAAGGTGCAGACCAGGGGGAGAGAGGACCACAGTGCTTCAAAACAGAGGGGATCACGTACGGGACAGGACAGCCCCGCGCTCGGGGGCTGCACTCAGCTCGCTCTGGCTGTGCACCACAGCACAGGCCCAGCCGCAGAGGCCGAGCTGCACGACACACAGGTAGATGGTTCACGGCCAACACCACACAGCAACCCACCTCACCCCGGGGCCGGAGGCAGCGCGTGGTAGTGGGACTTGCACGTGTGCTCCCTGGCCTGCAAAGCTGCAGATGCCAACACGCAGCGTCACCCTCCAGCCTCGCTTCTTCTTGACCTAGCACTGGTCACCTTCAGATCTCCCGTGAGCAGGTGGCTCTCCACAGAGCCCTAGCTGCAGCCTTGCCAGGCTTCTCTAGCAGCACATTCAATGGCATTGTGGAGATTAGAAAGTCAATGATAACTAAACCCCAAATCGAACAAAACAGGCCTTCTGAGACATAAATCTCACGAGGGAGGTTCATCCAGTGCAAGTCCGGATGCCTCAATGGTTTATGGTTCTGTAAAATCTTCACTGTGCAAGACTGCATATATTTAGAATCTGAAAAAGTAGCAGCTTAAGTTGTTTCTAGTCAGCTCATAAAAATCCGTCTTTAGCACTTTTTTCCTTTAGAGAAAAAAAAAAGTCAAGAAAAAAAGAAAAAGAGAATCCAGACATTCTAAGCTTAGTGTAAAGATAAGATTCTGGATATAAGACGAATATGACTTCACCCGGTATTTTGCAAAGTTTCAAAACAATACTAGATGAAAGTTTATACATAAGCATAAGGGATCTGCCAAAATGAAAGTGAAAACCCAGCAAATTATATTTCAGACACCTTGACATATTATATACCACGCACGCTGTCAGCTTCACTGTCCTTTCCTTTGCTGTAGGCCGAATGCTCGAATACCAATCTTATTAAACTACAACTCTGAATTTATCCACTATATATAACATTCCAGATGTCGTACCAGCTGGGAACAGGCCCTTAGGCCATCTTTGGTTGATCTCTTAGTCGCTTTCCAGCTTTTGCCAGGCATTCATCCAAAAATATGAAGGAAAGTGCTAAAAACAGATGTCAGAGTTAATGTTTTTTTCTTCATGGTAGGAAATACAGAAAACTTGCACCCTACACCTATTCTATGAAATATGAATGTTGTCAACAAAATGTTAGTTAATTTTAAACTAAATCACAAGGTAGCAAAGCTAATTCATATCTGTTTTTCTGAGGACCAGCCAGCCTCCATCAGTTTGTTCTTTGAAAACATTACACAGGCATTTGGATTTTTTAAGTCGGAATTTTTTCTGATGTCTTCAGTGCACAAAAATAGTTAAGTCTCTCACTTGAGAGAAAAAAAAAAAAAAAAAGCTTAAAATGTAAAGTAGCCTGGCTGCAGTTCCTGACAGCTTTGTGACAGTACAGGCAATAAGGGGAGTTATTAAAACCAGTACACTTCTGAGCTGTAAGAAAGGGCGACCTTGTTGGCCCATATTCCACAAATGATTTTGGCTCCCTGATATCTGACAGGGAGACACTGGGTCTTCACAAGAGGTCCCCTCTCTTTGGGCTCTTAGGAGAGCGCAAGCCTGGAATGTCAGAGAGCAGGAGTGGAAAGTGGGCCCTGGTCCTGCCAACACTTCAGCACATGTGCATCTTTCCTTATGTGCATCACGCACTGACGTACGAGGGAGTCCTCACATGAATTAAGTTATGCACATGCATAAGTGTTTGGGCCTCAGACCGTAGGGTCTGTGGGAGAGAGGTCATCTGTTCTGGCTGCTCCAGACAGCAGTCCATGCGTCCTGTCCGCACTCACCGAAATACGGACAAACATATGGAGAAACTATTTCCAGAAAGGTCTCATGGTGCTGCCAGCAAAACCTCCGTGCAGCGCAGGGCCTCGGTCCGTCGTACGGCAAGTTCAGGGGACTACTTAATTACAATTGCATCTGAGGAGGACAGTCCTCTGGTCTGAAACTCTAAAGATCCCTAGTTTTTAAAATGAATTTGGGGGAAGTCTTCATTAAAATGAAGTCACTTAACTAGGTAGAAAAAGGAGGGCCACTGGTAAGAAATACTTTCACTCACTGTCCCCTTTCCTCACATTCATTAGAGTGCAAAGCTGAAAGTATGAGAAAAACAGACTATACTACAGCCTCAGTACTGAACCAGCAGGAGAAGAATGAACACTAACTGGCAAGTTCAAGGCAAAGTACAAAAATAGCTGCAGGAAGAACAAAACCTCTTTTTCAAGGGAGATGATAAAAAGAGCAGGGCAAGCTTAGAACCTAGCCTGGTAGCTAAATACGCTGTATATTTAAGAGACAATTTAAATTCATATATTAGAACACAATATTACCCCAATACAAGGAGCCACCCCTGAAGCTCCCCCTCTAAGGCAGTAAAAATTCATGGTTTGTTGTATATTTGAACATATTTTGCATTGTAATAAATTAGTAACAGGGGGAAAAAAAACATTCAAGCCAATATGTTGTATTTGTTTTAAGTAAGATTAATGCACTGTATTGAACTTAAATTCATTTTTGCAAGCAGTTGAAGGGAGGTATTTTGCTGTGATGTATTGGTTTTATGAGACATTAAAAGATCCATCTGAAAGAGAATAGCTTGTCTCTCCAGATCTGCAGAACTTGCAACTATTAAGTTTAGGCAAAGACAGACTATTGACCTATGTGCTAATAAATTCAGTAAACTGTATATTTTTAGCAAACATAGGGTACGAGAGTAGATTAAACTATTTTGTGATGTGATGTTGAATAGAGCAAAAACAGAAGAGCAGATGAGATTTTAAAAACAAAATTCAGTTCTGAATTGCTGCTGGATTGCTGCTGTGTTAACTGCATGATGCTCACTGCATCTGTCAGCAGTTGGTGCAAGTCAACAAGATACTACTATTTTTTCCTGGGCACATGACTGATACGCCTGAAATCAGTGGCAAATTTCCTTGCTTAAAAAAAGAGTCCTAATCCAAAGGCTATTGACTTTACCAGGATTTTTGGATCAAAGCCTAAATAATCAGGTGAGGGAGAACATATCATCTCGCACTTACAACTTCAACCATCTCCCAAGGGTTATTTTAAAAACTGCAAAAACACTCTTGTTCATACACTGGCATATTACTGCTAACTTGTCTTACCCATGCGCAAATATTCCAGGTTGCCACGAACCTGCAAACCAGCTGAAGCAGCTCCAAAAAAAAAAAAAAAAAAAAAAAAAAAAAAAAAATTTCTCCTAAGCAACCTAAACTGGTACATGGAGCAAAGCTTATAACACCAAAGTGCTAAAATACTTTCTCTTATATCATGACAGGACAAACATGAAAAATTCAATGTTACTTCTAGTAACAACATCATAAAGCTAAGTCCCATATTCTCAAGCAGCAAGAGGTCAAGTCTAATAAATACTCCAGAACTATTAAAGAAGTTCAGAGTGTTTTGTATCTCCAAGGTCTGCAACTGCTGCCTCTCTAGATAAGGAATCAGCTTAGCAGCTGCCTATGGAAAAGGGGGAGGTGCGGGGGGGAAGGAGCATTTGATTTTCCACCTTCTGAAAAACTTTGGACTTACAATTCATATAAAGTGCGTAAGTGTGCTGAGGAGTAGCATTAATGGAGCATTACCCTTCACCAAAGGGTACACAGAGCATCCAAGTAAAGCACTGAATACCTTCAACCATTTCCTCAAACTGCACACAAGCAAAACTAACTTCCGAACAGAAATCTAGAAATGCAGAAAGATCCATTGACACCCACAGAACATACCAAGAGCTGCACCCAAGCTTAGATGCTTTGGGGGGTACTGATTTAAAGGCATTGGTAGATAAGCAATATCTCTTAGGATGTGACGCAAATCAAGCAAGTAACTTCTGACAGAAAATGAAGAGGAAAAAAAAAAAAGATCATTGAGCTTTCTCAACATAAAGTAGCACAAATAACACATTAAACTTTTCAGGCTTAATAGAAAACACCCTCCCCAGTTAGTCCCTGAAAGCCATAGTCATCCTCCGCACGCTTAAGTCAAGGGCTGATGAGCTGCAGAACAGTGATGGATGGAAAGCTACACCCAGCCTGACACTGGCGACGCACCTCGCATCAGGCTGCTTTCTCTCTCCCTCCTTGAAGTCTGCATCCCTCCTCTTTTTCCTAACCCCCTTGGTAAATATTTGCTTCCACAGAGTCTCATTCTGATGCTGACCCCAAGGCTCCGCGGTTACTGCCCATGCGATGACCTGCCCTGGCGATGAGCCCGCGCCCTGCGGGAGCTGGGCAGCAGGGGCCCTTCCCTCCGCTCCGAGGTGTCCCACGTCCCCTCTCAGCCCCCTGCGCACCCCGGCAGCTGCTCTGGAAGGAGCGGAGCAACCCAGCAGCCAGGCACTACCCAAAACCTCCTCCTGCCCCAGGCCACGCTGCGGCCGGACCATTGGGGTACACGGCACGAACACACTTCTGAGCAAGACCATGGAAGCTGTGCTTGCTCAAAGCTGGGAGATGGAGACAGGCCCCTTATTTTACCATTATATCAACACCACGCTATTAACATGTGCTGCAAAGCCCAGCACAGCTTTTCACATCATGGCCATTGAAATGCTTCAGATCAGAGTATCACAAGCTGTAACACACTCTGAACTCCAAAAACAGCAACTACAGTTGTCAGTGACCCTCTCAAGAACCTGTGTTTACTGTTTTTGCTAATACTGCCAAAATTAGTAATTAATGTATGCAATTTTCTTCCTTGCAGCTTTTGAAGCCAGTCAGTGGAAATAAATCAGGCTTCCTAGCAATGCTGACAATTATTATTAAACACTGTGAAGTGAAGTAACTGTTTGAAGTGGTGAAGACAATGTTCTTTAGTTGTCCCAAGGCTTGTTCGTTACGCAAGCGCTAATGATACCCAGTGCCATTTTCACTGCTTCTAAAACAATGCCAAGCTGTGCAGGGTTGTTGGAAAGGCTTCCCGCTCAGCCTTCCGCAGCAGTAGCAGATGAACTGGAAGACACTCGTGCGGTTATAAGTATTTGCCTCCAATAAGAAGGTCCTTGTGACATCTGACAAACCTGTTTTCCATTCCAGAGAGGTCTGGATAGATAACTAAAGGACATGGAGGGATGTTACCCACCAGCTCTCCATGGGCACGGACCAAGTAAATTCCATTTAAATTACCCACTGCCTTACAAAACAAGAGATGATATCAGAAATACCTTTCATAGAATGATTAATTTTTATCAAGCCAGTATTTTCTTGGGTATTTTTTCAGAGCCAATATAAACTGAGGAATTTTTTCCGCTAATGCTTTCCATGTTTAACATGCTGCTAACAACAAGAAGCTGCTATGAAGTCTCATGGGTCTTTAAATGTTATCTGTGGCAGGAGCAAAGAAGAAAAAAAAAACTCCCTCATTCTGAAAAACTCAGCAATGCAAGAGGTCCCCAATTTGTGCAAGCTTTGCAAAACTTCTGAACAGCTTGAGAAATTTGCCAGTGCTACCGAAGAATTAAATATGAGCTGCTCTAGCCATGACTGAGACCAGCAAAAAGATGTTCTAAATGTTTTGGCATCACTTCGACTGTGTGAACAAACTGATTAATTCACCAGTGGGGCTTTATCAGTCTGAAACATCCTGTCTTCTGGGCAGAATCTGAAGCAGGGTTTTCCCGGCCCAGTTCCAAGGAGCACGTTTCCTACGGTACTTGAAACGTATCTTTGATTTACAAGCCCTTCTCTCCTCTATCTCAATGAACTCCCATTGATAGATGATAGCAGTGGTGCGTCAGAGCAGGTTAAGCCCGGGATCATTTCTGCTTCCCCCAGACCGTTCGGAGGCTTAATTTAGAAGGCTGAAGTTCAGCCTTTATCAATGTCAAAATTCTTGGGTAAGTACATGTGCCAGCTGATGGGGGTGCACCGGCAGCACGGGGAGGGCCAGGGGTAAATTCCCCTCATACTGTCTCAATCTCTCACTATTTAATCATTGCTCTCCAGTGAAAAGGGGAAGCCAAATGAAGGTCTGGTCTGTATTCTGTTAATTCATTTCATCAGGTGTTTTGTTACTCGTTCAAGGTAGCGGAAGTTAAAGATTTTTCCAGTACAGTATTTGTCCAAGTGCAGAGTCTTCCGGCCGCTCAGAGAAAATAAGACACACCTGTATCATAAGAAGTTGAAAAGTGTGTTTTGGGAAATTGTAAAATTGAGAACTTCAGAACATGAAAAATGGAACAAAATGAGTGAAAAAATCCAGTCCATTATGGAAATCATGCAGGGCACAAACTATGAAAATACAGTGCTTAATCAAATTAGGTCTGTTATTTTGAGATAGACCGGTTTTTCGAGCTGGATAGAGAGACAAATGTGCTTCTCCCGCACTCCCAAATACTTGTTCAAGAAAAAGAAGAAATCAAACCAACTAGATCAGGAAGTTTTGTGTTTTAACAATTCAGCTGAATTCTGTCTCTTTAGGAAAATATTCCTGATTCATTTCTCACATCATTCCCTGCAAATAAATATTTCCTCTAGGCAGGATCCCCTTTCCAACCAAGCCAATAGCCCCAGCCACACGCTGGGTCCGAGCTGCTCCCAGCACCACTGCAAGCAGGGGCACAGAGCAGAGCTTCATGAATCTCCATAGAGCCTTTTGTCGACATGCAAAGCAGCTTCTGTCTTTGTCTAGCACCCAGGAGACCCTGGTCCTTGCCCATTCTCCTGTCATTTCTGTGAAACACTTACAAAGGTTAATAGGCTGGTTGTGCTACCTGGGAGCCCCCTGCCAGCTGGTGAAGCCAGTATTAGCACAGCCACAGCAGGACTAAGGATCAGGCCAAGGAGTTTTTCCACAGAATTCATCAGGAATAGGATTAGAGCCATATATACTAGTCATAGCAGGTATTTACTCAAATTTCAAATAATAAGAAATGTGTTTTCTGTGCAAATTGTATTCTTACGGATTCCCTGTGAAGACACTTACCCTACAAATAGCATGAGGTCAAGCCTACGGGATTCAGCAGACAGGTTTACGCAGAGCCCATTGGCAGAGCAGGGACTAAAGCAGCAATGTCAACAAAACAAGAAAGTCTGAAGTTCTTACAACACAAAGGAAAAAAAAAAGCCTCTATGTACTGCATGCAGGAATGTAAGTATTTTCTGTCAACTTAAAAACCCATGAACTTAAATAGTCAATGCTTTAAAAAGTGTCGGTTCCCATTCTCTTTGCCCACATACAGACACATTAAAACATAACAGACCCATTCCGCACGGAGCGCACGGCCGCAGCCGGCGCCTGCTCGTACGCCAGCCACGCGCCTCCTGCAAGCGGCGAACCCAAACCCAAGTAACTCTCAGTTCTGAAGAGGCCCATACCCACCTCTTTGGGCAGTATCAGTTTATGGAGGTGGTTTTGCCTGAAATCGTAAGTGGTTTCATTTGTTCTTAATCCCTGCCTCCCTTTCCTCCCTTCCATTCCAAATCAGAAACACATTTCATGTGATTAAACTGAGTTTAAATTGATTAATTTCCTTATCCAGATAAGTCACATTAAAACCAAAACAGAAAAAAACAACTTAAAAGAAATCAAAATTAAGCCCTTTGCATTGCTCCCCACCAAAAAAGAATACAAAAAAGTATTAGGGAGCATTTAATGCCACCTTCAGTTAAATTTTCACTAACATGCCAAATCATGATTTTCATCTTCACACAGCCTTAACACCATATGCCTTTAAATATCCTTTAGAACATAATTTAAAATCTCATATTAACTTGTGCCGGATTAGTAGGGATCCTGATCCTACAATTTGTTACTCATATGAGTAGTACCAGCTAAGACATCGGAGCTGCCTCAGGATTAAGTCACGGGATTGGTGCTGAATGTTCAGTTATTTTAACATTAGCATGGAGCATAGGGACAGTAAGATAGTCCCCTACTCAGAGGAATGTTTCTAACTTAATTTTGAAAGTCACGTAGCCAAGAATGAGGGGTTACACGTTTGGTGCTTGGACAACATGAGTTCTGCTGGCTTACACACAGGATGGGCAACCAAAGTCACAAGAAGCCCTTGAATTACATGAAGGCAATGTAATATAGCTGGTTTGGAATTATATTTGAATAGTGCATTGACATCATCAAACCCATAGTTTCATTGGAAAGAATATGAGTCTAAATGATTGTATATGATCAAGGAATATATGTCCACATTTCCTCAAGTCATTCGATTAACTGTGACCAACACGTCTGCTAGACATAACCACAACAAAAACATAGAACAAACATGTTGAAATTGCTTTCATTTTTTTCAGTACAAATGAGACCCATCCCAGCACTTCCTGGGTTACTAATCAATACAGCATCTTCCATTCTTACAAACACTTACATTCCTATGTGCATGTTAAAAGTAACAGCTTCTAAAAAACCTGGTTGTTTTCTGGCCATCTCTGCATTCATTCTTGAAGTCTTCCTTTTTAATCTTTTAAATACCATCCTTCCCACTTCACTCCCCAAGGGGAAACCAAGCGAGAGTATTTCTCCTCATGGAAGACACCATATACATCAGAACATTTACTCTCCCAGGTTTGGCCTACATTTTATTTTATGGCACATTTGTTTTTGGCAAATCCAGAGAAAGGCTGGATATTGGCAGAACTGCACCAGCCTGTGTATTACAGCTTGCACATCTAGTTGGAGACAGACTCCTTGGCTTCCACCTCACCAAGCATATCTAAACACTCTAATTTGAAAGTGCGGATTTTCATTACTTTAAAGCTTGCTGGGTGGTTTTTCAAGATGCCAAAATTTACCACTTTCCTGACTGCATTTTTGTAAATTTGTTTGGAAACACTACATTTCTTTGCCAAGATTGGATCATTTAGAGCTAAATGTCTAATTCCTAAATCAGGGCTTAATTATTAGTAAATTGGTAAACATCATAAAACATAGCAGGAGCACAGTCAGCTAGAAAGCTGACTAGTCAAGCAAGCATTTTCTCTTAACAAGGCAGATATCCTCTTTATTTAATTCCCTCCCTGCCCTCCAAGAGCTGTGCCCCCCCCGCCAGCCAATGAAAGGGACTTCAAACACTTCTTGCACAACCAAGTTCTCGCTGCGGTCCTTGGTGGTGGTCCGTCATATGGAAAGGTTTTAATACTTGGAAGCAGTACCTTAAGTGTCAGAAAACAAGAACATTTTATTTCTACGAGAAAGGTTTCCAGTACTACTAGCATGTTGGAAAAAAAATGCCTTGTAGTAGATTAAAAGGTGAAAAGCCAAAAAAAAAAAAAAACACCAACAAAAAAACCCCACACAAATCAGGAAAGTAAATTATTCTTTATAGCAATGTTTAATTTGTATCTCAAAGTAGAGGGAAGAGCTACTTATTTAGGTATTTACTAAAAACTTCATTCAAAATGATGGCAGAGGAGCAGTTTTTTCAGTTTTGAATTTCTAATGGCAAATGAAGTCTTTGACTACACATCAAAATCTATTTGGTACTAAGTCAGATTTAAATTACACTGACTCTATAGCACTTTAGAAATGCAGTCTGCAGAGCTCAGATGCAAGACTTAGTTTGCTGAACAAGGCAGAAGTGCTAACAAAACGCTGCACGTACACCTTTCCTTGTGGGGAGCCCTCAAAAGTATTTGCTTTGGATTATTGGGCTTTTTTTCCTGAAAATACACAAGTAAACATGTCAAATTATTTTATTTCCATCCAGAAAGAAATTTCATCCATTCCATCCATTTCCATCCAGAAGTCACAGAAATACCTCAATAGATAAAGATGACAGTATCCAATCAGGCCCTGTAAAGCATCTTCTTCCAAAATTGTAATAAATGAGGGAGGGAGAAGATATATTAACTGAATTGAGAAGCTATCCAGCCAAAGATTTTCATATCCATATAATTCCTCAGAACACACATAGCAACTGAGTATGTAAAGGGGGTTAGTGCAATCCTATACAAAAAGGGGAGCACAGTCCTGCCAGATTAAACTAGAACAAAATGTACTATCTTACATGTACAGCATGAATCCATATGCAATTCTGTTGGGCTAGGAGTACAGCATGTTCCCGCTAACATTTATTTGTCTTCTATTTCTAACTGTAAGCTTGCCTTTTCAGATAGCAAATACTTTTGAATATTTAAGTAACAGCTAGTTCTATTTTACTGAGATTACTTACCAACAAAGGAATGAATGATCCTGATTAAACTGGCTCCCCGCTTGAAAAATATCACACAGAACAGCCAAAGAAAACCCCTTTGAAACATTCCTGTGTTTGGACGATGTAAAGAAACTAATCTTGGATCACAACGATGATGCTATATAAAAATTATACCCACTACTCCACCAAACTAGAGGGTTTTTGTTTTGTTTTGCTTTTGTCTGGAGGTAATGAATGGTGCTAAACGGCAAGGGAGCCCTAGAGAACATATGGAAGGATCAACTTTCCTTGCCAGGGTCTTGCCAGCAAAGGCTGGCTGAAAAGATGTAGGCCATGACCAACCCTCTTGAAAAGATGCAGGCCATGACCAACCCTCTTCTCAACCTCTGCCTCAGTCTCCTCTCTCATTCTGCTTATTTATTTTGCTCCCCTCCATGTATACAAATAGCAGTACGATTTTCTCAACAGATTGGGTTAGACTGATCTCCTGTCTTGGAGATCAAGAAAATTCTTTGCAAGCAGAGAGGACAAGTGTACAGAATTACTTCATTCTTCCAACTTTCTTTTCAACTAAATTTAATTCAATTTAACGCAGAATCTGCAGGAACTAACACCAAGACTCTCCAGGAATGACCAAGAGCAAAACCACCTGTTCTGATGTTCAGGGAATGGAAGGACATGAACTCTTCACTGGCCAGGACCCCTTCGTGGGGGAGCAGGGAGGGTGGCAAGTGAATAACAGAAATTAAATGGGATCAAGGTATACAAGGAAAAGCTACTCCACTTTTGGATTATGTGGCAATCTTTCTGATTCTGTTTATATGTTGGATACATTACATAAAGTGGCCATACATCCCCCTCTATTCACTGGTATATCTTGATCACAGCAGATTACTACATGTCCTCTTCCTAAACATGGAAAGCAGCTACAAGACAGTCTGCACCGTAACCGGTACTTTTCTTCACGAATGCAAGGAGAGTTTGAAAACATTGCAAAGAGCTGACACTGTAGCCAACATAATCATAGAGCAGGGCTTCATATAGAGCCATGGTGGTATTTTTGATAAGTTTGCTCTGTCAGCTATGCTATTCACATACTACAAATAAATCTATTCAAAGCCTCATACTGTCCTCAGTTGCATACAATATATTGCTTTCTTCTATAAATATTGATCCATTTAATGGAAACGGTTCTGATCAAAAATGTATAGCCTTTATAAACTTTTTCTGTGACTATCATCAAATGCAGCCTGAGTTGCAGCTGCATTTTACAGTTCTGCATGTTATTGCTTTCCCAGGTGTTTAGTCCAGGGGACATCTTACTGGAGCACCTTTGTGATAGAAAAGTTAAGAGCCTCTGGGGTAGCAAAAGTATACATTATCATTTGAACTGTATTCCAACAAATGATTTCTAGCACTGACAGTGCTGTCTAATCCCTCTCTCTTTTGTCTTCCCAAACAGATTCTCTTAGTCAACTCCCTCCCCCTGCCTTTCTTTTTTTTTTTTGGGGAGCAGCTGATGAGCAAATTGTTTTTCCTCATAGTAGCTACTACAAGGAGATAAAGCTGCCAGTCACTTGAGAGCTGCATCTTGTTACCAGAGGGCAAGATTTGCTCTCCTCTCACTTCTACATGGATTGTTTCCTAGCAATTTGCCTCCTGTTACACTAAGAAATGCACTGTAAGTGTCTACGAATGTAAGTCAGACAGTTTTGATGTGGAGCTCAACCGACTTCTGGAACACATTGTGTTATGAGTAAATTTCCACAGCATGCCACACATTTCCTAGTTTGCTTCAGATCTTTTGCCAAGATTAACAGCATTTCTTTCATGTTGCTTTCTTTACATTTATATCTATATTCCATGTTTAACATAATGTTTCTATGGTTCTGGAGAAAGCATTACAGATATTTAACTTCCAAATACATTATTTGTTGCTTTCTAAACACTCTGCTTCATCCATTATTGCACTTCATGTCTGTTTCTTTATAATTCATTCAGCCTTCCTTCTGAAGTCTCCATGCATTAATGAAGTTTGCTAAACTTTCCACAAGCTGGGAAATGCCAGGATCTGACTTAATATAAATTTATATCTCTGAAATAAAACTATTAGGATATCAAAAACAATTCACAGAAAGGATAACAATCTCAATTTAATTCTACACATTGTGCAGTATTAGCTATAAAAATCTATTAGTATATCATTAAAACAGTTTCCTTCATCTCTATTATGTTCTATTAAGATTTTCCATAGTTGGCTTTGGTCTATTATATCTACAATTAAATGAATATTTTTTGTATAACATGTGATCATTCAACTCACTATATTTTTGGTGCATCTTCAAAGGATAACAAGCAATTTGTTTCTTATTTTGTTTCATAGGACTCTTCCTATGAAACTCATGCTCTTCTCAGAGTCACATGAACATGGTAATGTTCCATCGTGTTCACACATGGCAAACTGACCTGGTCATCGTAGCGGTAAGTGAGGAATTGCTCCCCTGTCGTATCCTCAAGAAAACTCCCTTGGGGAGAAAGTGCAAACTCTGGCAAGAAGTAGGCACCTTGGGACTGCTCTGCTCTTGCCTGCAAGAGATTCAGAAAAATCAAATTGTAGCTACTACAAACACAAATCTTTTTTTTTTCAGACTCCAGGCATATATTTATGATGACTAGACATGCATTATGAACAAAACCATGCTGAATTTTTAAGCACAACATTTGGATACCTTCTTCCTACAATACCTGCCTTGAGGATATACTGGATGCTCACAGAGGTACAAAAATAAGTGAGATGCAGCAATAGCAGAATAATCTATTAAACGCAACAATGTTATCTCTGTCTTATCAACTACCTCTCCAGAAAGATAATCTAGAACACTCACTGAAAAAGCAGTGTTAATCATATGCTTGCTTTGTTCTTAGGCAATTCATTAGTCACTGGTTACTGCTCACAGCAAAGCAAAGCATGAGTGCTGACTGAATGCAGGGCATTGCTTTTATAGGAAGACAAAAATCCACTGAATCAAAGGATGATTCAGGCTGGAAGACACTACTACAGGTAGGAATAAATCACTGAAGTAAAGAAATCAGGAGGGAAGGGTTCTCTAACACCGGGCAGCAGTCCCTGCTAGTTAAGTCATTTGCAGCTGGTAAACAGAGTTTGAGAGCTGGGAGAGGAAGAATGGCCCATCTGGAGGCTACAGAGGAGCTGGTTCTGTCTGAACTGGAATTAGCAGCTCCAACTGGGCTGCCAGACACCTGGGCTCTTACAAGACAAATGGCTTCTGCTTAACTGATCCCTGCACATGCAGTAAGTGTATGGTACCTGGAACGTGCTAGACACATGGAAAAGTGCCTATGCAGTAGAGTCATTGCACTAAAGCATCCAAGACATTCACTAAACAGGCTGCACAGACACTTACTCCTATCACAAGAGCAGTACGGAAGCTCTACCCTAGGAAGTTAACCTTGTGCAAACAGACTGGGAGCGATAGGGCGGGAGAAAGAGCGGTAAATGCAATTCCACTTCAGGAAGAAACACAAGCCCTTCCAAGAATGTCTTTAACGCTAGAGTCCACACTTTTGGAGAGAGGAGCTCTTCTGCTGCCCATGAAGAGTTCATTAGGTAAAACCAAAGATGGGACTGATGAGACACACTGTCAGCGGGCATCACAAGAGGTGAAATCGCTGCCATACGGCCATGAGCCGCAGTGTGACCATGCAGGGCCCCAGGCAAGCCCCGACACTGGCCTGTAGCTGCAGGTGCTCAGTGGCTGCTCTTCGAGCTGCTTAGATTACAGCTAACACTTGTGTCTAATGTGCTACCATTACATCTTGCTGTGGACACAGCCAAAGCGGGCAAAATAAAACAGCTAATAAGAACTCCTGCTCTGGCAGGACTCAAAAATTAAAACTCAACCCACCAAGCTAAACACTTGCACCTGCTTATGACATTGCAGATACCCAGCCCTAAATGGGAGCAGCTCTTCACACAAGCCAGAACTGGATATATACTTAGCTCTGAAGAAAGGAGGGAGTAAGTTTGGCACTTCTGACATTGATTAGAGCAAACGAGCAGCTCTCCTGAATGCAAAATACTGGGTCCAGCTATGGCACAGAGAGAGAGAGAGAGGGGAAAAGGGCAAGGAGACCAAAACCACCATCAAAGAGACAGAAAAGTTTTAGAGACGAAAACAAGACTTGAACTATACAAGTTGCTGCTGGACATTTCCCAGTGAGTCAACGTAATAAATGGGGCTTAGTTTAACTGTGTTTTAGACACTCATGTCATAATTTTACAGAAAAGCTAAGAGTTGCCCTCAGCCAGCCTCCAAAGTGGCAGCTAGAACGGTACCCAATGCAGGTGTCACCTCTGCGGTGGACAGCCAGAGATTTCAAGCAGAACGCACCTAATCGAACCAGCCCGCAGCGGAGGAGGAGCGAGGCAGCCCCTCGTGCAGGGAGGGCCCTCAGGAGGCCACGGCCTGCAGAGGCTTCCCCCATCGCGGAGCCGTGAGGCGGCCAGGCTGCCAGGCCCAGAGCGTGTGACGAGCATTCAGTTAACACGCTTGCTTCAAATAGAGCAATCTTCATATAAACTAGACGTTTCTTGAAAAGGACACGTCTAGACTAGGGTATAAGGTCACATTTTAGCATGCAAGAGTGAACGAGATTTTCAAGAGGGCTTTTTCCCCCAGCCCTGCATAAGAGTAACTCATATTCACATTGTGGTATCGAGACATTTCCTATAAAGCCCATTATTCCTGTGGTCTCACTTATACACTGTAGTCTAAACCTTATTTATGCAGAACTAAATCACGACATGTGAAGAATAAATCTACATTTGATAACAATAGTTTCCCCATAAAGTAGCCAAGAGAGGGCCGGGGCTGCGCTTGCCCCCGCTGCGGCTCGCGCGAGCCCTGACACGTTCACTTGAACTCAGACACGAACTTGGCCGACATCATCTGGCACTTTTCCCCACTGGATTCAATGGGCTATCGATAGATCCAACGGGAGGGAATACGGGAATGATGTAATCCTATGATTTCAGCATAGGACTAAGAGCGAAGGGATACGTGGACTCAGTCTCCAGTGGCCTGGGCTAAAGTACTTTTCTACCTCAGTTTCCCCAGATGTAAAACCCAATTACAACACCACCTCAGCAATATCAATCATGTATTGTAAAGTTTAGTTTATATTTGTAAAATACTTTGGAGAAAAGAATAGTGCTAAGTGCTGGCAATTTATAACAATATTTTGGAAAGAGTTGCTGAACTCAAGAACAGACGAGTATCCAAATTATTCCACCACACTTAGAAAGCTGTATATATCATGCTGCTGCTTAATTTCCCATAAACAGAATTGCCAAAGGGATACACAGTGATCAACGTACTTGTGTTTCTCATTCATAAGGTAAATATTTAAAATAGAAAGTTTTTGAACATTCATCAGTATTACACTTTAAATATATAAGATGCCAATGTTTGAAGCTGAAATAACATTTTAATAAACATGACAAGGAAAAATAGGGGTTTCTTTGTATACTCACACACATTCAGTTTTAGTATCTAAAGCTCAAGAGCAGCTAGCCACTGGAGAATACCTGCTAGACTTCAAGCAGGAAAAATCTGACTTGCAAGCAGAGCAAGTTTCAATTTCCAGTGTTAACAGTGAATGTTTTATAAAGTAACAGAGAAGATTATAATAATAATAATAATAATAAAATCACCTGCTAGCTGCCAGTAGGCACTGCTGCCTACCCAGATAACTAAAGGAGAAACAGAGCAAAGCATTTCATGAAAAAAATCTAAGAACGCACAATGAGCTATCACAGCAAGTCACATCAAGCAACAAGAGCTGATGAAAAATAAATAAAAATCAACTTCTCAGAGAATTGAGCTTTTATAATAATCAAAAAAAGCAGAAAATAAGATGACTTTTTTTTTCCCCCCTGTCAAATTATCACAAGAGATTACTGAGACCTTCCGAGGCAGTGCTTGCATTACCAAGTAGCAGAGCCCAACAGGACTGAATCTGCAGGTCAAACCGTTTGTGGCCACAACACACATTTTGAGGAGAGGGGCCTATTTTCAGCTAGCTCCGCAGGATGCCCATCTGTGGGCAGCTGAAGCACGAGGTGCTCTGCTGGGGCACATCTTCTGGCTTTGTTTCACCCAGAAGGAATCCTTGTAGTGAACTCTAAAACTACCATACAATCACTTTTTTTCCTTAATGCCAGAATTTGTATTTATTATTGCCATCCAATTAACACATAATTATCACATGAAAGCAATTCCTAAAAGGTAGAGTTTCCCTATGACTAATACACTACAGGCATTCATCAGTCATTCTTTCCAAAGTAAAGATTAAGAATTTCATCCAAGGATTTAAACTATTACAATTTGAAATAAATTTTTCAAAATGTAATTGAGTCTACAACTCTTGGGGATCAATCAATACAAAGGCTATTACAAAGTTAACTGAGCACCATAATAAGATGCCACTATTCTATATAGCCATAGCCACCAGGACACTGGAAAGTAACAGTTCCATATCTATATATAAACAACAGTAGCTTTAGAAATTGAGGGTTCTGTTAAGCCTGAGTTATAAAGGTCAAGAAGATGAGGAGATGGATGCAATGCCTCTGAAATGATTTGAACATAATCAGGAATAAAATACAGATCTTGTACATAGAATAGAAAAGGAATAACTTTAAAGAAAGATTGGAGGTGCCAAAAACGCATCAAAAGAAAGTGAATTATGTACTTCTACACATTTTTCCTTATGTGAATCAGCATTATCTAGACTTTAATCAGTCATTCCCTAAGTCTGTACACTTGCTAAAAATAGAGAGCATAAGCAAAACAAGACCAACTGTTCCATGTAACAGTGCAAAAAAAAACAAACAAATAAAACAAAATGATCTATTTTAAATGCCAAAGGCTCATTAACTCCTCTAACATTTGATTTGTGCCCTACAGAAGGAATATACCAACTAAATAGCAGTTCAGTTTAATGCGTTTTCAAGGACTAGAACAAAAAAACGGGAGTGCATCACTGCAGTCTCATCAAAGCATGTGAAATAGGGAGTTATCAGATAAACAAAGTTACATTAGCAGTTCTGAACTTCAAATATTGCCAGAGCAATGTTGACGAATAAATATCTAATAAGACTCAGATTAGCTTTTGTCATGGCCAAGATTTACAAAAACAACTTACTAACTCTAGATGCTCGAATCGCTTAAAGACCCTGTCAGTGAACTGACTTTCCACAGAAGCTGCCAACAGCTCAGCATTTCTGGAAACCAAGCCAATTATTAAAAATATGAATTAATATTAAACCTAGAGGCCAACATTTCAAACTAAAATTAAATATAAACATCTCTCTTTTTTTTTTTTCCTAAAAAGAAAAAGCACTCAAAGGACACTTGCTAAGCAGCTGAATTGATGAAAGCCAAACAATTCTTAATAAAAGAACTCCCAAAAGTCAGAAAATTTCTTCCAGGTTTTCAACAGGGATGTCAGAAGGGACATGACTGCAGCCTTAAAGGCTGAACCAAAAGCTCCTCTGGAGACAGGACTGCAGCGCGCAACTCCACAGTGAGGAGGTTTTCACCTTAATGCTTGGTCTGAAGTTTGCCTTTGCCTTCTGATTTAAGCCCAAAACTGATTTTTTGTTTGATTATATTTCATTCTAGACCTCCTCATGCCATAAAAAACAAGCCAGGCTTTGGAAAACGTGCCTGCAGCTTGAAGGGCCATAGGAAGGTTAGTGAAAGATAATTCAGAGATATTTCATACAAACTACTTAGAGACAAAGCAGCAGCAGCCAGCAACTCAACCTTCGAGATAAACTCAAAGCTCACCTATAGGAGAGCAGCACCTACTACTTAGAACTGATCCTAAGCTATTCCTGCCACAGCCCGTTCTCACGGCAGCCAGCAGCCCTTCTGCTCCTCAGCAGCGCATGAGGGCAGCTCTGCAAACACACAGATAGTAGTACTCAGCCTAAACCCTTTTTTCCATGCTATAGGTTTGCACAACCTAAAGCCAAAACTGAACATAAGGAGGATAATGGAGATAATTTTGTTTTTAAATTAGGGGGCTATTTTTCAGTCTTCTTAGAAGGTTATTTCTACAAAAATGTCTCTTGATTAAACGTAAATACATTTTCTTTGGCATAACTTAGGCTGCAGGCTGAGATCAACACATTTTGACCATTATTTTTTCTGTGCCCTCTAAAATTTATACTGGTGATTAAGCTTTTGGATATTTATCAACTACTACTTATGTTTTCTCTCACTATGGTTTGGCTAAGAGATTAAACTTTTCACTGAAAGGCTGCAGCAGTATTTAGCCAAAACCCAGCTTGAATATCAACTCTGCTTCATATTTCCATAAGAAATATGAACCCTAGAATTTTCCTTCCCTAAGTGAAGCTGCTTCTAAGCTCCTCCAGGCAGACGCTGCCGTCATCCTGAAGGCCCTGATGTGCCTCATATTTGATTTTATACGGTCTGCACTAGTGCACTCAAAGTGCTCCCAGTGGCAGAGCCTCCCTTTTTACAGGGCCAGGGACTAACAACCTGCACGTGCAGCACAACAACATCCTTTGCAATATATACTGCTCACTAGCACAACGCTGCATGACACTAGTTATTGGGTGCTCTTTAGCTTTACATAAGTAAGAATCAAGGTGAAAACTACTGCACTCTCAAGAGCTCATCCTGATCACTCCCACTTTGGGCCAGCAAGTTGGTAGCTCTGCATCAGACTCCGCTTTCCAAGCAGGCAGTGCCCAATCATTTCCAAAGTCTTCAGTTTAGCCTTGGGGGAATAAGCACAACAATATTTATAGCTGATGTAAAAGCAATTCTATACGATATGGATAAAACATACTGAAAAAAATGGGTCTTACTACTACCATTGAGAGTAGTTTCACATATGAAAAGGCATCCGACAAACCTGTTTTTAAGAAGAGAACAGGCCTGCAAAGATGTAGATTTACCAGAAGGAGAGAAAACTGGATAACAATAAATAAAAAGACTAAAGTTTTAATCAAAGTCTCCTGCCACAACGCACCTCTACTCTTGAAATGCTAGAAGGGGAGAAATATCTTTTTTAAAAAAATCTAGAAGTGAGACAGAAAATGCTATTAAAACCATTCCTTAAGATGACTTGCAAGCAAGACAAACATGGGTAACTGAACTCTAAAAAGACTTTTTATTTCTTGTTTCACCATATGTTGGACTATTCCAGCTCAAGCTCACCTTTTATTATTTATTTAGTAATCTAATAATTGGCAAAATTCTTGTTATGAATCAAGTGCTTTCAGCATTATAGGAGCCTGTTCTCATGGAACTCAGCATTTATCTCATATTCACTGAAGGCTTCTAAAGATCCTTAGAGTTTCCATGGGAAAACTATGCAACATGAAATACTTTGTCAGTGTCCTTGGCAAAAAAAGGAAACAAACAACCTATCATATTTTTTAAGTTTTGTTAACATACCCTTGATCATGAACACTATGCGGTGAAATAATTTTTTCTTGCTAAACTGATAAACTGCTAATGACTGTCTGTTTTCTGCAAACAAATCTGTACGGCCGTGTCCATGTCTCTCTGGACACATGATTGCAGCCTGCCCGTGACACACTGAAGGAGACTAGAATCTTAATCCATGAGGGACAGCAGATTTATTTACAAAAGCCAAGAAAGAAACATCATTTATGTTACAGAGGATCACTGTCAGAAGCAGTGGAATAAAGCCCAGCAAGTGAATACGCATGCTGAAGACATTCATCCTGCTTAAGAAATAAAGAGCAAAATAAAACAAGGGAGAGGACATGATGCAACTCCGAGTGCCAGGAGCCTCTACCACAGCAGGGCAAGTGGACACAAGCAAAACCCCAATAACTTTGGCAGGCCACACATGAACACAGACCCTGGGGTTACCCCGTAACAAGGGGAAAAGCTGCTATGGTTCCGTGGTACCATCCCGCACGCAACGGCTTCTGCTGACAGCAGCAGTCCCTCTGCGGGCAGGGTTATTCCTTCGGGAAGCTGATGCAAGCAGGGAGTAATTCCGGTTTTTTTACATGAGCAGAAGAGGACCTCATGCCTTGTAGGGTACTGCAAAATTGGTTAGCTATTATCACATAAACAGGCTCATGGTGAGAGTAGCTACTCAGAATTGCACTCAATACTTGGTTCTTACACAGTATATTACACCAACTTTGGAAACAACATTTAATTCTTATATACTACAGTATTATAAGACCATTCACACAGAGGTCTCCAATAACTCCGAGATGTCATTATCCTCATTTTACAGGGGCTACTCTCAGGAGAGTCTGGCAAAGAACAACACAGCACCTCTGACTCAGATTTTCCTCATTCTTTTTAATTTAAATTATAACCTTAATGTTATTAATGTTATGTTAGTGTGATTATTTGTATTTAATTTCCTTTGGAGTTTTTTCTTCAATAGTGATATAATTTGAACTGACATGGTAACATGCTTTTCATATACTTCAGTTGAAATTGTGCCTAAGGGCAGTGAAATTCTCATCCATAAGCTGCATAAGGAAAAAGACTCTGGCGCTCAGAAGCCAAACACCTGCTAGAACTAGTGGCAGATCCAGATTTTTAAGAGAATTCCTGTTGCATAATGAAAGCACAAAGGAGGGGAAAAAGTGTAGGGCATGGAATGCTTCTGATTCAAGTGGCAGGCAAAAAAAAAAAAAATCAGCAAATATTGTGGCTAAGAAAAGCCCGTCCTAGCACTAGCAATTTTTCATCGCACTGTGCATGCAGTGTTGTCATCGGCAGCTGCATGGTGTGTGTGTCATGAACTAAACAGGTAAATAAAATGTATGAAGTTGTTCTGCTGCAGTGAACAACTGGAGGGTTCTGGTAACAGCAATGGACAGGTAAGTCCCCAGTCACCAAGAACTGGAATATTTTTTGCAAGAAAATACATATTTGGCACAACTCTCCCCTACACTGAAAATCAAATAGCCCAAAACTCAGTTGGGAGAACCAAAGAGACATGCAACTAAGCAATGATGACAGACTTGAAAGATAAGTTTTTAACAACCAATATCTACAATCAAAAACAATCTCTCAAAGAAAAAAGATGATCCAGGTTTTTGAAAAAACACCATATGAACAGGTACCATCCACACCTCAATCAAAGTCAGACGGTACAAAGGACAAGGTGAAAAGACTCCCCTTCAGAGGAAAGGGAGAACAGTTCACTTATACAAATATCCTTCTAGAAAAGAACGTGCTTCTGGCATACACACAAAGGTCACTTTGCTACACTAAAATAACCAAATCTAAAATAACACAAAGCCCAAGAACAGCCTTTGCTGATCAGCACTATTTGCTGACCTACTTCAGAGACTTCCACCAAGAATAAATATACACAGATAAGGCTACAAAAGGGCCTGTGCGTGTATAGATTAAAAGAGCAAAATCCTTCGGGCGACCTCCACTCAGCGACGCGAGCGGCGCCGCGTTCCTCGCACCGTGCCCAGGCCCTGCTGGCACCTCCTGCGGCCACGGACCCGAGCGAGGAAGCCTCTGCAGCAAGTCGGCATTTATTCGAAGTAGGAAATGTTCTCAAAAAGACATTCCGTCACGGTTTAGAGGATATCATGCAAAATGCATGAAATTTGCAAAAATATATAAACACTCTCCATATTTAATGATCTTCATTGTTTAAATTCTGCATATTACTTTTGTTCTGAAACTCCCTAGCTTCTGCTCCAAACCTTCAGAAAGGCTTTTTGCTGCTGTCTCATGCCATCCTTTATTACCAGAAATGATTTTCTCCCTTTTCCTCAAACAAAATGGGGAAGGTTGTGCATACAGCACCTGATAATGGCCAGAAGCTTAAAAAAAACCCACCCACTTAGTACTGTCCTCCAGATGAAAGAGAGGGCTTGGGCCAAAGCTGTCCTGGGCACTGACAGTCCCTGCTGCCAACTTGTCAGTGGGATCACCAAAAAAGGGTCCCAAAACTCCAGGTGCAAAACCCAACTACCCCAAATAAAATAGTGTAAGGAATTAAAAGTGTTTTCCCCCTTGTTACCTCTAGCAGATGACTCCTTTCTCACCTGAAAGAAATTAGACTATAGAGAATGCCCCAGCCAGATGTTCACTCATTTTAATTTTTTAAATTATACCATGAATGTGTTTAACACATGGTAAGGAAAACCTAAGTTTTCCACTGTTAATTTTCCACCACTTCTCACTGATAATTTGAGTGATATTAACTCAGCTCTTTGTCCACCCTTCCTTCTCCATTGCACTAAGTCCCTTTGCAGGGTTTACAGACTGAGCAGCCTAGCGCATTGCCTCGGCCAGCCACATTTCCACAATAAGGAAGCAGTTAAATGGTCACGGCTCTGCTGCAGGAATGTTGGTTTAAGGCTATTAATAAGGCACGTGAGGTGAATGCCTTTCAGCCAAGCGCCCTCCACATGTGCACACCTGTTTCAGCATGATTTTTAAAGAGAAATTCCCCCCAAAAAACTGTTCACAGCACGCAACCTCTAAGTCTCAAACACATTTCTGCAAATACTCCAGAGTTTTTAAGCTTCTGGAGCTTTAGCGATGTTGAGAATCACTGATGCCCCAACAGCCACAGGAAGCGTGCTGCCCTGGAAGGCCGCTTTCCTGCCCCTAGGCAATGGCTCTCTGTATTTTTAGCCCCTCTGCTCTTACCCTTTGAGATTATTGCCACTGATTTCTAACATCTTTATCATCGAGCACCTGATCCGTTACTGCTAAAACACTGTCACTAACACAGGTCCCCCGCTCAGACACTGCCATCCGCTCGTCCAGGCACCATCCACCCTGCTCCCAACTCAACTTCCCAGCATCACGTTTGAAGTGGGCTCAGCTCCTCACTCCCTCAAGCTAGTGGTGCCAGATTCAATGCCCTAAACCCATCCCACTTCTCATTTCCTCTTAAAATCCTCTTTTCAGTTCTCCAAGGTAGTTTGTCTTCCTTTGTCTCTTACCAGTGATAGCATCTCAAGTAGGCCAAGGTTTTAACTGTGTGTTGTTTTCAAGCCAGGCACACTGCCTACTGTTAGCAAAGCAAAGATTGAGCGGAAAAAGTCCCGAACTGAAAAAACAGTAAATTGCATAAAGAAGAAGCACCCCAAAAGATGAATTTCCCAAATGCGAAAAGACCAAATATGAAAGAGGACCTACCTTTAATCTTAAGACTGCTCTGTCCTCACAACTGCTCAAAATTCCTCTGGCTAGAATCAAAGGACAGTATTCCATGTGTACATTTACACATGTCAGTACTTAGATAACCACTGTAGTTGTTTAAAGAAAAAAAAAAGAAGAGCAATTAAAAAGCCCACTTGACAGGCATTGCAGTCATCTGTTCATTGGCAATGGGTAAGACTAATGGTCTTTAGTTTAATGACTGTGTGATGTGTACAGCAGTACTGGAGGACTGATACAGTGGAGGGAAAAGGGCTCCGAGGTGAGAAAAGATAAACACAGGATCTGCTGCTGGAAAGAAGGAAATAAATCCTTGGAATGAACTGGAATTGCTGAAATGTTAGAAGACACAGCTGAGCAAGTCAGACATAAAATGAAAATAGAACCTGCTAATTCAAAACAGGATGACTGCTCTAATGGGGATAATTTCAACACTACTACCTTATCTCCCATTTTCCATGACCAGCACAGTAATTTCATTAACTTTTAAAGTGATCCAAATGATTATAGAAAGATGTGACAGAAAAAGGATGAAGCATGGAGAACAGAGTAGAACATGTGTAAATAAGACACTTTCTAGTGTTTTAGAATCACAGAGAGAAATATGAAGCCCTCTTAAATGGCTAGCTGCAGTGAAAATATGGCAAAAACATTATTTCCAGTTGATATTCTGGATTATGCATGTTAATGCTCTGCATTTTGTTCTTCCTCAGTATTTCAGGTACCAAGGATCTTCACTGTGACTTACTAAAGTGCAACTTTCGGCCTTCTTATGGCCAATACTTCAAACACAATAGCAACTAGCTTTAAAACAGGTATCGTGAAAGGAACGCTAAAAGACCGGCCACACGATTCCATCCCTTGTCACCCCCGCTGTATTCTCATTCAAGCGGCTGTCATGAAGCGCATAGCCTCGCCGCGCGCGCTGCTCTGGGAGCCCGGCCACGACGCACGGCGCGCGCTGCCAACGCCAGGCGCACGGCGCGGGACCGCGGCCTT
>NW_010576766.1:446051-456575 GCF_000705375.1 Tinamus guttatus
GCACGGCCCCCACACGGCGGCCGCGGGTCACCATACAGGTGGGCACGGGGGCAGCCCGCATCCGCCGCGGCGTCTCCCCGGCCTCCTGCGCGCGTTGCGCGTCGCGCACGTGGCCGTATTCACGGCTGCAGTTGCAGGCAGCTGCTCTAAACCTTTAGCACTGAATGCAGACTTTCAACGTTGCATGGTCACACTTAAGGTAATAACATTTTTAGAAGTTTAAATGCTTCTTTTAAAAATCTGTTCTGTTTTTTTTTTTTCCTGCAGAAGACGAGTACCCCAACAGGTACTAGATATAGTCCACTTTTCAGATTTAAAAGTGAAGGAATAGGTCTAATTCCTAAGAATAAAAGTTACCTATCTCCCCTTCAGACCCCTGAAGCAAGTGAAAATACAACAAGGGTTTGTGTCCTTCATCACAAGGAGCAGGTTAAGGGAGCAGGGCCTATCTTTGCTTGCTCCTCATCACTAGCAGGAATCAAGTTCATAAAAATTAGCAAACTGCTGTAGTTGCACAGAGTCATCTTCAAAATGGGTTCAGAGTGGTCGGATTTTGAGACAAGCTGGGGAAGAGTTAGCAGGTGCAAGGATGTTCTACCAGGAAACTCCTCACTCAGGAGACTTGGACGGAGTTGATGACATGGGAAACTCAGGTTGCCAACATTCTGCAGAGTAACCCAGAGACACTGGGAAAATGAGTTGTGTCAGATTATGAAGGCTGAAGAAAGGCCAACACCTTACATCCCATTACCTAATGGATTTTGCCAGCATTATCTGAATGAGTCCTCTCAAGACCAAGGGCTAATCCTACTTCTCCTTTGCTGCTAGTCTGCTTTCTTGAACTCCACTCTCTTCTTTCATAAGTCCTTCTGGACCTAAGGAGACATATCTGTGAAAATTGTTTCTCACATGTTAGCTTTGTGGAGCCAGCTATGCTATCCCAACATTTAATACAGCTTTTCTTGCATGGAGTTCCTCAGATTTAATACCTTGCCTCTGAGAGTAAGGTGCTGTCGAGCACGGCTAACAGAAAGCTCAGTGCTAGCTTTGACTAATTTGATCCTGACGTACACGGTACTAGTCCATGTCTGCATAATTCATTCATAGTTTGTGCCAGAGGAATCTCTTACTTCATGAGTTAAATTTTATTCATAGCTGAAGTGCACATTCAAAATAAGACTGGGCTATTGTGGAGGCAAAGACTTATAAAAATTGAAAACTCCCTTTGAAACACATGCTTTCCAGTAAAAGCAGCTAGCAAAATGCAAAACACGGTCAACATTCCAACACCATGATGTCAATTTTCATATGCACGGACAAAACACTACATGCAGAAATCAACTCTCCATCAGATCTTCCTTATTTATGATGTGCTTGTGTTTTCGTCTTTATTTTCATTAGCAAGACTGCACCATGCAATGGAGAGTACAACCCCTTAAAAGGTTCAAAGCAATCTTCTGAATACATTATAGCTGGCGAAAGGCCACATCAATTTTTAAAAAGTGAATTTCCATGTTCTGCTGCAGTCCTTTTGAAAAATAGCATACATGCTCCAAGGACTGGTTTTGATGTTTCCCTCTGCAGTAGTTCAGAGAAATTCCTGCCAACAGGGATGGCCTGGAACACCTGATAAAATGCTCTTCCATGACACACAGTAAAAACTGACATGTAAAAAAAAAATGGAAATTGCTTCAAATTTTGCAAGCTTTATAAGCAGCAGGCAAATTATCTTTCAGAGTATCTGTGTCTTTTTCCAGAAGGATAAACACAGCCAATTTCCAGGAAAACTAACAGCTGCAGACACAGCTTTGAATGCCATCTGTCCTTAGCAGTTACACGAAGAAGAGACGAAGTGATTCACACCGCACAACAGGAAACACAATAACCAACCAGTGAGCACTAACGAGTTGCAGCTTCGCTTTGCTTCCTATGGGCAGGTCTCACTCAGGTCTCAGGCAGAGCGCCCGAGGCTTCCCTGGCAGCGTCGCTCCACTGCGGAACGTCGCCCTGTCGAGCTAGAAAGCCTCGATTTTACAAACTAAGGACTCAGTTGTGGCACAGCAACCTAATGAAGGCTGCAGGGCTCCGCAGCCCGAATCCGATTCCAGGACTCAAGTTCTAGGCGTCTGAGTCCTCACACTGAATCAATGTGAACTTCCAGAAGAAAGGGAAGGCTGGGGCACTCCTGTGTTAGAGAGAACAAGGTCTTTCCTTCAGCATCCTCGAGGAATTGCCATTCCCATTTAAAGTAATGAAGAAAAGGCCACAATTCCTGCATTTTCCCCTCATTTTTAAATAATAGCTTTTATGTGACATGTGACAGATGACATACTGAGGTCTCAATTCAGCAAGAAAAATGAGCAATTACAAAAAGATACATCACTGTTGTTTGCTCAGGGCATAATTCAAGCAAATTTTGAAGATCATAGCAAGACCCACAAGGGTCATGAGGATGGTCTTCTACAGAAGGAAGCTTTCCTTATTAGCAGTTTAGTGTTTCATGCACATCTCTGCTGCCCTTGCACAAACCAAGCAAGATTTAAAAAACCTAGATTCAACGTATAAATAAAAAACTGCAGATAATTTTCACTTTCAAAGTAACACTGCTCTTTAAAACTAGGTAAAGATTTAGAAGGTTGCAAGTTAAAAACAGGTGATGCTAACAGGATATTTGCAAGACCCATGAGACTTGCAACATTAAGTGAAATGTATTTGCCTACTGATCTAATTGCTTACTAATTTTCAAATCTATTCCCTCTGGATAAGTAATGGCATTTTAAGCCAGCTCCTGGCATTAAAAACACATCTAGAGTTTCCTCTTAGCAGAAGATAAACAGCTGCATAGTAAAAAGCCATACATTAAGGTGCCATTCTGGAGGTTTTTGTTGTAATTTTTAATCAACCTATTGTGTTCTCAATGTAACTGAAAAACGAAGGAAAGGGAAGTGGGAAATGCATTTGGGTGCACAGTTTCATAACCAGGGTGAAGGCAAAGTCTCATTCAAGCAAGCAAAGTGTCTGGAATATTTGCAGCTCACAGAAGGACTGCTCACATGCTCAAAGGGGATTTTAAGCCAAGCCTTATTTAGTAAAATATCAGAAGTCACTACTCTTATCTTGCTCAACAGCAAGGAAATAGTGGTGGGTGTTTAAAAAATAAACTCCTCCAGCAACCATGCAGGATGACCCAAATTTATTGCATACCTTCAAAAGGCTCTAAAGCTTTCAAGTTGGAAGATGGGCCAGAAGCATATAACAAAAATGTCTGTAGAGCTGAAAATGAATAACTGACTGTTGTAAATACACACACACACACAAAAAAAAAAACACACCCCACAACCACAGGCAGACACAAAGGAGCTCAGAATACCTGCCTAGGGTTTGAACAAGCTCTTCTCTGCCCAAAATACATCATCAGACATCTGGAGCTTGGTGAATATATTTCTTTAGCATTAGTTTTTAGATTATGAGTCATGACCACCAGTACCAGAGACTCTAACTGAAGTGTTGCCCTAAGGAGCTAATGGCATCAGCAGATCTGAGCTGGGCAGACAAGGACCTGTCTCGTCCATCAGCAGCTGTACGTGGGCAGCCAGAGCAGAGCACTGCGGAGTGAGTAGGTACCAGCCCTCCCTGCAGTGCCCTCCTGGACTCCCAGCGGTTCTTCTGAGCCCGCTCTGGTTTGCCCATTCAGTCACCTTAGTGGCTGTTCCAGGTACTTCTCCCGTCTCCCCTTGAATCCTGGTAAAACTGGCGATCCAAACGAGCAATGAGACCTTGAAAACTGTTAATAAAGGAGGACCCTCATGAGAGGAAGCTGAAACATATCTCAGCATCTTTGATCAGTTATGCAGCCACAGAGAGCACTGAGCTTGTTTAGCTCTCTTCTTTGTCACCACTGCTCTACCAGCAAGGGGCTGCAGGAGTGGGAAAAGAAAGGAAAGCTCCCTGGAAAGAACCAGTTGGGAATGGACTGGAGCTCTTACTTGCAGCATCTTTTTTGCATTTCTCTGTCAATATATAACCTGGAGCATCCAGAAATACATGGAAATTGCAGCAAAGCAAAGGAGATGCCAGGTTTGGTTTTGTTTTGTTTTTGTTGGTTTTTTTTTTGTTTGGTTTTTGGAGCTAGCTAACTTGTTGCTCAATCAGGCAGCTGGGAATAAAGCCAGTTTCTGTGGCCTTCTGAGAGCTTCTGCAAGGTGCAGGCCAGAAAACATTTACTTTCAAAGAGAGCCCAAGAGAAAACGGTGCCATGCTCCCAGCACTCGCTGCTTGTGCAGGTACATCCCTGTCAGCTGCCTGATCTGCTGCCTTTTAGTATCAGAGAATTAAGCTAAAACTCTTCCTGATGTCCCTACTGACTATACAGGGAGCTCCTATAGATCATTTCATACATATTCACACTATAAACTATACCCTTTTCTGTTTGCATGCACAAGAGACTGTATCCGATAAGTCTAGAGGAGTTTAGATTTTTGGCAAACCACCTAGTGACAGAAAAAGCATTATATACAGAAATGCATGTTTCTGCATATAAACAAATGCTCCACTTGCGCTACAAAGTAGCCTCATTAACCAGTTGGGACCTCCCACCATGGCACAAATGACAGCTGTTAGCATACAGCAACATTCTAGTAATTACAATCATAAATGCATTTTTAATATTGCTTCACTATTTAGTTGTGCTGACTTGCATTCAGTGCGTTTCTAGTGGATCCAGAAGCATGACAAACTGACAATTCTTGGAAACTGCATTTCTCAAAACAGACTAAGAATACTGTTTTCATTTTCTCTCTATAATGATGTTAAACCTAATAAATACAAAATTAGAAACAGAAATAACATTGTTCCTAAACAATTTATGTAATAAGCTGGCTGGAAGGGCTATATCAGGCCACGTTTTCAAAACTTGCCCTCCCTTTAAATACATATGATGCTTATACCTGCACTTTTCAAGTATTACTGGGTATATACACACGCCAGTGCTAGAACTTACACATCAGAAACTTATTTTTCCAAAAGAGCTTTAAGAGTGAAAGTTTATGTTTAATCTAAATATGCAGACAGATGGTTAGCCAGAGTTTTGGAAGTGCCTAAGGCAGCTAACTGCTTTGTTCCCATTGGATTAATGGAAATTTAGCCTGTAATTTGTTTTTAAAAACCCAGCCTAGCACCATACCTAAGAGCATTTGTGTTAAACTTAATGGCTCAAATCTCACTGAAACTCAAAGGAAAGGCTCAATGTCACACAAACCCTTCTGAAAAATGTTACTATAGTTGCACTAAATTTATCATCCCTGAGCAGAAGACACTGCTCAAAATGTGAGTTCTCAAAACTATGTTTGTTACTAGAATTTGGGCTGAGGCTATTTTGAAAACCCTTAAATTTAAGGGCACTTGATAGTCTATAGAATTCAAGTAATATCAAGGAAAAAAAAAGTTATTTTCATGCAAAGCAAAGTTATTTAGATACATTCATCAAAACCTAAAGGAGATATTTACCAGCAAAAATGAGTGCAGACAGTATAGCAGAACTGCAGTGCTGCACACTAGAAAATGTGAGTCTTGTTCACAAGAGGAAGATTTGCTCTTCTAAGGCACTTGTGCACATCTGATGTTTTACCCTAGAGACACACGAATGAGAGACGGTAGGATTCTGCATGCACTATAGCAAAAGTTGGAAGTAGATCAGTAAGCAAGATACCTACCAAAAAAACCCCAAAAAACAAAAAAAAACAAACCTATAAACATTAGCCCTTCCATTCTTTCCTTCCCAAATAACAGAAACAAAATTATTATTCCAAATAACAGAAACAAAATTATTATTCCAAAACCTGCAGGAAAGTGTAAGATTCTATCAGAATAAGAATACAGATAGATGAGTAACTATTAGCCTTTATGATCACTAAGCCTTCAAAAGGAAATTTATACAACATTTAGTTGCCTGCAGAAGTCCAGCTAGGGTCAAATCTAGACTCACTGATGAGAGCCTGTACTGTACCCCATCAGCTGCTTGCTTCTCCTTTCCAACTTCTGTCTGCATAACCAGGAAAAAAAGCAAGCAGAACAAAAAGCCAACCTCTCTCACTTGTCTCTCTGGAGTTGCCGTGGCTATATCCAATGTCCTTTCTGGAATGCTGGGCCCACTAGCAAACTGCAGTTCTAAGACAAACCCACTCTTTCACCACGCACAAGCTCCCTCTGTTTTACAGAGATTCTGCATCTGACAAATTACACTGGGACTGTCCAAGACAGACTGTGCTGGACTGCACATGGCCACAAGACTTACGCTCACTCTGTGTTTGTATCAAAGCTATGCAAGACATCTTTAGGAATCAACTGCACTTAAGTGCACAGTATCCATCTATGCAAACGTTGGACCTGGCTGTTAAGTCGGCGTGTTAAGATTTTTATTTAGTTGATAACACCAACAGTATGTATAGAGGCTCAATTGTAAATCCTTCATCACTTAATATTTGTATTACCTCAATGCAAGCCACATATTTTAACATTTTCTTAAACTTTACCTCCTGGATTCAGGTGAACACACAGAACTCTGTTTTAATCTTAATAACTACTTAGCCCTGATAAGCCCAAATAAATGCCCAAATGTGAGGCATCTACAGTTTCAAAAAGTAGAAACAAATAAAAGGGACACAATTTTAACATATATTTTTTTCTTTTGAAGCCAAATCATTATTCTAAATGCCCAAATCTTCATTTTCATATAGCTGGCAAAAAAAAAACTTTGATATTAGCACAACTGATGGTATAAATTTTCCATAGTGCAAAGGCCAAAGTGCAGTTTGATGCACACAACTGACACCTCAGCACAGATTATCTCTATGTCCAAATTTGGTAGGGAATAAGAAGGCTCCAGCTGCACCAAGCAGACCTCAATGAGTAATTATCAGTGACTAACCTTGCAAGTACCTACTAAAACCAAAGCTCATCCTCCAGCTATTTGTTCATTAACTTCCCCCCCAAGAGAAATTAGGAATCACTGGTTGCTGCAACAAATTATTCCTATACTGAAACTACTCTTAATTTTTTCTTTTTTTAGTTTTGTTTCTATCTAGTTTTAAATCAGCATTCTGCAGATCTACACACAACTGATTTGAGAACCTCAGCCTGTTTGTCATGATCTTGTCAGAAATTACCATTACAGTTAGCACCAATTCCTATGTTGGAAAATGCAGCACAGAATTCAAAATCCAGCTGGATATGAAGACTAAATGACCTTTGCCCCATTGGAAATGCATTGGTTTGGATCATACTTCAGCTGAAGAACCAAGATTGACTTTAATGAATTGTATCACTGAGTATCACAGTCATCATTATTTTTTTAACCCCAAAAAAAGGAAAAACAAAGCAATGAAAGGGTAAAATAATCATTGATATCAATGGGATTCTTGGTCATCTCCAAGATAAATTTTCAATTAGAGTATATTTTTTAAAAGTATCCACATACAGTTTGTGACTTGAGTCAAAAGACTGAGATTCATCACAAGTTTTCTGGCCATTCAACTCTTTTGGATTGCAAATTGGGGGCAACAGCAGTTCAGATCCTATGAGCAGTGGTTGAGCAATTATTAGTCATAAATTCAAAGTAAGCTCAGGAACTTACGTAAGTTTTCTGGTAAGGCTGTCACAGAGTTACAAGCTTGTCAATAACATTGAATAAGTCAGAATACTTTCTGCAGAGTCTCAAAAGTGTTATTTTTCTCCAGGAAAGGCATTTAAGTCTTCAGACAAAGACTAAAACCACAAGCCCATTGAGGCTGATGGCAAAACTCCAGATGGGTCCAGAATTTCAGCCTGCCTACAAAAAAGTGAAACTGCTTCAGATTTAACTGTAGATTTGCAAATCTCATCCTGATTTTTTTTTTTATTAAGGTTACTAAAGGTTTAAGAATCCTCACTATTGTACGGCATGTAGATCATAATCTATTCTCTGAACATCAGCATGCAATACATTCAGTGACTATAAAACAGTATTCCAAAGGTTTTCCACAAAGATGGTCTCCAAGTCCACTATGTCATATAATGGACATCAGATTTTTGGACCAGCAAAACCTAACCTTAAAGACATTTACTATGTTGGTAGCTTTTGGCAGATCAGTTATGGCAGAATCATTTTGAGCAAGATAATGCTTTCAGCATGTATATCTTCTGCATCCAAAATATCACAGATAGTTAAAAAATATAATGCATGCAGGGAATGCAGCAACATAAGTCATGGAAGCAACCAACAGTTTATTCAGTGAATATGTGACCCATGAAACATTTCTTTTCCTAGAAATCCAGAGCGCGCACTTCTTAAAATATCCTGACACAGCACATTTGCTATCACTCTTTTCCTCAGACGTTAGCAACCCCACGTCTTTCGAGATAAAATGGACCAACTGAGAAGGCTTCGCTAGGACAGGAGGAACACCTAAGAAAACAACACTGAATTGCTGACTGGGAAACAACATAGCAGAGAATAACTCTAAAATGAATCCACAAATAAAATTCTTGATGATACATCCCGTCTATGTAAATCTGCTAACAATCACTTCTTGCTGCCATTAATCCATTAGTAAGGATGTACAGATATACGTTCTTACATCTATTACATAATATAACACTGTCTAGTTGAATGTTATCACACAAGGCTTATCTTAAGAGGTTAAGAGACTGGTACCAGGCTGCATCCTACAGTTTCAATTACCAGTATATAGCCATATCCACACAAGAGAACTTAAACAGCATAACTGCACTTAAACACTTCTACTTGGTTTATCAATTCGCCTCCTACCATATGAGAAAAATAAAGCATCTCTTAGGTATTTCCACTAATTCTGTTTGCATATTTAACAATAAGTGAATACGAATATTTAAATCCGAAGATAAGGCTATAGCTAACTAATATACACAAATACACATGAAGCATACAGACATCATTTGCTTGCATTAACACTGGCCATAGGCTGCTGCAGTTCCCCTCACTCGAGCTGCATCAGTGCAACTCGACAGTCTCCCCCCGCCCGCAGAAGACTGAAGCCCAGGCCTAGCTCATAAGCTTCCTAACAAGCCAAGTTCATAGCACAGCTCTTGATCCCAGGACAGATTCAATGAGCAGGGAGCTTAGCAATGCCTCCCTAGTAAACCACTCCCTAGGTTATCCTATAAAACTGAAGTAATCTGCCAGTAGAGCCACTGATCTGCCCATGACAAAATGCCCTTGTCGCAAACCCGAGACACGGCTGCCTGTTAGCACAGTGCCTCGCTAAGCCCTGCGCAGAGCCTTTCCCCGTGCTCCTTGAGAATCCGAGAGCTCCTGCAACCAAAGTTAACTTTCATTTCTTCTCAGTAACAGCTACCTCTTTTTAACAACTTCTCATGTTAAAGTTTTTCTTGCGTTACACTCGTACCACATTTCCACCGCATTCTTTTTAAATGGTCGTTATTTTGTTCCGTACCTGCCTCCAGCAGGATGAAATTAATCAGTTGCACATAAGTGACATGGCAGAGACTTGTGACCTTGCCCAGCATCCAATTGTTTCTAATTGATTAGCTCCAGACATAAGCACTTGAATAGCCAAAAACAACACAAGTGGAAGCTATGGTACAGTATTAGGGTAGAAAAACTGTGTGTGGTCCATATAGCATGGCCCCAAGCAACCAATTAAAGAATTAATGGTTATTGGATACCAAAAATGTTATGTTAAATACTATAAAATATCTTTAATGTGACTAGAACTGTGATAAAACACCTAAAATTTAGGAGCAGAAGGGCCTCCTACAAGAGTGGGGTTAAGTGCTAATGACTCAAATATGCCAACTACATTAGTTTTTATTTAAAAGGACAATCAAGACCAAAAAAAATTGACCTAGATGGAAATATTCATGAAGCTACCTATAATAGCCTATTGATTACTACAATGTGTTTGGGTTGTTTTTATTACAAAAAGACAAGTGAAGCTATGCCAAACCATTTGTGGAGAAGATGAAACTATGCCATTACTGGTTCCAGTTCTAAAATGAAATAAATATGAAAGAAAAATTATAAGAGAAAAATGTTAGAAATAAATATGAAAGAAAAATTATAAGAGAAAAATGTTATAAAAGAGAAAAAGTTGGTCTCTTCGTAACCCAAAGGCCCAAACACAAAGCTGACACTTCCCTTCCCTGTACTTCCACTCTCATCTTACTCAGAACTATGAAGTGAACTTTACATACCATTTTCTGAGCATTTTATAGGTTATTACAAAGTCATTCAACTGCTTACATGCAAAAAAATACAAGAACAAGCCCAGTAAACCAGGAAAGTTTTGTTCTTACAGAAGAAAGAAGTAACGGCAAAAAGCAAAGGGAGAGACCCCGCTCTCCTGTCGGCAGGGCTGAGCACCCAAGCACTCTCGCAGCAAAGAGCCACCTAAATTTTGACTTACATGGCAAGTCCATTACTCATAACAAGTTGCCATGATACCAGGTAACCAGCGTATTTTCAAGACCAGCTAGCATAGACCAAGACAA
>NW_010576766.1:466847-514414 GCF_000705375.1 Tinamus guttatus
CAGCGAGGAGCACCGGCAGCTGCACAGCAGGTCGGTGCCTGGCCCTGAGGCGCAAGAGGTGGCTGGGTGGCCCCTGCAGCCCTGGGTGCTGGGGAGGCACTGCTGCGGGGTGACCAGGGTGGTGTCACCCCCCTGTCATGGCCCAGGGGGCCTTGGTTAGCAGGAATCCCAGTGTGCCCTGGCATGGGCTACAAGGATGCTGCTGGGAGCACCTGCTCCTGTGCTGTTACGGGGTTGCAGTAGAAGCCCCCTGTGCTGGGCACAAGGTGTTGGGAGACCTTGTGGAGGGTTGTGGTGCTGCATGGATGTGCGACTGACTGGGGTTGCCACCACAGCAGTGTCTGTAAACACCTGCTGCCATGCTGGGAAGCATTTGGAAAGCTACAAGGATGGGGAAAGGTACTTCAGTGTGGAGTTTGCATCACCTCTTAGAGGATTGAATGCCTGAGGGGACTAAGCAAAGAGGCTTGTCCTGTAAGCAGTAGAGCATGAGTGGTTCTTACCTGGTCCAGGCTGGTACTGCACAGGACTTGTCCTAGTGGCTCTTCCTTCTTCAGACTGGGTTAAAGTGCTACCGGGATGAACTGTCTGCTGTTTCAGGCTTGACTTGCTATCAAGTTGTGTATCCTGTGCTTGGCATCTCCTTGTCATCTGGTTCCTAGAGGCTGGAAAAAGGTGGTGGCCCAACATCAGTGCAGTTGAAACTCCTTGAAAGAGAAGTGTCTACTTACAAAATGCCTCCTTTGCAACAGATAGTAGTGCCACCTCTCTGCACTGCCTAAGTTACTTACAGCTATATAATGATTTGGATGCTAATAAGCCCCCTACATTTTGTTACAAGCTTTATTGCATAGAACTTTTAGGTACCAGCTTTTTCTGACTCTTCATACATGGTACAAATGCTGCATCCTCATGGATTCAGTAGGCTTTCAGTAACCTCTTCTACTTGAAGACAAACCTTGTTTTTACTCTAAGCTTCTGTTTTCAGCTGCTTAGAATACCTTGGACTTGTCTCATTCATGCCAGATTTTGGCTCATAGGACTGTTTCATAAATCTAACTAGGCACTTGATTGGATAGTGAGAAGGCTAATGCCAGTTCAGGAATTTTTCTGCTGCTCTGTGTTTGTATAACTCAGTGGCTTTGTTTATAAAGCTTTAGTCTTGGCAGGTATGTAATCCTCTGGACTGATAAAACTTCTTTAAAGTAGCTATCTTAAAATGGCTAACTTCATAACCTGCAGGAAATGATACAAAGTATATGCTGCTTTCTGAAAGGCCTAGGCTAGAGTTATAGTATTAATGTGTATATGTATCTGGGCTGTCTAACTGCAAATGTCTCAAATGACTTGGAACAAACTACTTTGAGGGTATCATGCCCTTTATATAAACCCTTTAAATAACTTGGAACTCTTATAGGATGGAATGTCACTAGATAACTTTCCCAACAGCATTAACCATTGACTCTTATTAATCACCCTAGTAAAGAGGCTAAGTTTCAGCAACAATGAAACATATTTACATTTAAGCTATTTTGTTTTTATGTCTTAAACAGTGCTAGCTGGAAATGGGCCAAAGATGTTTGGGAAGCAGGTGTAGTGGATAAGTATATCAGTTGTTTGAACTTGGAGCCTGAGGAAGGTCAAAGCAGGCACAGCAGCACAGCAGAAACAGGACTGGTTTCCTTGCACACCCGTGTCTGTAGATATGTTTTGAACATGCAGTATGTGCTGTAGTAAGTTAAAGCTCTAAGAATGACTTCTGTAAGTGATGCTAATCTGTGGCCCTTGCAAGTGGCATTTATTTGAACATTATATTGGCTTAAATTTCTTGAAATCAAGTTCTCCAGGTCAAGCAAGCTATGACATACATATCCTGGAGGATATAATTGGTATGTGATGGGCAATAGCTGAAAGCTACTGTCACAAATAGTTGATAGTCAATAAAGCCAGGGTTAGGTCTGGAATGGCTTGTGCAGATTTGCAAGTCTGCACATCCAAGGTTGTGCAGTACTATAGCTTCTTGCTTTATATCAATGCAAAGTGTTGTTCTGAATTTCTTTTAGAAGGGTAGCAAACACTCTTGTTGGAGTCAGGCTTGTTAAATTGTTGCTACTAAAGTCTTCTGAAAACATATGTTGGGAAAGAATCAAGAAACCTGAACCAGTCTCAGAGGCCTGCAGCAAAGTAAATGAAAAACCCACAGTTAAGCACAGATGCTAATGGCATATTCTTGCACAATTTTAGGTGACTGTGGAATGAATTTGAACTGTAAAATGAAACTGATACAATAAGTATCATTACTATACTTGTTAGTATCAAACCAGGTGATACTCACAGTGACAGTGATAGCAGAGATGAGAAGAGGAAAGTGGAAATAAATGCCTAGTATAACATTGTAGTTTTTCTATTTACAGATATAGTTATCATCTCATTGATCATCGCTACCCCCAGTAGAATTATTCTTTTCTAGTATCTGAGTAAACAACTAATTTTTTTGAATAAAGTTATTAAAATACCATGACCACAAAGTATGGAGTCAATCCACAAATATCTTTTAAAAAGCAGGGCTGGAGGAAGCACCTCACCAAGCCTCTCACCCCAGGCCTGTATAAGGACCAAGTGTACCTGTGGCAGAGGTTTGTAGACCTGCTCTCCTTTCTAGATGATGGAGATTCCAGATTATCCCCAGGCAACCTGCTTTGATGATGAACTACTATTAGTTTCCTCTTCCTAACATCTAACCCAAATAAACCCCCCTGCAATGTAAGTCTACAGCTTCCTGTCTCTTCCACAACAGACATGGAAAAGAGATTCCCTGCCTCCATGCTGCTGTCTTTTATGTATATAGAGACTGTTATGGCTCCTGTCACTTTTCTCTTCTCTAGACTAAACAACTCTTACTCTTTTTCCGCTCTTTCCTTGCTGTCCAGGCTTTCTAGAGCCGATTGCTCCTGTGGAGTGACTCTGGCCTCCCTCCAGCCACTCTGCTCAGTTATCAACTGGAAAACTCATTGTATAAATTATCACAACCTAGTTGCTTGGTAGAGCATTTTTTTAGCTAGAATGCTATTCTCTGATTTCAAACTTGATTCCTGAGCAGGAAGCTGGGCTCTGGATGTGGATCAGACAACTGCAAGGGTGTAAGGTAGATCTGCTGGAGGTTATTGCCCCTTTCCGTGCCACGAACTTGCTGCAGGGACCAACTGTTGCCCATTGGGGGCCACGTAAAACTGGCCACTTAGTGTTCATGCCACAGGCTGCTGTGGAGGGAAGCGGCCATCTTGCAGCACGGTGCCCTCCAGGGGCCAAAACTGCTCCATGTTGAGTGACCCGCTGCAGGGGGACAGCAGTGACAGGGCACTTCACCCCACAAGCTGTGGTGTGCCTGGCCCCACTGCTGAGCTTGTCCATGGCCTCCCTGTCCTGGTGGGTGATGGTGCTGGGCCCTCTGCTGAGTGCTCCCACCCCGGGGCTGTCACTGCTCCGTGGTTTGGCTCGCCTTTGTGCCGTAAGGCCGGGGTTGCTGCTTGGATGCCATCTTGATGGAGCTGTTCCCAGCTCTCGGGGTAGCTTGGCGGTCCCCCAGGAAAGGGCAGCCTGGACTTTCCCTCCTCAAAAATGTTTCCCTTTTCCTCTGCTTCAGTTCTACCACAGGCTTCAAGGTAATGGTAAATATAAAAAAAAAACCTGTTTCTGTCTTGGCAGCTGATGAGTGTAAAACTTTTAACTTGTAGGAATTCAAAGAAAGAAGCGGATCTGAGCCTGGCACAGGCTCGCGTGAGGGACCTGGATGCTCAGCTGAACGCGAAGGAAGCCGACCTTGCGACAGCTCTGAACGAGAACCGGAGCCTGGAGAAGGACCTGCAGGAGCTGAAGGATCAAGTGGTCACTGTAAGGCTCATTCCCAGCACTTTTCTACTTTGGCTCTTGCTTTCCCAAATTAGTTGACTGGCATTTAAAAGCAGGCAAAAACTTATCTATAACAAGTTCAGGAGGGCAAAAGAGGACTCACTGATTCTTACCAAAAGCAAATGATGCTAATCATTGGTTCACTAAAATGTCCTGTTGCAAGCGCCCTTAACTTTATCCAATGGCTGCAATATGCAATCCTTTTTCTAAGGGCAAATCAAGTTGAAATGAGTTAATTTGCTACAGCCTGTGTATATGTCACTAAACGGAGCACTTGATAGACCATTTTTATCCTTAAATCTTGGTAGAATAAGTAAATTCTCACTGCTTTAACAAACTCTTATGCTACTGAAACGAACTCATGATTGCTTGAATTGCAACTCAACCAAAGTGTATTACAACAGCTAGGGTCCTAGAAATGTGCTATGTTGATACTTTAATGTCATCATTGAACAGGCTAGTTTGGGATTTCCACAATGAGAACTAAAGCTTTTTATCATTAAAATAACACATGCCCATATTGAGTGTGTCTAATAGCTTGCCAACATAGGCTGTATTTGGGGGATATCACTTGCTAAATATCAAATAAATGACACTGGAATTCAGGCAGAAGTTTAGAGCAGTTAATATTGTGTAGGGGAGGAATGTATGCAGATGGTGCAATTGATTTATCTGAGGTCTACTTCCTGGCCTTGAAATAATACAGCAGTAAAACTTAGCTGGTGTGACTGTGGGATTTTGCATACTTAACCCTCTGAATAATGCAATTAAACAGGATTCCTTCTGTTGCAAACATGCTGGATCCCAAAGAATCAGAAAATTAAGCAGCAGAATTACCAACTTCACCTAAGAGAATTTTTTGATTGCTGTAAGAATGAAATTGAGTGGTTTGTATGAAGTTGGCGGCTTTTATTTGGAGAAACAACTTGTTAATTTCAATTACCTTGATGTCCATCTCTTCCAGCTGAAGCTCTCCCTGGAGGATACCAAAAAGCATCTCCACAGTGAAATGTTGAGGAGAGTGGACCTGGAAAATCAAACGAAAACTTTGCAAGAGCAAATGACATTCGAGAAGTGCCTTCATGAAGATGTATGTTTTACCTTATTAACAAGGATTCTTGTAGGTGTCATGACCCCTGGATGCCCTTAAAAGCAATATTACATGTGCTTTATCCTTAAAAAGGTAACTAGCTGAGTCAACCTATGACAGTTCACCAACAATTTAAAAAAAAAAAAAAAAAAACTAACTAGGAAGACTTCAAGAAAGTACACAACCTCATGTTAACTGGCATAGTACCAATAGGTATCTGGAGTATGAGAATTTTCTCAGACTGCACTTCTGAAGGTAACTACTATCCCAATATACTACTTTGTATAACTAAAAGTACAAATGTTACAGTTGAAATTAAGTGGTTCCAGGTGTTGGCTAGAAGCCTAAAAGCTTCAAAGAAGCTGAATCTCTTCTAATAAAAATCCATGTTCCCCACTTTTTTAACACTTACCAAGGCTGTCTAGTCAACTTTGTGAAAAGTCAATATGTAGCACAGAACTAAATAATATGTAAATTAATCTCCTTCTGATTGGAATGAATTCCAAAGCATGTGTGGTTAAGTAGTAGGGAATCTGAGTTAACCCAGCTTTCTCTTGAATAAAATAAGAATAGGAAAGACAATTCTTAAACTGAACTCTACATGCATGTCTTCTAACTATAAGAAAAGTTAAGAAATTAATATACTTGAAAGGATTCGTCTCCAAACTAGTTGCACACTACTGCTTTTCATAGTTTCAGAGCCATGTTGGCAGTGAGGAAGCCAAACAGCCCAGCATGCCTAGATGGAAGTAGGTGATCTAATGGACAAATGTTTAAGTTCCGTGAATAAAAATATATTACCATGTACTTGATAAGTCTGCTTCAGTGTGGAATGAATTGCTAAGCTGTTACAGTAAGCCCACAGTCTCAAACTGAGCTGTGGTGGTTTGCTTATTTTCTGAGAAACTTGTTTTCCTCCTAGGAGCTCAAAGAGACAAAAAGGGTCCATGAGAGCAGGATAGCAGAAATGGAATCTGGTCGTCAGAGAGAATTTGAGAGTAAGCTCTCAGATGCTCTGCAAGGGCTCAGAAAACAGCATGAAGAACAGATTCAAGGATACAAAGAGGACCTGGAACGAACATGCAATGCAAAAGTGAGTGTGCAGAAGCCACTAAAACTCAAGCTCTGAACTTTGATGTGATTGAATTTACAGCATAAATAGCTGAGTGCAAAAACTTGCTTTCAGTACAAAACTTCCTGTTGTGAATGTGAAGGGTAATCAACTCAGCAGCTATGGTAGAATCTCAGAACAATGTCAAATATTTGACAATTAAACTTTCTGTCCACAGACATGTATTGTTTAAAATGAAACTGGTTTAAACATAAATGGTCCCTTCAAGGGACATGGTATGGGATGGCAAATGTAACCAAATTGATTGTAATTCAAACTATGGATAAATCTGAATACAAGCCTGATGAAGTTAGGTGTTCTGTTAGTATTAAGCAACTACAATACTACTGAATAAAAGTTACTCTGATTTAGAAATAACTTAGTGTTGGGGAAACTGTTCAGAGCTACTGAGGAAGAATAACATTTGGATAAGGACACCTAATGTCATGTAGTTTCATGCTTTGACAAGCAGCTTCCTACCTTATTCCCAGTTTCTCTTCTGGAGAATCATTTATTTTATTTCAGATCTGTACAAAATCTTTACACATCTCTAATTGACCTATCCTAAACCAGCACCTTTAATTACCTGATTATTGCTGACATGATATCAAAATCATGTAAAACCCCTGAAAAACAATGAAAAATCTCTTGTCCTGGAGTTTATTGGTATCTGCACAGCTAAGGAAAGCGTAACTATTTCCAGATGTAATACCCTGAAAATCACTTTGTTTTTCTCTTCCTATTCAAAATGGAAGGTCATAAGTAACCCTTTACTAATGGTGACTTATCCATAGATAGAGAATGCCCAACTGTCTGCAAAAAGAAATAGTGACTTTGCCAATGCTGCTCGGGAGGAGCTAATGGAAACAAAGCTGAGAGTGGATATTCTGACATCTCAAGTTAATCAGTATCAAAACCAGGTACTATCTATATTTATACATACTTAATATCATTATTTTAAGCTTGCCTCTCTAATCTTCAGTTATGTTTTAACTGATTTTTTTCTCTTTTAATTTTAGAATGCTGCTTTGGAGAACAGGATAAAGGAGCTACAGGAGAGACTGGATTATGATCGTGATCTCCATCGAAGACGTATGGCAGAAAAAGAGGAAGAAATGACACAAGTCCAGAAGCAGGTACAAGCACAGTTGGAAGAATATGAGCATCTCTTAGATGTCAAACTAGCTCTAGATCTGGAAATAAATGCCTACCGAAAGATGCTGGAAGGAGAGGAGCAGAGGTAGGATATGACAAAATCCTTATGTGAAGACTTGGTTCATCTAAGACCTCTATTACTTTACTATGTATGCTTTAGAATACAAAAATGGCAAAAAGTAAATATGACTGTGTATAATCAGTACCACAGTTTAGTTCATAAAAACTGTCTACAATAGGCTATGCTTAATTACTCCACACCCCCTTAACAATCTATTAAGAAGGTCAAGCAACTCAGAAATGTAACCAAAAGGGCTCTCAAAGCTCCACTAGACCCTCCTCCTTGGAATCATACTGAAAATCTCTCAGCATCCCAGAATATAAAATGGCCTCTTTCTCCCCATTCCTCAGACTTAGGAGATGATGCCACATATGTGGGGTAGTTATTGATGGGGGAAAAATACCAAGCACTGCTTGGAGATAGTCATTCTCCACAGGATTTACTCTGTGGAATTAAAATTGTGGGATTTCAGCATTAAAGACTATATATATAAATGAAATGAGGATATTGTATCCACTCCAACTATCCATACACTGCTTTGTGAGAACAACATGAACTCCCACTACATGCTAAGAAAGGTCAAGAACTTCAACTACTTTCACCAAAGAGTATATCCATAGAGATTTTTAATGAATACTTCTTGTAGCTGGGAATGTTTCTTATGGACATAAGTCTGGTATGAACTCTAGATTCAAGGCTGTTGTCCAAACTTAACAAGCTACTTACTAAGTTATTCTTGCCAGTAAAAATAAAATCTTATGCTGAACACTTGAGGGAAAGCTGGGATATAAGAAGCTGTTAGGCTTGGATCTCCTGGGAGGGGAGGAGCAGAAGAAATAACATTCACTTGAATATCTGTATCTGACTCCTTTCTAGGCTAAAGCTCTCACCTAGTCTATCTTCACCTGGTACCACAACTCAAACAGCAACAAGTCAAGGGCGTCGACTTCTGCATGGGAGAAAAAGGAAAATGAAAACCAAAATGAGAGGATATAGTACTGGACTTAAGACTGTTCAGCATGCTTCATCATCTGGAAATGTATCTATAGAAGAAATTGATACAGAGGGAAAATTTGTGAGGCTTAAAAACAACTCTGAGGAGGTACTGCTACTCATTCAAGTCTGCATTCCCTTCCTTAAGTAGGGCTCCTTGTGAATGACTTGTGGCTTAGTGAGATGGAGTTTGGGAAGAATAAAAAGACTGCCCACCTAAATACTGAATGAGTCTTCAACTAACCTGGCTCCTGTCAAGGGCAGAGTGTGTAAAATGACTTGAACCTTGCAGGGGTTTTACTCAAGGGCTGTTGAAGTGCCTTTTGGGGGAGTTGCACTGGCTTCTATCATGTGGAAGTTTTCAGTTATTTCTCACCAGATTCAGTATAGCACTACTGGAAATACTTTTTCCTTGATGAATTGTATAATATGCTTAGTAAATTGGATAATTACTTAGAGGTGCTTAGAGCAGCTAAAAGGTTGAATAGGACTGCTGGTCCTATAAGGTGTACAAAGAAGGTTTCTCTGATTAGCCAACTTTTCAAACAATGTAATCTGCAAATTTTGAATTAGAATTTCTCAAATCTTGCAATTAACTCTTCTATAATGTGGTGTTGGTCTGCAATGCTGACAAACTTCTTATCCCATAGGATCAGCCACTGCATGGATGGGTGCTGAGACGACGGCTTGGAAGTTTCTCTGATGCAACATATAAATTCCCTTCACAGTTCACCCTTCAGGCAGGCCAAATAGTTACAGTAGGTAGCTGCTTTGTAGAACTTATTCAGAGCTCTATTTTTGTTATTGTGGATGGACCAGTTTTTATAACAAAAAAGCTATATTAATGTCCAAGTTTCTTGGTATTCTGTGCTCAGAGAACCAAAAGAAATGATGTAGAGAGGAGAGATGGGAAAATTCTTGCAATGCCTTGAGCTGAAATGCCAATTAAATATTCTTTATAAGAGTAAGTCTTGGAGAATGTGGTTTCCCAAGATTGGGATGTGTTGTTTTTGTGAATAAAATCAAACTCTATTTACTGTTAGAGCTCCCCATGCTTTGTCAGAAGATTTGCAAAGACTTTTCCTGCTACTATCACGTCTAGTCTACTGCAGTTCAGCAAGACTGGACTCAGTGGTGTTAAGCTAAACATTAGCTAAAAACCTTATTCTAAGTAGGTCTAGAGAAGTGTTCAAAAAGTGTAACTCAATTCTGTACTCCAAATTATCACAAGTTTACTCAAGAGGTCTGGTAGTGACTGCAGGTTAGGGAATGCCATCTTCTGTACACAACTTGCAGACATGAGGAAATCTGATGGTGATTTTTGCTCTGTGACCCAAATGGTGTGTATGTCCAAGCATGGCCACCTCTTAATCAGGCAGAAGCTGTTAACAGGTTTTTTTCTGTACTAAATGAAGCACAAACTGTGCCATGGAGCAAAGCGGCTTAATTTATATTACTGGACATCTTTGGGAGTGTTTGGGATTCAGAATAATGAATCCTAATCTAGCTATGAACAAGACTCTTGAACTCACTTATCTGTCTGCAGATCTGGGGTGCAGATGCTGGTGTACGCCCAGGTCCTAGTGATCTGATCTGGAAGTCTCAGTCCTGGGGAAAAGGGGACACTCTGGGTGTTACACTCATCACAGAGGCTGGTGAGGTAAGTGAAATAGCAACTAGTTATAATTTCCTGATACTGAGTTTTCTTGATGTGATTAAATCTTGAGGGGATGAAGGGGTCTTGGTGGGTAACACAAGTCTAATCTAGGAACTGGCAGAGAGGAAGATAATGCATGTACCCAGAGGAGAGGAGAGCAGTGAGCAAGATGAGTGTGAGGAAGAAATCACTGGAAGTGAAATGGAGCTTCCATCTCGGGTAAGCAGTTCAAAGTTTAAATACATGCTATCAACAATTATTTCATGCCATTACTACATCATTACATTACTACATGAAGCATTCCCTAAGTACTATCCATATCCTACAACTCTTCCCATTTTTCTTGATGTCAGAGCAAAAAAAGAAGAAAAAAGAAATGTTGTTTGGTTTCATGATAATGGCTCCTGTGGGCATCCTAAAGCAGGTGAGATCAGTGAGAGAAATCATGCCTGTAGTCGGGTAGGAAAGCTGTGCCATTAGTGCTGCGGTCTCTTGTCCCATGTAGGATGTAGTTGCATGGCTTTGCATCAGAACTGCAATTGTTGTCTTGTTTCTTTTTCTGGTGGCGGAATATGATTAAATAGCACTAACTGTCGGGTCTTATTACTAAAACATCCACTGCAGAGCACTAGCTCTAATGTCTGTTCCATCTAAACCTGTGTCTGAGCATGAGTAAGCTGAATGTTTGAGTTCCCTTCTAGGAATAATAGACACTAACAAAATGTTTCTGTGGGGTTACTTATCTGATGCTTTAAACAGTTTCCTGACTGACTCTTGAAAACTTAAATTCACATTGAAGAAAGCTAATAATTCCAAAAATGTAAAAAGCCTGAAATCAGTTTTGGGTGTATTGATTTGCCTAAGTACTTCTGAAACTCAAACACGAGTTTGAGGCACTTCAGTGCTGGCTCACTTCTAAAATTCTTCTTAATTTGCACAGCAAAATAAGCATCTCAGCCTTAGATATCCCTTCAACACCTTTCAAGTGAAACTAAAACAGATGTAGGTCATGCTAATGGAACTGACAAATAGCATAGGCATATTTTGGTTGAATTATAGCCCTTTTGCTGGAGCTTACATATTTCAGTGTCTCTAAAAGACTCAATAGCCCTTCCAAATAGCTTTTGATGTATTACTAGAATTCTAAACTTCTATTTTGAATGTTCCTTGTGTGCTTCGATGTACTAAGTCAGGTATCTAAGTACTCTAAAATACAACTACTATGAAGGCTTTAAATCATAACTGAACCAATCCAGGAAAAGCTAGTTTTCCAAATATGAAGCTAACAGTCATGACGGCTGGTGTGATGGAAAAGTTAAAACTTTTAGTCTGTTTTATCAGCAGCTTTACAACAGAACTGTGAGCCACTTATGGTAATAATACATTCCAATACTCCCACTCAAACGTTTGCATCTGTCCTTTCCCATGTGGATTTTCAGTCAAAGTCCTCATTATTACTGCCTATCTGCTTCTGCCACACCAGCAATATAAAAATGATGGCAACTTGGTCAAAAAGTTCATTTGCAAAGGCTAGCATGAATCTGAGGTAGCATGAAGCTGCATGCCAGAAGAGTTGAAGTAGCCTTTAATTAAGGAGGAGATGGCCCATGTATTGCATGGACTCAAATTCTGATTTTAGTTCTTGCTTTCAATCACTGACTTCCATTAGTACAGTGGGTAATATCCTGCCTCCTAGTCCTGTTTTATTAACTAAATCTATCAAATTATATGTAAGACATATTATAAGAAGATTGTAAAGGTAAACCATCTTGTTTTTAACTAGCTTGCCCTGCAATAACATCTTAGGTTTGTTTGTGTGGTAGTTACTTGATCCCTTGTTGTCATTTCTGCAGCAGAATGAGGACCCTAGCTGTTCCATCATGTAACGAAGACAAAGTGATAATCGTCTAAATACATCTCAGTCCAAAGTGATGTTTTAGACTACATGTGTTCTACTATCTCCTGCAATATCTGAAACTTGGAATTTTTCACCTCATTTGATGTGTGTAAGGAGTGTGTCCATAATGTGAGACTTCCTACCATCTGATACTGGACCCTGTCCTGGACTCAACTGTTTAAAGAGCAACAATACAAACTCCTTTCTTAGTTTTGCTCTAAACTGGAACATAAGGATCTAGTTTTCTTAACCTGCTGGTGCATGGAAGAGGAATACAGTTTACAATACTTAACGTTAGATATGTCCCAAAATGATGGCAAATACTTGAGACTGAGCAAGAGGCTGCCCAGCTTTCTGAATACTCTGCCATGGGCTTTCTCTGAAGGCAACTTCTGGTTGGTGCCTGAGTAGCAAACTACATGGCCCCGATGACAATTAAGCTTGTATCTTAAGCAAGCCTGAAGTAGGCTGGGGCAAAGAATTATCCTGAAGGGTGCTGAGTATCTGAAATGTTCCTGCTAAGATCTTGATAGTGGAATATGAAACTGTTCTAGACCACTTGTTAACTTTCCAGTGTTTCAAATTTTACAATTAAAAGCAACTTGTGAAATGTTTTTTACTTGTTATTAAATATATTATTTCTGTATAGTAGCACCTTAATCTTAGACTGGAATATCAGATATTTCTAAATACAGCATAGCTTTTACTTTCAGTTTGTTGGAACCTGAATGTGGACAGCTGTATCCTACAAATGTTTGGGGAAGAAACATCTCCTTCCAAGAGATAAGGTACTATAACAAAATTAGCCCTTTGAATGGTGCCAACAAGCCAAGCTCTTAAGAAACATGCCAAAACAGCAGAGCTAGAAAGCACCAACTGTACTAAGATACATGAAAAACAGCTGCTTCTGGAGTTCCTGTGCATTACATCTGACATAAGTAAGGGGAAAGCAGTCTGCTGTGTTGCTTGGTGTCCACCTAACCAGATAGATGGTGAGTAATGTCTCCTGGCCAGCAGGTAGCTTAATGTAACTTCCTTGGCTCTGCTGTCTGCAGCCAGGCCCATGGAGCCCGTGGAAGGGGCAGTTACCCCGCAGGGCCAGGGCCCTGCTCCTCCCTGCTGAGGGGAATGGGGCTGCTGTGGGGTGAAGGGAGGGAGGGGAGGGAGCAGCTCTAGTGCAGGCCTCCAGTGCTAGAATAGCTGCTGCCCTTCCCCGGTCCCTCACCAGTCTTCAGTGTTATGGAATAAGTGAAGCTGAAGTCTCCTCAGTGTGAGGAGGCAGTTTCTAATGTGGGGCTTGCCTTAGATGGGCTTGAAAGTTTTTTAACATAGGGTAACATAGGGCAACCACACACTAATTGAACACTTAAACTGTAGTGGATCTGAATCTTTGTTGTATGTTATGGCCTAATTTAAATAGATGCTGCTATAACCTTGCTATATTTATCTTGACCTGTTAAACTTTTTTTTTTTTTTTACTATTAAAGATTTTTTTTCTTTATCAGTCTTGGACTTTACTCTCTGCAAGTTTAAAACAATATAACCACAGAGTAACAGGTATTCTTATGAAGAAGTGTTAGTAATGTGGTTCAAAAGACATTTCCACACCTGTTTTTGTTAGATGAGACATGTATTGTAGCTGCTTTGAAGTGTCTTAAAGGGCTAGCTGCCTTGTGGAAAAGCATAAGAAAAAATTTAAATGGTGTGTGTGGGGGTGTGTGTGTGTGTATATCCATATATACTTTTTCTTCTAGGGCATTCTGGTCAGGGAGCTAGGATCTGTGTTCTTACCTCTTATGAACTATAAGACAGACCTCTTGAATAACAATAAAAAAAGTTCAGAAGGGAGAGAGAAAAAAAAAAAAAGCTCCTCAGAATCTGAGCTGAGGAATTTCTCAGTTATATAACACTACCCATCCTAAATGCTTAGATACTTAGATAATTATCTAATCTTAAATGCTGTCAAATAGCCATGCCCTCTGTTCAGACCATCAGAGCTAGTTTCATTCAGAACCTTGGCCAGGACCTGTCCCCTTCCATATTACTCCTCGAGTATTTACAAAGTACTCACCTATAAAGCGGGAGAAGCTCTTAAAAATTCCTTTCTTTGCCTCAGCAGGTGCAAATTTGGAGCTCTTCTTGTCCTGTAGGCAAAGCTGCACAGACTGAGCCTCTGCTTCTCTGTGGCCACGGTGCAAGCAGGAGGCAGCTTCATGCACTAGCCCCAAGATGAAAGAACCTGTGAAACCTGAGTTTGTCTGTCAGTCAGATAGCTGTTTTATGCTTCTTCCATGCAAGAGTATGTGCACCTTCCCTAGGGAATGCTGCTTCTATTGGGCTACAGAACCCAGGAAAGCTTCACCCCTTGAGAGTTGATTCAAGCTGCCTTGTCCATGACTTGTTCAGTTCTTTCCTTGTTGCTCTCTATCTTATCCAGAAAATAACAGGCTCAAGGGAACATGCTTCTGCATGGCTGCTGACTGTTTTAGTTATTACTATGTCCATTTCTACTGTGTAAAACATGAGAAAGCTACCAGAAAACCAAATTCCTTTTATCTTCATTTTAATGGTACTTAAGCCAAGTCTCTGTCTGCCATTAAGGCATTTTCTTTGTATGTTTTTAGCTATGGTATTTCCATCTTTCCACCTATTCTCTTCTTTCTTCTTCTCCATCTCTTTAAAAAAAAAAAAAAAAAAAAAAAAAAAAAACACTTCTCATTTATGTGCCATCGTCACTGATGTTACTCACCCCTTTAACTAAGAGTGACTGCAGAACCACAGAGCTAGGACCAGTTTGCACTAGTTCAGATCTTTGTTTTTTTTCTTCCCAGTTTGCACTCAGGTCAGATCTTTTTTTTCTCCTTTTATCCTTCTGCTGTAACAAAATGTTAGCAGAGATTGCGAACGCTATGCAATCTGTGGGGAGAAAGCAAGACTGTTAAAATTCCACTGGCCTGAGGGGTCATAAAACTAAGAGTTTGGCTGTATTCCTCTTTTTAATGTAACATTGTTTTCTTCACTGGAAGTTGATCTATTCCACAGGAAAAGTGACCTTCAGCTCAGAAACTACTGCCAGAACTATAGGAATAGAAGCAGCAACCACTGTTCTTTTCCCACAGAAATATTTATTAAGTTTGGTCAGTAAACTATAGGAATTTTCAATTCTGAGAGCTTGTACTTAGTACAACAACGTCATAATATTGACAACAACCACTTTGCCTTTTGTCAACATACAATTTGAGACATGGATTAACTTGTTCACAATAAATTACAGAGTGATAAGTGAGAAAAGCTCAAGGACATCAGTAACTTAGGAACTGGTTACAGTTAGCTTCACTTACAGTATTTTTTTAAATGCTTTTCAAGAGTAAAATCATTGCAGCCAAAGATTAAAAAAAAATCCACATACAATAATAGCAAAGAAATGCATTTTTGGAGCAACAGTGAGCTACCAGTAAACACTTCATACAGTGATCTTCAAGGCACAAAGCAAAAAAACTGGGCATGGGTCTTTTTGCAGGTTGATGAAGACAGAGAGGGTAAAATTTTTTTGAATATAAAATAAATACATTTTAAAAAGACGCATACAAAAGTCAGTAAGTCAGTCAAATAGCAAGGCTTTCACAGAATGCCACACTGATAGAACATTTGTGAATCCATTTCAGTCGAGAAATCATGTTCACAGCTTTAATGACACAATCACTGAGGCAAGGGTACCATCACTTCAACATAATTAATGGGGAAGAAGCCGGACTCTCCGTGTAACATCCCTTCATACCAATTCTCATCAATCTGATTGGTCAAAGTGATGATGTCCCCCTCCTTAAAGCCAAGCTCGCCTTCGTTTTCCGGCTCAAAGTCATACAGAGCTTGGCAGCAAGGCTGGTCCATGTGCATTGAAGAACCTGCCCCAGTGACAGAAAAGGAAATATTAAAAGAGCTTCAAAGCACCACAAGCAGCCAGAAAGCACCAGAACGATGGGACAAAACTGTAGCTCTCTGTCACAGATGTACCTTCATCCTTTTTCCTCACAATCTCTGCATGGCTTTCACTCATTAACAGCCAGTTCTTCTACGCATAACATTTGGAGTAATTAATTAAAAGCATTACTCGGTTTTTCCCTGAAATGCAGATGTCACCAGATTTTGAATGCTAGCTGCATTCCCTTTGAACAGAATAGACGAAGCACAGTCGGAGCAATCGCTGCTGAGGGGGAGGAGGTGACAGAACTGCAGCTTGGAGCACCAGGATGATGGGCACTTACTTACTGCAGCAAGTGCCCTGCGCGCACCAGGCAGGGAGCAGGGGCTCCGCTCAGCCCTGCCAGCCCGAGCTGCCGGGCGGCAGGACAGCCACCCACACACTGTTACACTCATTCATTCATATTTATGAATAGTAAATTATTCTTAGAAAAATAAAATAAACAAGTAAGCTAATGTTCAAACGGTAAAGCTCAGCTCGGTGGGAAAGGCCTTGCCAGAAGTTCAACTGAAGTTCAGCCATGACATGTTTTTAAAAATATATCTGTGCATATCCAAGTAAAAGTCAAGTCACTTGAATGTATTCATAAAGGAAGTAGAGGAGAAAAGATTTCATGCTGCTCCCACGTAAACAATAGTAAAATGCATACAGCAAGACCAAGAACTCTTGGACAATGTAGTACTTAACATTAAAGCAGTTAATAAACCTCTTTAATACTAAATTATTCCGGTTGCCTTATTTGCAACATTGCAACAATTCCCAAACATTCTCATCTTGCCTCCCCAAGCTATCACACATGCTAGTCATGCAGTCAGCTTAAGTCAGCTAATTTATTTCTGAGAAAATGTGCACACCGTTGCTAATGCAATACAGGAATAATGGCTAAGCTCTGAAAAAATGCCTATCACACTGTTTTTAATTTGCTAATCATGGTAACGTGCAAGAAAGTAAACTATTAAAAAGCCCCCTGCCTGGGCATGGCAGGAGGGAAGGAGAGAGCCCCACAAGAACACGCTGAACGGCGGCGCTGGGGGGAGCTGGGCTCCGGACAAGCTCTTGCTGAAACAGTCCAAGCAGAGAAAAGCAGCCGAGCCAGAGCCTTCTGACACAAAATCAACGGCCTGTGTGCAGAAATACCTGCAGTATTTTTTATTTTGCCAGGGTGGTGACCCTGGAAGAGTCAGTAGCAGAAGGCAGAGCTCCGAATAAATTGGCCTTGGTAGGACTAAGTTATTGCTGCGAAGCAAAGAATTTCTGACAGCAACGTACCTGACAAGAGGTCGATCACATTTGGCTCATTTTAAGCTCAAAACAACTGAAATGTCTGGCAGCCCGGATAGATGTTAACATGACGGTCACGGGCAGCACAAGCAGCTTCACTGCAGGCTGCACGATCAAAGCGTGCAGGTCGCGGCGCAGCAGCACCACTCGGGCTGCAGCACACGCTGCTTGTGTCCCACCGTTGGTCTCCAGCCTCCTCCCGACCACTAAATAACTGCTCACCCTCTACTGAGGGCGAGATTTGCAGAGAGCCAAGTGGCTAAAGAAATGTTAAGTTAAGCTACAATGTGGTGCCGACCTCCCTAACTGCAGCAATTAGGGAGCTGAAGTGTCACCCTTCACTGACACATCAGTGTGGACTCGTCTCTAGATCGGTCACAGTTGGACAGCACAAACTGAAAAAAAACCCAGAGCACGTTAAGCAAGAGACTGGCTGTGATTTCTGGAGCATAACAGGACTGAAAGCCGAGGACAATTCAATGTGAGCTTTGTCAAAAGGAACCGTCTGCACCTGCATCTCCTCCATCCTCTGCACCATGATGTGCACAGGCAGTAGCAAAATTATACTTTCATAATCACAAACCAGAGGCTTCCTAACATAATGAATCCAGGCCTCTGTCACAGCTCATATCTGTAACCATTTAGATGCTTATGTTAAATTCCAACATGCGGCAACCAGACCCAACTATCGTTTCCTAGTCAAACCCCAACAAACACAAAGCAGGAAAGGCATGACATGACACAGCCTCTAAAGACAGCTAAAATGAGCCAGATGATGCTCCTGGATTCAGCTGAATAATGAGACTGGCAATGAATTAGAACAAAAACACAGATTTGTTATCTGTGCTTAATCAAAGGAGCTAAATAATTAAGGTCATTAAGATTATGTTTCTGTGAACCTAGCCCTGTAAATATGTGCAAGTCATTCATAGCAAATAATTCCCATGTGTTGGGAACTGTATAAAGCAAAATACCATTTCTGCTGCAAGGAGATGACATTTTGCTTACACAGCTTTGGCAAAATGCAGGAAAAGCCACCTTGGCACTCAAGGAACCAGACTGTGGTGGCTGTGCTCAATGCATCCCCACTCACCCGGAGCTGTCCTGTGGATTTCCATAGCCGCACTCAAGACCTACCTTGAGTGACACTATCAGAGAAAATTAAAAGGCCTAAATTTTGATTGGAACAATCTGTAAGCTAGGGAAATAGAGCATCAAAGTACTTATCCATTTAGGATGAAAAGGTCATTTTTCTAAATGGAAAGAAAAAAGAGGGTGATCATGATACTATACCTCTACCAGATGGGGACCTTAAAACATTTAGCAGCATTTTGTTTAGAGCCACCTGGTTTGTATTTCTAAACTACAGATCATAAATCAATTCTGCTTCATGATTCTGACCTTAAAAGGATCAGAAAAAAAAGAGGAAGGTCCTCCCATTTACAAGCAGGGCATATATGGCCCACTGTAACTCCACAGAAATCCATATGGATAATTTTCTGGCATGGAACAAGAAAAGAAAGAAGCAAATAAGTAAGGATTTCATGGATGGTTGTGCCTTCTGGAATGGTAAGAAGAGCACCCACAGCACTAGCTTCTTGAGGGGAAAAACATGTATGCAACAGCTAAGCCCAACATAGATCTTTTTGATGTTATTAACTACTCTAAGCATAGCAAACGCTGTTAAATATTTCCAGCCTCCCCTTCATCTCTTCCATGGTTGGTTTGCTTTTTCCTCCCTTCTGATGACACTTACTAAGATAAGCATTAAGTGAAAACCCATCATCTACTGATAGGGAAGCAGTTTATGCCACATACTGTGACTGGAAACAACAAATGGAAATGGCTCACTCCTTTCCCACCTTAATGAACAGTGGCTGCTTATTCTTCAGTTCAGTCCTTTGATTTTAGTTCATGAGAACTGCTTCAAGCTCCCTTGAGTGCAGAGGTGTAATATCAGCATCCTACAAGCAGAATGCAGCTTAGAAAGACACTGGACGGAGCACCAAACTCCAGACCAAGCTTTGCTCACTCGCTTTCTCATTTCTCTTCTAGCTAGCTTTAAAAAGGAACAAAGTGAGGGAAGAGGAAAATGCAGACAATGCAGGGGAAAAAAAAGGACAAAAAAAAAGAAAAAGCATGAGAAGAAGCTCCTAGATCTCATGCCAAGTGGCAAGGGAGCCTTTGGCTCATTGCCTTCCCTCTATTTTCCTTACAAATATGAAAAAGTGTCTGTTTTCACGCTCTTTTTTCTGCTGAGTGTTGTCTTTTGTGTTTTGTTATCAGTCTTCTGTGATCACTCACTGCAGACTTGAAGGAGATGGAAAAAATTATTTTATTCGTGAGAGAAGGAATAGCTATTTCGGTGTACAGTAATCTTACTAATTACTACCATTCACATAGCTATCAAGGGTTTTTAACAGCTGGAGATTTTTTCGTGGAGTCAGAGCTCATCTCTAACGCAGGATGCTGCTCCAAGCCAGTGGATACCACAGTCCAAGAGCTCAAAAGTGCAGACACTTTGTTGCAAATTCTAGGGAGCTAAGGGGACACTAATGTGTGCTAAAGGGCAGCAAAAGCCTACGCTGTTCCCAACATTTCTCTTTATAAATACTTTATCAAAGCTGTTAAAACTAGTAAAGGTGAAAGTCACCTCTCTGATTTTTATGTGTCCAAAAGTTAAGATGCTGAGCTAATCATTTACAGTCCCTCAGAATGTGGAGCAAAATCAGCATCTGGAGAGCCGCCGAAGGTGACGTCTCCCAGGCACCTTAGGCCCCTCTCTTTGGAAGAAAGAAACTGCTTTCTGCAAGCGCCCTTCCCTTGCTCTCCTCCACCATCCTGGCTGTACAGAGGGGTTAAGAGGCCAAGCTTGAGCTCTACACCCACATTTCAGATGGCAAAAGAGAGTTAAGAGGTAACCTGCAATGAGAGTCCACTTCCAAAGTTAGGAAACAAACTGGAGCCAAATACTTGGATACTGATCCCTCACGGTCCATCATTCCCATGGTACAAGCAACAATCCAGCGAAGTGTCTATCAACACATTAATTTTGCAGCCGCAAGTTTACCTGATGATTTTATTGAAGAACTATAAGCAATCCCATTGTGCTGCTGATTATCACCGATTTCCAGGGTTGTAGTTATTACAGGCTTTGACTTAAGTTCACGTTTAGGCCGACTAGATGCTACATTTATTCTGCAATATAAAGAAGAATAACAAGAGATTTACTTGAAGAAATGGGGTTTCTACTCAGGTGCAGTGCTTTGGCATTTGAAAGGCAGGGAAAAGCCTTCTGTTGTTTTGGGGAGCTTGCAATTTATTCACAAAAAGCTGCTCAAATCTGATGCAATATTTGAATTTCATCAAGTCCCTGCCTCACATAATGCAGTGATTCTGTTGACAGAGGGATAAAGCTTAACAGCCTGACTTTAAGAAGTGCTGAACATCCGCAGCTGCCACTGAGGTTCCGCAGGAGTCCCAGGAATGAGCTGCCTGGAAAGCGCAGCTGCAAAAGACACGCAGAAACGCCGCCAGGACAGAGGCCCGGGGACTGCGTCTCACACGCTGCTTTTTTGTTAAAGAAAATGGGAACCGGTGTCAGCACAAGCGCCGCGAGGGCTCGGGGCTCTCCCTGCGCCTGCGCGGGGCCCGGCCGGCACCGCTGCCCGGGGCGGCGCTGACGGGCACGACGGCTCCTGCGCGGCGCTCCCGGCCGCCCCGTCCTCAACACCACGGGTATGAGGACTACGCTGTGGTGACATTCGGGCCATCGACGCCTCCCATCTTCTGTTGGTTGTGATGAACAACGTATAATAAATTAACGATATAAGCATGTTTTTTTTTTCCTCCTGATAGCACGATACAAAGTGTCTGGGCCTTTCACCAGTGCATTACGCCACGATTGTGCTCCTAGCCAGCTGGCAATTTCCTTACACTGCTGCAGAATACCCCCTAATCGCACGAAAACAGGCCAATTTCTCAGCAAAGCTTCCAAAATACAGCTCAGAAAGTGCAAATACATTTAAACCTACAAACAAATGGAGGCTGTCCTGATTAACCCTGCAAAAGGGAGCAAGGGATCTGCACTTGCTCAGAGCTTTCTGGGCAGGTAACTGCTGTGCACTTCAGGCTCACGGTGCATCAACACTGCCAGGAGGCAACAGCTTAAAGCAGTAAAATCCAGTAAGTAAGGTGCAGAGTGCAGCAAATATGTATTTATGAGATGGTACTACAAAATCTGCTGCTTTAATATCTTTTCTCATCTATAAACCCCTGCTGCAAAAGAGGTTCAAAGTGTTCTGATGGGTGCAATCTTACCGGTTTTGCAGCTTGCTCTGCAGATCCTCCAATATTTCTGTGGATTGTTTATGGTAATCTAGCGCTGCTTCTACAAACACGGCCAACTGGCTAACTTGCTCTACCTGAAATCCAGAGAGGAAAATAGTTTTCAGTATTTTGCTGACCGATAAACAAAAAGATCATTCACAACAGACCTGCTATCTCAAAGACCCTGATGCCTTGTAGGGGCTATTGAAAATGAACCTATGTGATTCCACCAGAGAAACTGCCAGTTGGAACCTGAGCAAAACTAAGGTGTAATTTCTAGTTCGCTAACTCGGGGCTGGGTCCTGGAGTCACTTCCTTTCACACTGTGCAAATCCCTTTTACTTTCAACTTCCAAGCCAGCAGCCTGTCAAGCCTGAAACAGTCAGAGGACACAACTCCTTAGCAGACAGAAGAGGGCTTTTCTGAGCAGCAAGGCGGGGGAAACGAAGCTCTGACAGGTCTTGTAACTGAAATCCATTCGTGTTTACTAGTGATGTTTACAAACTGCAATTCTGAACTGGTTCACACTTACCTCACTAGATGGCAGCATTTATAAACTGAAAAATGAAACATGATTTATCTGCTTGGATTTATAAAGTAATAGCCAATCGTTCAAGAATAAGAATGCTGGAGAAAAGGTGAATGAAAAAGAAAAATATTTTTATAGACCAAATAACAATCCCACCTCTAATGCAATGCGAAAAGCTGAAGCTGTAATACAGCTAGAACAGTAACAGATTTGCCCTCTTCCTTTCAGATGACTTCAGGAGGACAGACCCCAAGCAGTGTGGCATGTTCCCATTCCAGCACTGCATCCTCGGACACTGGACTACAAGAAGGTATCTGAAGATATTTTCTGCAAATGTTTTATGGACCCGAGGCTATTGTGTGCTATACTTGGTCTGCTTTTACTCACTTGGAAAGACTATTAGAAATTCTGCTGGGAGTCCAGGAGAGCCAAACCCTGTCACACAGTGTACATAAATGAAACACAGACCCAAATCAACAGCTGATACGACTCCATCAAAGTCAAAAGAGAGTAATGGAAACCAGCTGAGGATAATACACAAAACGCCTGGATTTTGGACGGGTTGGTCAGAGAAGATGGACAGACAAGGACTGTCCAGACAAGAAAACTAAGCCAGGAGGGATAGGGAAGTGGGAATTTGGAGAAGAGATGAGGAGACTGGGAGGGAGCCAGACAAACAAGAGTGACTAAAAGCCACTTAGCAAGAAGAGCCTGGGACTGGCTGAGTGGGAAAGGCAGGAAGATGGGTATGATAACGAGTGCATGTATAAGTGTCTGCGTGGGAGGTTTGGAAATTGCTGTGCAAAAAGCCTGAGAAAGATGTGGATCGGACTGAGTCTGGATGAGACACCTGGCAAGGGTGGCGGGGAGCCAGGGCCCTGCAAGCAGGGACTGCAGGGCAAAAATACTGAGGAAGGAAGAAAGCCAGGGTGCTGAGGAGGACAGCAGGACACTGCAGTTAGCATCTCTGCAAACCCTGATTTTCTTTTGCCCTTCGTCTTCCAGATAAACATGCCTTTGCACACACCAGTCAGGAAGGCCACATGTCCTGCTTTCAGGCAGGAAATTGGCCTAGATGACTGACAAAACCTCCTTCCAGATCTCTTTTCCTATATGCTCTCTCGACTACGTGGGAGAAACCACGTCCCTACAATTCCTCTGTGTGTGCACAGAAGGAGAATTAGCCCAAATGACCACATCTGCTGACCATTTAGTCATGTTTCATGATGAACTTGAAATCTGAGCCAAAGAACAGGTACCTCAGCACAACCCATACAAACTCCATGCAGTCATTGTTAGATCCAAAATCCCCCATTCCTAGACCAGCCACAAAATCCTGCCTATAAGCTTAGACGCCTAGAGGCAAAAGCTCATGGTTCAAGCAGTGACTCTGTGCCAGGGTCTGACCTTCTCCTTCCCATAGACTTCCCTGTACTCTGTTCTCAGGTGGTTCGTTGTTCATGGATGACAAAGCCACATGAGACCTCCGTGACCATTTTGTCCAAGCCCGTGAGACCTCCATAAGACCTTGCTGAATTCCCAAGCCCTCCCATGAAGTGCCACACATTACATCCCTCCTGGACAACAGGAAGAAAGCACCCCTCGCCCTGCAGTCCTTGCCTCCTGCAAGCATGAAGCGTGGGCCAAATGTGTGGACCACACACATTTCTCTGTCATGTGTACTGCAAGAAATAAAACAGCAGGACACACTTACATCATTTTCTAAGAAGTTGAACATGCTTCTTTCAGCCAGTTCCTTTGACTCTTCAAACTTTTCTACTGCTAGTTTGACTTCTTCATCTGGTATCTTCCCAAGACGCTTCTTTTTATAATCGTAATCCAAACGACGACCTTCCAGTTTCTTCAGATGATGCTAAATAAGAAAGAACACTTAGGAAGAGGTCAAACCAAGACAGACCCAAACACATCTGCTGTTATTTCTAAGTAGATTCCAGTTATAGAGGATGCAATTGCAGACACAGTCAGAATCAGAGAAACCAAAGATTGAAGAAATCGCAGAAATCATGCAACCCAATAATTACTTTTTATCGGTTCAGAAGAACTACACTTGAAAACAATCATGTATCACAGGAGACAGGTACAGACAGCATAACATTTTTTTGCTATGTTTTCCACATCCACTTACATTTAAGCAAAGAAAACAAACTCCATATCTACATTTCATCAAGGTTTTAATTTGCTTATTACCCAAGTCTATTGGAATCATTAGACTTGGACAGAGGCAGTGCCTGGCTTTCTTTTCCATTGCCATACTGTAAACAAAAGCACGGAAAAAAACTAACTCTAAAGGTTAAAAATGTGTTTTCCAGCACCCTGTAATTTTTCCCAGGGTGGTACATTGCACTCATGGCACTTTTCAGATCACTGAGTGGTTGCCCTGAATGACCTTTCCAAAAGTCAAATTCAGTCTCTATAATAGATTTAGGTAAACAGAGATGGCAAATTATGATAAACAGTTACTGTAAGTCACAGCCCACTCGCATGTTCACAGCAATTAATAAAATGTCAGTTAAAATAAATAGCGGTAGATAAGAATATTCATTTTCTGTCCTACCTTTCTGGTACAGAACATGATCATATAAGCAAACTGAATAAATTAGGCAACAGTGAGAAATAGTGAGATATTGCTTTTAAGTAGATCCATCACTGTTTTGCTAGACACTCGAGCATAAGCACAGTGAGGTAATAAGGCTTGTGCTTTCAAACTTTTGTTCCTGGGAACTAGAACTTCCCTGACCAATTTTTTGATAAGAAAAGCTTTACCCTGGAAAACTTACCCCAATCTCTTTTAAATCTTTGTCTTGCAGTAACTGTAGAGGATCAATGAAATTTTGTTTGACATTAATATCAAGCGAGTCTTTCACCTCTGCCATTTGTTTCATGCTTTCACCAACATCCAGTAGTGCAGTGCCTGCAGCAAAAAACACTCTACTTGTAAGTCAATATATTTAAAAAATAAAACACAAAATATGTCTTAGAAAGCAGTCCACGTCCTCTCCCAAGCCAGGGACTCCCCATTTCTCATGTTTCCTCTCCCTAGTTCTCTTGTCGTCCCATATCAAAAAGCACCCACTGAGTCATGTTGCAGTGGGGCTGCAGGTTCATGGCAGGTAAACCTGCACACCCTGCATGCTCCACAGGGCAGCCCTGGCTCCATATCCTGGCTGGGAAGTTCCAGTGTATTTTGAGAGAAAAATGGGTAAGATTTGATTTACCAAAGATTTGCAGCATGGCTGATTGGAGTAGATTTTCATACAAATGACAAAACATGTATTTGAAAAGCTCCAAAACCCACAGGCAGCAGATCACAGGAAAAAAAAAAAAAAAGAATATATATATTCTTTTACAAGAAGTAACTTATGGGATTTCTTCCCATTAATTTACTTCTCAAATATAGAGTAACAGGATTTTTTTTAAAAGCTAAAAAAAACACAGTGAATCTAAGAATCACCCTGACTTATTTAGGTTTGACAACTCAGAAACTAAGTATCTTAATAATATGAATTGTCAGACAGTATTAATAATATCATTATCACAACCACCTGCAGCAGACGCTTAGGTAAAACATGGTGTGTTGTTTATTAAATGAATCACTCCCTAATTACTCTTCTTGAACTTTCCCTCTTACCTGCAATGACTATGTACATCCATTACATCACTGAGTAATTTTACTCTGCAAAGAACATTATACTGAAATATTCACGGAGGAGATACACAAACTCACCAAACATAGAATCATCTCCAAGCTCTCTGCCATACCGTATCATGCAGTCTCCCAGGAGGCCCTCTGTCTGGGGATAGCCTGTGGTTTTAACTTGTCCTCTGATCTTTGACATAGTGTTCAGCATTCCCAGCTTGGCTCTGTATGCTGAGAAGTACATGAAAAAATGACAAAGTTATAACGTCATTTTATAAATGTACATTTAAATCAATAAATCACTTAAAAAGTAACGTCACTAAGGAACTGTTGGCCTGTAGAATTTTAAGCCTTTTAGTGCCAGTATTTCATAATCTAAGGTTGAAAGATGACTCCATTAGACAGCAAGGATCGTATGATACCGTTTTCAGTCCCAGCTGAATGAGCATCATTTCTCCAGGCAGATTTACAGTGGGACTTCTGCTGAGTTACCAAACACTTGCAAACTCTCTATTATAAATTCTGCAGAAAGCAAATGCAAAACACATACAAGTGCAACCAAAGTCAGTTCCACAGTGTTGCTTCTGAGAACTTTGCACCTTCTTTGCCCTTATTTTCCTCATTTCCTTAATCAAGACAATAGGACTTCATTCTGCAGAATGGCCTGATACATACAAACCAATTTACTGTTGTGTTGCACCTATGAGGAGAGAATCAGGTGATTATGCCTACAGTAGCTTTCCAACCTACTCCTTACTGTCATCAGCCATAAGCAACAGCCCTGGCAGGCTGTTCCTGAGGCGTGTGGGCAACAGTCACGGGTTGCATCTTGAGCAACCCAGCTGGGCCTGGGCAAACACTGACTCCTGTCACCCTTAGACAGGCAGGACTCACTAAACCCTCCTCCAGGACACAGACTCCCCAACAGAGAGCTCTCCCTGAAGCCACTGGGACTAGGACTACACACGATAGCCTGACAGGCTGTTCTCCTCAAAAATGCAGGTCCTTCCAACAGCTGACCTAAACAATCCATCTATCTCCTAGCAGATAAATTCAGTTACCCATTGTAAATCTAAGCGTGCCTCCTTTCCTTTTTTTCCCCCCCTCAAAACAGCATTTGAAAATCTCTACTAATATGTCTAGGACTCTTAGGTCACTAACACCTGGTAGAGCCCCTAAGAAGCAAACTTTGTTCGAAGGCGATCACGGGGGTGGAAAAGTAAGAGTCGACTTCCCCATGAACAGACAAGCAGCAGTGTCCCCAACAGCAGCGCTGTACGTGTTAAACTCGACGCCTTTCTTTTTTATTTTTTAAATCTCTGCTAAAGAAAATGTTGGCTCTCTCTTTGCTTCAGGGATCCATATCCCACTCCAGGAAACGCAGCGCAAGTGGGAACGCAGGTGCTGTGCTGGGCGTCCGGCTGTCCCAGACGCCGTGCGCGCACGGCTGACGTGCCCAAGAGGCCCCGGAGCCGGGACGTGTCCAGCTCGCGGCACGCACAGCAGCCAGGCTGCACGGGGAAGGGTGTTCAGGCCTTCCAGGAGCCTCGGATTAATGACCTAGTTAGCTCTTATCCACCTGGGACGAATCGCTAAGGAAGAGGATAACGTCCGGCAAAACCTGACATAAGTCATTCCTTGCCTTACCTGGATTTGGCTGGAGATACTCTGTTGATTTGGATAGAAGCTCAGCTACAGCTTTATTAGTGACATCAATTTTCTGAAAAAAAAAAAAAAAAAAGAGGAAGGTAGCAAAAATCTATGACTAGAAAGCTTATCCTCTTGGTAGATACTATATATTGCTCTCTTTGACTATGAAATTTTATTTAAAACAAATCATATATGACAACTTAGAATAAAACGCCATGTCACAGCTGTGTCAGACACCAAAAGGTATTAATTAGCACATAGTACTGGAAAGAGCAGAAAGTTTGTATCAAAATGTAGGGATCTCCTTCCTCTTCAAAACCATTAATCATGAGTACTGCTTATAAAGCTCAGACTACAACTTTCCTGCCAGCCCAAGAGTTGTCACTATGACCGTTTTTCTCCAGAGGTGCAAAATGCTGAAAATATCCCAGCTCACAGTCCTGGGGTCAGTGCCATTTAATGTAGTAGTTTGCACTGTCTTCCCATCTGATAGCATCTTATGTGCTATAAAAATCACATTTCTGGGTTGCTTCTCTTTCCTCCCTTAGAGCTTGCACATTATTTTTCCTCCTATAATACAGAGGAGCAAAGAGTTATTCTGAAGCCAAAGAAACTGAAATCTAGAAGCATGTTTAGACCATAAATCCAGAAAGTGTGTGTTGGAAAACACACTCACACAAGACATTTTTCCTTAACCTGCCAACAGTAAAAGCTGTGACCTATGTCTACTATGTACATTAAAAATACAGGAAGAAGACAAGGGCAATGAAATAGCACACAAAAGCTGAAAAAGCAGACTCTGGGAGTACACTGTATAACTCATAAATGACAGTACTAACAAGTGGTTAAAAAATACCTCTATTTCCACAGCAAACCATGGCAGTTTCTGGACACTTATTTAAATTAACAAATACAATTCTGTAGCAAGGGAAAATTTGGCTCCTATAGCTCGATTTTTATCAGGAAAAACATCAGATAGGATGGGGTGCACTTATGACAACTCACTAAACACCAAAGACCTCTCTCTAGTCCAGCACAGGTAGCAGAGAAAAACAGATTTTTGATTCCACAGTAGTTGAATGTGGAAAAAACAACAGTGCTTTCCTTACCCTTTCCATCTCCTGGAATTCTTCATCTAATTTTGTTCCTTCTGCCCCACTTATCTTTTCGCTGAACAACTGTGAAAAGAAAACAGAAAAAACAAATGCATCACTATTTTATTAGAGAATAATCCAAGAACCACAGAAATGTCTTCCGAAGTAGAGAACAATCCACAACCATTTGAGGCAGCTACATGAGAGAAGAGCAATCCTCTTCCTGGAAGGGAAACGCAAGTTCCAAGAGGAAAACAGCCGACAGGAATTCACAAAAAGGACACAGAACAAAAAGACAAGAAGTGAGAGAAGAGCAATCCTCCTCCTGGAAGGGAAACACACGTTCCAAGAGGAAAACAGCCAACAGGAATTCACGAAAAGGACACAGAACAAAAAGACAAGAACCTCCTGGGTGCTTAACCAGGCAGCAGCCTCGTGGCACACGCGGCAGGGCAGGTTTTGGGCACGGGGACAGGCACAAGGAGGCTCCGCTGGGACTCACAGGCTCCCGGCCTGCTCTGCCGGGGTCCTCCCTCCTGCAGCAGCCTCCGGACGGGTCCGTGGCCTCCCCAGACCATCCGCTGCCCTCCCCTTCCCAGGGCGAGGGCGGCAGGACACGGCCCCTCTCCCGCTGAGCTGTCACATCCACCTCCATAGGTGGCTCATTCCAAATCATCCATTTAGGTTCTGGCAAAGGATAAATGTTGTGGGGCTACAATGACTGCTGGATGGAGAGGCGTAATTCATAGTGAATTACTGCATCAAATGAATAAAATAATGCAAGGCTGCACCCTTGGAGAGAATGGAGCTGGGCATTATAACAAGAAGCACAGACCTCTAAAGCAACCTGAACGATGCACAGCTGAATACAGCAGCAAAAAGACTGATCAGAAAAAAAAAAAAAAGAAGAAAAAGGCCAAACACTTCCCCAGTTCCATGCAAACAGTAATGATTGAGGAGTTTCTAGCCAGACCCTCTTTCAACCACAACTGCCCTGAGCTCTAGTTTCCTTCCAAAAACAGCGAATAAGCAGAGAGGTAGGGTAAAGAAACATTCCCTAAAGCCTATAAACTGCTGAGCTCCACACAGCAAGAACTGGTATATGATTCGAATGGCCACCATGCAATTTTACCACCACAGTTTATTCCACATCGGCCTGATCAGGCTGCACTTTACTATTCTGACATTAGAGGAACACAACAGCTTTTGTTCTGATCATACTGAATTTAGGAGTCGTAAAGCTAGTGCTACCACTCCCCAATCAAAAGCCAAAGGATACCCAATTAATTATTGAAAATAGATGCACAAAGGAGACAGCTGCTGAATTTCAGCTGTCTGACTATTTGATAAGCATCATTTACGCAAATTTTATCAAGCTGCAAAATACTCTGAACTTAAATAGAAGCTTGCTCAGTGGTGGAGCTGTGTAATTATGAGACAATATCTGTCAGTTTTCACGAGTCAGCTAATCGAAGGCATTACTACCACCACTTGAGACACGTATTCTGTGAGAGCTTGGCACTACTTGTTTGGGGAAACCCAAACATGGAGGAACCCACGGGCTGGGGAACCAGCTCCCATTCACCAAGGTGCCAGGGTCTGAGGTCTCTGAAAAAGAACATTTCACATGGTGGAGGCCACCAGCACCTTTCTGCTCGACTGCCAGCGCTGAAACTAGGGCCATTCTGCAGTGAGGCTACCCAGGGCTCTCCCGGATCAACATTTCTGCCCAGGGAATAGCTCCACACCTGTGAAATACTTCCTTCTCTCCGTGTCCCTGTCACTCCCTCCATCCCATTGGACTTCACAGAGATCGTGAAGCTGGGGGAAAAAAAGCCCCTCAATAAAAATACAATATCCCCACAGGTCCTGGCAAAACCTGTGCGCAACGACGACCTCTGCACGGGGAAACCCGCGGGGGCAGGAGGCAAACGCGCCTTGCTGGAACTGCCCGCTGGATCCTGCCGAGCTCACACGGGAAAACTAACTATGATCTTGTCCTCCACATAACGCACAAGTCTCTGGTGGGCTGGCTGTGGAATTTCCTTGGGAAACAAACCTGAGAAAGAAACAAATCAGTTCTGAAAGAAACCCCCTCAAATTACTGTGATCTCTAATTGAGCTTTGTACATCCATTTACTGTTGAAAAGGCAAACTGCCATTTGGCTGTACATCCTCACAAAAAAATGCAAATACTCATCTTCTAAGGAGTTTATATCCTCAGAACTTCTCATGATAAATCTTCTTCTTCCATAAACATAATAATTAGATTTTGTTCTCGGACTAGTTCTCAGCTATTCTTACTTTTTTGAGATAATGGGATTTGCTTTTGATTTGTGCTGCTGCAATGAGGCAAGAACAGAGAACATGAACTGTCTGCATTTTAAAGCAAAATGTACAGCTCACAAAAATTCTGCACTAAAAAGGCCTAAGGCTTCCACCTAATTTTTCAATATTTTATTCAAACTATGTAAAGATTTATACTCGTTCTTGCACAGGAACCGTACACTTCTCCCTTCTCATACGGATTGTAAAAATGAGCTTCAGGAAAATACGGTCTAATAACAGCACTGCTTTGTATTTCATATCCACTCGCTTTTGAGTGCAAAATTTTTCATATTTCATTAAGGAACTTTACTGAGCACCGGAAACTGCCAAGGACATCCCAGATCAACAGACAGCTGACAAAACCCTCAAAACAATCACCCTATTTTTTATATATCCACTGGGTATTTTATAACACAAGTCAATCTGAGACTTGCCAGCCAATACCTGCATACATTTCCGCCTGCCCTTTTCCCTTATTTTGCCTTTCTTTTGGAGCAGCCCTAACCCGGGATTCACCCATCACACTTTGCAGCTCTTCAGCTTCACTTGTTCCAACAGTAGCTCATGGAGCCCTTCATTAGCCAGCAAAACTCTCCCTGTATAAAACTCACCAAGAAATCACCAAATATTATTTAATGACTGGAAGAAAGATATCCTAGTCTATTAAAGACTTGTTAGCTTTTCATGGTTCTTCACCAAGTAACTGCAGTTATTTTATCCTGAAGGAAATATCTGTTGAAACTTTAATGGAATGGAAAATTCCTATATTTGTCATAAATATGCACACTGTCAAACCCATGAGGCAAAATCTACATTTCAGGAGAGCTCTTTTAGCAAAAAAAGCCAAAGCTATGGAAACACTCTTCATTTCTCTTCCTCCCTCTAGGAATGAAATAGGCAATCAGTGGGGAAAACTAAGAGATTCCTCCCAAACTTAACATGCAGAAAGCCAGGAAATAATAGAGCTAGATGGCCATATTTCCCACAGAAACATAGCATTACTGGTCCAACTGCACTAATATATTAAGACATACCTTTAAATCCAGTATTCAGTACAAAATACTACATTCCAGTATGGCTGATGCACAACAGTTACGCCTTTCTTAACAAATCATTAAAACTTTCAGTTATGGCCCTGCAGCCATGTAATTGTTTGTTTGGTGTTAAATTATTATACATGGAGGACTTAATGCAACTTGACAATACTAATGGCTTTCTGAAGGCTCTTATTAAAGGCTATCATAAACACAGGAGGAACAACACAGCTGGCAAGGCATCTTCTGGCTAAAGGAAAACTGCAGTGTTCAACCTCCTGAGCAGAGAGAGGCTGTATTTTTTCCCCCAGAAAGATTATTTATATTAGGGAACCCAAGTTGCCAGTCTGTGTTCTAGATCAAAAGTAAATTAACTTCAAATATCCCCAATTGCCTGTTTGGTGCTTCCAAGTCCCACTGCAGGGCTACGCACCCTGCTTGCGTCTCCTCCGTCCCCCTCGCTGGGCTTTACCCACATTGCCAATGGTCACGCTCAAAACAAAAGCCCCTGCCGCTCTGTGCAGACTGCCAAGAACCTGAACCTGAGGCACAGTCTTCTTGAGGACATATTTTAATGCAGTCCATGATTTGTGACCTACTAGAGCAGATGGAGGCAGTGCCACCTGCACAAACTCTCCCGTGGGGCTGGAGAGCTTTTGGAGCATCCTTGATGGGGTGAGCACGGAGGCTGAGGGGCACCTGGGACTGACTTCCAGGGACCTGCAGTGGTCCAGGGACTCGGATGGCAAGCAAGGTGCCTGGCATAGCAGAGCCAAGCTCAGACGCACGTTTTCAGACTCCGACCCAAATGGAGACAGGAAAACATGGCACTTTTCTCCTGGAAGAGCTGCAGAAGATGCTGAAACCAGCCCAAAGCCACCGCAGCCTCTTCAAGCCTCTCCTCGTGTTCCCAAGGCCTCCCCAGACCAACCTGCAGACACTAAAAACAGAGACCCCGCTGCACATGCAAGTGGGCAGTATGTGCCCACGGAAGATTTCTTCAGGCTCCCACGAAACGTGAACAATGAGGAAAGAAAGTAAAAATTATAAAAATGTACCAGTACTTGAGGCTGTTCTTCTAATTATATTGACAGAGCTCACACTAGCCTAATGCTTTGGAGAAAATCCAGCAACCTCTTATTTTAGAGGCTAAGCATTGAACGATGGCAAAAACTCTTTGGTTGCCTCTGTATGTTGTGTTTTCAAAGAAAACAAGAATATTCTTGCTCTGATTTACTTGAAAGGGAAAAAATAATTCAGAACCACAAAATAAATAAAGGATCCACTGCAAAGTGAATGCAGGTTTCAGTCGTGCAAACACCAAGCACTCTGGCTTGCCTGCAGCAACACATTTAAGGTTGTACTTAAGTAGGTGCTTAAGTTTTGCTGGATCGAGGCCGGTGTGCTCAGCACCCCGCAGCACGAAGCCCCTGCAGGCCCTCACCTTCACAGGGCACAACTTGTTTCCACTGCTAGGCTCTCAGCTAGCACCAGCACTGATCTCTCCAGAGCACGCAGGGAACAGCCATGGAGATTTCTGAGAAGATCAGAGAGAACTGCTTTTCAAAAAATTAATCAAACAACGGAACTGGGTCCTACTGCTATTGAATTAAAATTATGGAGTGCCAGAAGCTGTACGCTGGAAATTAAATTCTTGTTATTGCTCTCATGGCTACATGAATGGTATAAAATACCACACTGAATTCAGCAGTGCTTGTACATGAGTATTTAAGGTACCCGTGAAGTCCTCCCTTTCAGTAATAGTTTCTATGCAATTATAAAAATGCAACATAATAATGTTTTAGAAGTTATACGAGACATTTTAATACCAATTAAAAATTATAATCATTTGGTGCAAACGAGGATTAAAACAGCATTCTTGCACTACTTACTGCAGATTACATTTTTGCATAGATGCAGAGAGACAGACAAAAGACTACAGACAATGGGATGATGCTCATGTACTTCATTACCATCACAAGCTGCCGAACTCCAGAAGGACAAACTCCACGGCCAAGGGAACTCCACTTCTTACATTTTACCAAAGATCTACATTCATAGATGTTTAGAGTTAATAAAATAATGTATTTATGAAACACATATGGCCCAGGTGTCAAAGCTGGAGCTCATGACCAAGCTCATGCTGTGTCCAAGCATGGCCAGGGCATCCCACACAAGCAACCATCCTCCAGGGCCCTGGGGGGGACCTAGGAGCAGCCAAAGGCGAAGTACCAACGCAGGGCTCCGTTTTTAAAGCATGAAGAATATTAAATATACAAAGAACTGTGTTCTTTTAAGGATGCACTAAGACAAATTTAAATAAGATACAACTTAAATGGTGCTATAGTATTTTCTAATTAAAAAAAAACATACGAAGTATGTACAAAGTAACAGACTGATCCCTGTTACAGTTTCAGGGCACAGATCGTTTTTGTGGGAAATTCCATTCCCTCCAAAAAGAGGTCATCTATAAGAACACTAGGAATCTCAAGGGTTTGCGTCCCAAGAAGCAAAATATACCATCTGTACCCAGAAATCTCTGAATCACACAGACTCAGAATCAAATACCCAGAAGTACAAGGAGCAGGATAAAAAGAAATAGGAGAAAAATATGTTTGCAACATGATTTGGCCGGGGAAGCAGATCTACAGCCCTGGATGTGTATTTCTTGCACAGTGGTATTTTGTGAGCTACCGATGCAACATCAAGCCAGTGTCTAGTGTTTCACTGTTAATGTTCACGCATGCAGACGTGCAGAACGCGCTATCAGTGAAGCTCCACGCTCGCCGGGGCAAGTCCTTGAGAGCTGCACGTGGTGCAAAGCGCAGAGAGGTCCAGGCTGAGACCCGCCGCGCCGACGCTACGGAGCCGGCCGGCCCCAGCGCCCCGCGCTCACACAGGAAGGAGCGGCGGCGTCTGCGGCCACCGCCGGCCGTGCGCGGGCAGCCCAAAGCGGCAGCTTCCCGTGCGCGGGAAGGACGCGCCGGCTGCGCACGCCGGCCTCGAGGAAAGCCCTGCAAGCGCTGCTGACACGGGAAGCTCTGAGCAAGGGCACAGGGCCCAGCTGAAGCAGCCTTGGGCAAACCAGCTAAGTTTGCAGCTCAGCCAGAACCCAACATCCATCTTCCAGCAAAAATCTCCCTGATGGATCCACGGGAAGCTCTGCTCCCAGCCTAGCGGCACCGAAGGCTCACAGCAGCGCAGGCAGGAACTCCCACTGATTCCGGTTTTAAGTAGAGCTCTTCTGTACTATGTACTTCAAGGGTGACGTCTCCTAATTTAAGCCTGTGTGTGCAAATAAGGACTGGTGAAGACATCTAGGCATGAGAAAAGGTATTTAATCAATCTAACGGCCTTTGCTTTGGAAGCTGCATCAAAGAAGAGGCACGGAACTTGAGAATGTGAGAAAAATGAGGTTACTTATTTCATAAGTGCCTTCTTCAGAAAGGACTTGCACAATGAAAGAAAAAGATGGAAGAAAAGATGTTACTAATGCAATTAGTTAAACAACCTTTTTTTTTTTTTTTCCCCCCCATGGTCAAAACAAAAGTTTTCTGCCACACAGGAATACTATTACAAAGGGAACACTTTAAGGGCACCTTGAAGGGCACCTGTTGTAAAAAAGCTAACAAGGGCCTAACAGAGATCAGCCAGCACCATGCACAGGACGTGGGTGTCTGACCCCTTCTAAACGTGTCTAACATCCTTGCACTTCTTTCTGCTGTGTAGGTGCTTTAGAAATCCAACATCTGTAAGGTAAGTGGCAAACACCTTTTTGCTCTACGAAAAGATCTTCAACTGAAGTGACTGGCATTAAACAACAGAGACAGTTGTAAAAACATGGGACACTGTGATAGTCATGTTCCTTCTGTACATGAAAATCACAATAACTTTTAATGAATTTCTATGTTACTTGTTATAACTGTGAAATAAATTAATCCTGAGTTTGATTTTCTTGGGCAACTCTACCCATATTATTCCTGTCATCTAATATATTTCTCATACGCATTTTTTGCTTAAGTTTGAGAGTTTTACTTCTATTTTTATTTCAATAATGAAAACATCAAACATTATATTATAGCTCTAATTCCTCTAAAAGTTACACTGCACGAAACCAGGCACAAGAAGCCTGTGCCAGGACCTGACTTCTACCCAAATGCCCAACACTCGCTGCTACTTGGTTGACACCCCAAATCCTACAGGCGGCTGGTCCGGGCAGACACAGTCAGTCAGTCTCATTGAAAAAATCCATCCAAAACCAGGATGAACACAACCTGTGTAACCTAGACCTATATTAAGAAGCCTGTCCATTGAGAGTGGGGCTCTTTCCTTCTAAGCAAGTGTGCCCTTTCAGATGCCTCTGGTTTGAATTCTTAACATATTTCCAAGTATTTTATCTTCACTCTCATGCAATCAACAGCTTGGCTCCTCTGTGGCATTACAAGAGTCTCAAGTTTCTCATTAAAAGAAAAACCATGCTACCTGTGTTGCTGATATTGCTTGTTGTTAGTTCTGAATTCCAGTCTTGCTATTCCAAGTAGCAGCTACTTGTTAACCACTGCTAGGGGTTTTGATGCCAAAGGAAAACTGAGTGACCAACTGGTCCAGATTCAGTGAAACATTCAGGTTTCCAGCACACCAGTAACTTAGGGGGAAAGTGGAAGCCTAAATACTTGATTGAATTTTGGGTTAAATTGACTTGTGATTGGTCACACAGTAAGAAGTGGTAACTCTGATATTAGAAAGCCAGAGTTCCAGCTCCCCATTTTTGCCATGGAGAATGCTGCTTTCCATAAAATATTCCATGTGTATTTCTGAACAGGCAAAGGGAGTGAAAATTACATTTACAAGACACAAATTGGGGGTTGTCAGCTATGATGATGTGACTAAATTACAAGAATTTCAGATTTTGTTACAGAACAAAATTAAAGCATATGGATGTATAATCTGTGCAAAAGAGATATTTTTATTGTATAATATGTGTTAGAAAAGTGGTCTGAAAATTATTTCTGCTTGTTTTCCATGTTCAAACTAATCTGATCAGCTGTTTCCTCTGCCTTTTGGATTTTCAAATTGCGTATGTTAATACTCTTCTAAAATCTGAAAAATGATGTTATTTTCCTGCTGAAACCACGCAATCATAGATTATTCTAGTTTCTAAATAACTGCACCCTTACAAAAGATAAAAATTCCTACAAAGAATCAGCATCAACCCAAATTGTGCAAACATTTGGCTAGTAGAAAGTCAGATTTAGGACAGAATATTTTCCTCTTTACCTTACAAAAATCACCAAGGAAGGGAAAAGTAAGAATAGAACAGCAACAAAAAAAATAGGGCAGAAAGATACAAGCAAAACAGTAGTGTGAAATAATGCAGCGACTCGGTAGACTGGGATGGACTATTGAGTTATTAACTACAGGCAGGACCCAAGCTAACACAACTGAGTGATGAACTCTTCCCAGTCACATCTGAAACAGAGTTTGGCAACAGCAAACTCAATTCCCCACTCCCAACCTAAAGTCCCAAAAAAGAGGCCCCGGGGATTTTGCTGGTACTGAACCTGAGGTATGTCCTTGCAAAGCGAGCCAAGAGCTGCAGCCAGGGCACACAGCGAAAGCTTCTGCCGTGGCATCAATGGTCTGTGGATAAACCGAGGGCGTCTGTTTGCAGGATTCGTAATCCAGCGTCTAAACCTTACCTGCAATATTATAGCTGGGTAACAAACTCCAGAAATAACAGAAGATAGAGCTATTTGAATAGCAGGTATTTTTGGAAAGTCAGCAAACTGACTCTGCTTTTGCTTCAAAAGAATAGAATTAATCAGCAGCTCTTTCACACATTAAAAAAGTAAAAAAAAAAAAAAAAAATCACAAGGTATTAGGAATCTTGCTGCTTTTGAAAACTCCAGCAAGCGCTTATCTAAATCTCTAGGCATAAGAGCTTTTTAAAAATCTGACCCAGGGGACTCATCTGAGAAGCACACAGGACTCAGGCTGACAAAATACGAGAGTTCAGTCATATTTCAGATTCTAGCCATAAACAGCTGATGGGCTGCACTAACTACTGATGCCTTATGATTAGTTAGTGCCTTCTCTTCGTGCAACGTTTTGTCCTTGTGCTTCTTCTGGCACAACACAGCAATGGCTTCCTTTATTTATGTTTTTAAGTTAAGGCTGGATAGGTGCTCCATCCTGCTCAGTATTTAAACTACTCCTTGCCTGCAGCTACCTGTGTGCATCTGTGCCCGTTTGTGTAAAAACCATCTTGAATATACAAAGGCCCACAGCAGTATGGTCGAACCAACGTCAGATACCACTGAAAATTTGGAGCATCAGCAAATACTTTTCCACCAAAACAAAGCGTTTAAAAAATTCACAAAAACACGGCCTGGGCAGGAAGGACGCAGCAATTCAGCATATTCCCCAGGCAGTCTCTGCCACCAGGTTCCTGCAGAGCCCTGGAGACAACTAAAAGGTGGCTGAGCTTTTGGTGCGAGGCAGCAGCACAAACATCACTCACCTTCCTCGGCGAGAAGGCGCAAGACTGACCCTGCTCTGCGCCACCGAGGTTACATCAATGCCACGAGTTCAAACACTAAGGCCAAACTCTGCTCTTCACTACCATGTTGTCCTCACGGAACTCAGAAAAATAAAGGTAAGAGCTTGGCTCGGTGCTCAAACTGGAGCAAGGAGGAGGGAAGGGGGAGCAAGAAAGGCGACGGCCTGTGGGGCTGGCGAAGGCGCCGAGCCCGCGGGCCAGGCCGTCCGGCAGCTGCTCCGGCGCGTCCCTCGCCCCGGGAGCGCGGCACCACAGAGCCCCCTCTGCTCCCGAGGGCCTCTCCACGGCGGCTTTGGGGCTCCACGTCACCCTGGTGCTTCCTCGCGTCCCATCACCTGCTCGAGGAGCAGAGCGCCAGCCCCTTCCCCATCTTCCTGAGAGCTTGTATGCACATTCCAGGCCTACTAATAAAAACAGCAGCCCTTTAAATATATCCTCTTGACATTTATTTTATTCCTCTTTTCACTGTCTTTCCCTCACCCCTCCTTACTCATTTCCTCACTTTGCCTTATGTTCTTTTCAGTTTCCTGTATTTCTCCTCTGTTTTCTCAATATCTGAACAAGTAGCACATGTACCTACATGCACACACCTACACACACAGGGGGTAAAAAATAAAAGAAATAAAGCAACAGCCTTTGACCTAGCAGTCTCCAGCAGTCCGAAACAAAAGCAAAGGGCAATTTCTTCTGTTCCACCAATCCTCCCCATTATTTTTCTTTCATGAATAGCTCTTCAAATAGGTGGTTTCATTAAGTAGATTCCAGGATATTGTGGTTTTAGATTGAATCCAGTCTAGCAAGTCCATTTTTCAGTGATGCTAAAGCACCTCATCTAAGCAAAATATCAACATTGCCAAACTGCAGAGATTTCCAAAGAAAAAAAGAATTTTCTCAGATTAGCGGGACAGCGGTGGGATAGAGAGTCACTGGTATAAAGTACAAATGCTGGCTCTGATCACCACAAGAGACTTGATCATAGTGTCTTATATTTAGCATCTCCTTATATTATGCAAAATGAAATTATCAGCACAGCTAAGGCTAAATTGCCTGCTAGGGCTCTCAAGCAAAGTACACACTGCAACATGACCCTGGGCTTCAAATGTCAGGTAAAAGCAACTCTCCAGCGGGTATGTCAGGGTAGGAAATAAAGCCCTTCACTCCAGCATCAGATTAAGCCTCAAAAACAAGTCTGAGGAATTTAAAAAAAAAAAAAAAGAGAAAAAAGGGGAAAAAAAAGAAGAAAAAGAAAAGAGCTATTTTTCCCCTTGTACACAAATGACGAAAGCCTATCCACTGCTTTTGCATATGGTTTATGTTTTTGCTGGGTTTGTATCTTTTAATAACCTTCCAAAAACAGCTAGAGAAGCAGCGTGGCAAGACATATTTTGTTCTCTAACTGGTTCCATTTTGAGATGCAAATGTACTCACAACAAAATACATCTTGTGCCCTCCCACTGAACAGAACTCAAAGCAAATATTGCTCAGACACAGCAGCCTGAGAGCCAAATGGCTCAACACTATTCCTAATACCCTTTGAAGTTATTTTTCTGCACCCTCCTCCTAGCCGGGGCCTGACGCTGCAGCCGCACGCGCAGACCACGGCCGCTAGCACCGGGAGGTGACACACGAAGCGCAGGAAGGGCAGCTGCCCAGCCGGGCTGTCCCTCGGCTGCCACTGTCACACGGTTCCTCACGAGCTCAGATAGCATCGTGGGACTGCAGATTGCCGGCTCATCCCTTCTTCCCTGGAGATGTCACACAAATGCCCTGGTTTCTCTGGAAATCCTGCATGCTGTGCAACAGCCTCCGTGCCAGAAAACATATTACTCCGAGTACCATTTCCTCAACACAGTCTGAGATCTGAGCAGAACTGAGATGGCTCTTCAAAACCTTCTATTTCAGAGCATTTGGGTACCAGCTTGGATGTGTTTGTACGTACGTTATCAGTTTGCCTGCACTTACATGGTAAAGAAGGGCCCTGATACTACTATTTTCACTACATTTACCAGATGGTGAAAATAGTAATTTAGCTACTACCTCATCTAATCCCAGAGGGGTTGATTCCTTTTAAAAGAACAGTAAGAACTAAAATGACATTAAATGATTTTAAATTATTTTTAATATGATTAAAGAAATAGCAATAGTATATAGGAAAAGAAGTCCTTTCTACTGCATTTGCTGTATGATTTTGGCAGCACTTTCACATTAGAATGAAGCAAATTTTTCATTGTTTACCTGAATATAAACCAATATTTTTTTTAATTCACAACAGAACTACAAAATTGGCAAAAGAAATGCAGGAAATATGTATTATGTAATTTTTTTTTTACAGCTATTACATTGGGCATACTGACCTCACTTAGAGCATTGCAACTAAGTTTGTTCTTGATGTGAGCTTGGCCTGTTCACGTCCATTAATTCAGGTTTAAACGGAAGAGAAGACCGGATAACTTGGCTTTTAACTCTAATTTTCTGCTACGGTGGGATGTGAGACAGATTGATAAAGCCTTGCCAGACTGAACAGAGACACATTTCTGGCAGTGTGGGTATAACTCTGTGCCCATTGGACAGGTTAGTTCTCAAGATGTGCTTGGCAGTTTGTAGATTAAATTTTTTACTTAAATCCTAATTTGCAACTTAGAAGCCTGTTGTACTTTGCACACAGCAGTAGAATTTCCTTACCATTTAAAGACAAATGATCGCTCACAAAAGCAAAGCCTACTGAGGACCATCTCCCAGTTCCTCACCAAGCTCCTGTACCAGAGGGGGTCTTTTGAGGAGCTATTCCATGTGCTTGTGACCTATGGGCTAGGGACACCAGTACATGTCCCTCAAAACAAACCATATTTAAATCACGTAAAGATGAAATTTTCTGGGGGGGGGGAAAAAAAAAAAAAAAAAAAAAGGACCTAACCCATCATGTTAGTTCTGACTAAACCCAACTGGGAGAACCAATGCAGTGTCTAGCTCCGGTTCTTGCTCTCTGCATAAGCATCAAGAGAAAAAAAACACAGGCACAACCAAGAGTAGTGATTTAATAAATTGTTCAGTTAATTTCTTAGGCAGGAAATTTAACATTTTTAATGACCTTTTTTTCTGTGCCTCTGTTCATGATAATTAATCCCGACTTCCCTCCCAAATGCACACTCTCTCAGGTCCCTTCTCTCTTCCCACAGGTCTCTCTTCCATCTCCAGAAAGAACTGCACTTAGTTTTGTTCTTTTCAGTACTCAAGAGATACTTATTTGCTCACCCTCACACTCTTTTATCACACTGTGAGACTGGTTTATATTGTTAATTTATGTAGTCTCTAACTCAAGGTTGAAAGAATGATGAGTCCCAGCACATGAATACTGTAGCAAACAGCCCAGAGAAGATCTTGTACTTGCTGATATTTTGAGAAACAGATAATAATGAAGAAAAAGGCAAGAAAACACAACTAGAAAGAGATAAGCATTACCTTTGCTTTCAAGGAGAGATGCAATAAACTTTTGCTTGAAAAGCTACTTCCTGTCAGTTTGGGTTTTTATCACAACAATATTCATTATTTGCAATCCTATTTTATTAACTTTGACCTTCTGCCTTTACACTGCAAAAGCACTTTCCCACAAATACACGAACACTTGACCTTAAGAACACAACAGATAAATGTCACCAGCTTTGTGAACTGAGAAAAGCTACTTGCCAAACAGTTTATGAAGTTTCTGTAATGCTTAGGCTCAAGAGGGAACAACATCTTGTGAGGTCTAAACCACCCACAGGAGTAAGGGACCTCAGTCAGAAATTAGACAAAATGCCGTGAGTACAAGCAGCAAAACAAGCAGGAAATGGTTAAAGGAACATGGCCTGGCACCTCTAAACCTGAAAGCCCAAGTGCTTTCTCCTAAAACGTATACACTACCTGCTTAAGATCATTTCCTTTACCAAGCTTCTTTGGCAGAACAGATTAAGCAATCACTAACGATAAGCAGATAATTTTGGCAAGACGCTTAACTGTAGTTGTAAAAGCTTTTACTTCTTTCTCACAACATACAGCAGCTCTCTCAGCTTCCTAATTACATGCTTTCTTTATTCTTTTTAAGCATCAGCACAGAGTCTAAACACTAGCTGCTGAATACTGTGAAAAGAGATGTGTGTTGTACATTTAAAGGAAAAAAGAGCAGCTGTCACCAAGCAGAGCTTGATTCCAACAACAGGGAACTAGCACAACATCTCAACTGGATGCTGAGACATTGTGCTAGACATTAAACTCCAATAAAGAACAATTCACAACTCAAACACAATTCTGTTTTTTTTTTTCTCCCCCTCTAGACTTTTCTCCAATATTCTGTGTGGCAGCCAAGGAATTAAGGATGAAATTCAACAGTCACACTGAAGAGCAGGCTTGCACACCAATATTAAGCTAAAGAACAAATTCCTTAACACAAGCTTTAAGTGAAAGCAGAAGAAATGCAAGCATCCAAACACAGACCGCAAAGCTGTAAGCTAGTCCTGCGGCCCAGACCTGACTGAAGTTGCATCCAAGTGTCCCTCACAGAAGATCGAGACCACCCAAAGGTTAAGCGATCTTGTCATTAACTGCCCCAGACAATAGCTGTAGCAGTAACATTGTTCTGCAGAGGGACTTTGTCTTTAGGTCCCATATTCTTCAAACAAGCTGAACCTGGGCATAGCCATTGCTTCTAGCTCTGCATTTCTAAGACACCTTCTGATGTGAAGTCTGGAACAACCATCTCAAATATTTTAAACCCAAAATCAGTATCAGTACCAAAAACCTTCTCAGATACTTAGACGGGCTTGTTGAGAGCCCCCCCTACTAACTCTGGGCATTTTAGCTTTAGCTGTTTGACGTGGCGGTGGGATGACAAAGCCAGCAACGCAGATGTCACACAGGGATTTCTTAACCGCAGGGCTTTCATTGTTGATGCCCTTGGCAGCAACCGAACTTCAGAGGCAGCAAAAGCCCCGTGACGCACCTTCCCGAACCTGAGTCCATCCCACTGTAAACCCAGAGCTCTTCAGGATTTCCACATCACTCCTACTGCCTCTTACGTGTTCAATTTACATGTGGCAAAATCCATTCCTCCTCCAGAGAGCGAAATCACATTCCAAAATAAAGTTCTCATTGCCATGGCGTGGTTGAAACCACTCAGCTCTGTACCTATCACTCATGCTTTCGTCAGCCGTGCTCCAGACCTCCGCACAGAAAGGTCTCAGACTGCCCTTTTGTGGCTTTTGGCTGTGGTCCCTCAAAGCAGCATCAAATGACCTTTCACAGTCACTGCAACTGTTTAGACTGCACAAAAGCAGCAGTTCTGGACAAACAAAATTACTGCAGGTCTGAGGCCAGGACTTCTTCATGCAACAGAACAGGCATTGCCCACCCTCCATCACATCAGCAGCAAAGGAGAGGCCAGGATGCTGGACCCGTGGAAAATAGAGGCAAATACAGAAATGCAGCATAACAATTTGCACGAGAAGTTGTACCAATCCTCATCACGGTGGCATGAGCTTAGGTTAAACACATGCAGTTATTGAAACTTAGTATCATAGACAAAGGAAATTTTTGTCCATATATGAGTAAAGTCCAAGACTGCAGACTATATAATGCGATTTTGCATTTCTATAGAGCGTGAGTCATTTCGCACCAGGCAGCGACGCGTCACAGCATTACTGGGCATTTTAGTCAAACTTGACTGCTAAAGCTATTCTTTAGCACATGCACTGCACAACAAAAACTACTTTGTGTTCCCAAACCTTGAACACTTCTCTGACAAATCTCCACTGTGTTTCCTGAAGAACTCAATACTTATGCCTACATATACATTTATAAATTAGGAAACTGAAAGTAATTATTATTGTACACAGCACAAAAGAAAAATTTCTAAGAAAATGCAATAAATTACATGGACCTACCCAAATTCTTAGACATAGACCTATTATTCTCTCAATGCCTACGCAAGACTATGACTGTAATACAGGGTAAGATACAAGCGTTTTTAATGAGAAATCCTGATCACATTGAAATCTGTTACAAAAAATCAACTTCATTGATCTGAGATTTCATTCATTGAAATCTGTTACAAAAACTCAATCAACTTCATTGATCTGAGATTTCATCTAGCCAAGAAAAATGCCTCCACACAGACAGAATCCCCCTTTTTTTCCAAAACTTCTTTCTTCAGATCTGAAATACTGTTCCTTAATCTGTTAAGATCTCGCTGATAATGGAATTGAATATATGCTAAAAATACTAGTATAAAGACTCATCAGCTGACAATGTAATATTTCCCACATCCAACAGGGACTCCAAGTCCTCCAGCAATTCTGTAGTGCATCTGGAACAGGATATGCTGAATAAAGGTTCCCAGTCCTGGCACAAAACCATGCAAACACAGCAATGGCAGAGGTCCCCAGGGCATGGCAGCCCCAGAGAAATCAAAGGATCCTTTAAGGCTCCTACCTCCTTGTATGTCCAGATAGATAACAGCCAGGGGGGAAACAGCTTATGGGATTTTTGTTGTTGCTTGGCTGTTTTTTTGTTTGTTTCTAGTGAACTTATCAATGACTCCCAGAACTGGGATGGTTTCAGAAGCAGGTCATCAACAAGGTGGCTTGGGATCACTGCTTATCCTCCCGAGCAGTGGCGAGCGCTTCTGAGCTGCAGCCTGTTATTTTGCCCTTAAGAGGTTTGGCAACAAACTACAGACAAGAGCAGGAGCTGGGACACACTTTGTACTTTTATGAATGTTGATGTTGTCTTTTAAATAACCACTTACTAGAGGCTGAACTTTAATTTGGATAAAACAAACATCTCGTCCATTTGCTCTGACAAATCATTAAAACAAATATATCTCCAATTCCAGTAATATGCACAAAGCTTTTAAATGCCATATATAAGAACCAGTCTAATACAGAGACCAAAGATCATACAAGCAGGCATTGTAAATGCTCAGTAATGCTGGACTGGGTTAATAGGATTAAATAATTATAACTGTACTCGGAGCAGGAGGCTGGACTAGATGACCTCTAGAAGTTCCTTCCCGCTACGAGACTATCAGAGATATTCACCTAAATCTGGAACTAACTGCTCTTTTGGGGAGCAGGGGGAAGAAGGGCCATCAGAAGTTAACTTCTTCCTCCCTTTTCCAATTTCATGGACTCCTCCCTATGCTCCAAACAGCAGTTACACAAAACACTTTGAATTTCTTCCAAAGTAAAACTGGAGACTTTTCCTCTCAACTCTGACCAGTTTGACACTCGCTTATCCAGCCCGAGCGTATCAGCACAGCAGATGTCCGAGCACCCGCACCGAAGGGGTGCTCCTGAGTGCGCGGCGCAGGGGCAGGTCCTCTGGCAGGGGGACATGGGACAACCAAGTCCCAGTGCTGGGTGGCATCCTGCCAGCCCACTTCCCCCTTCTGCTTTAGAGTCTTGCTTAAGGTTGAAGAGTTGTGCAATATTTCATCGTCCTTCCTCTCCATGGAGACAAACTAGAGACGAGCGACAAGCTCCACAGAGTGGGTTTTCCTGGTTGTTCCCACATTAAAACGTCTTCCTCCCTCCACAACCCCCTGCTGAAGGACTCGCTGAGCAGCAATACACTCCTGCTTTGGCCTTAAAACAACCCCTCCTTCAAAAGACCTTCTCCGTATTTAAGTTAGGTGTGGTTCCCTTTTGATATACTGACAGATGTCCACTAAGAAGATGAAAAAAGGTGATTACGTGGAAAAAAATCCCTAAAAGTTTAAATAAAGGGAATAACTTCCTTTACCTGCTTCCTTTCCAAGTAACACAAAGACCCTTCATATTTTCTTTGTAGTCACTCCAAACTGTGCTTGAGCTAAGCTGTTTCTACACTAACTCTCTCTCATGACTGAATTTAAGGATCGCTTTTACAGATGCAAACAAGCAATTGTGGAAGTGGTCCCTTATGAGATGGTGAGAGATGGTGTGCTCTTCTCCCTAGGCAGCACCAGCACTGATTGAGCTCCATTACTCACACCATCAGTGGACCCTCTGGGTGGGCTCAGAACCACGCAGGACGGTGCTGAATGGGCTGAGGGCTCCTGGCCCTGGGGACTGCGTGCTCCACGGCTGTGTGCCTACCACGACCAGGTTAGAGTCCTCACGAGCGGCTTGAGGAAAGAGATGAGCAGGGGCTGTGTATGGAAACATTTCACCACGTGCACTTCTGCTGGTCACGTTGCCTCTCGTTACCCGCTGAGTCCCTTTACAACCTTATCTCACGCCAGCCCTTGGGCTAATAGAGCCCTCCTTTCCCCAACACCTTGGACAGCTGAGCCGAGTTCCCCCTTTCCTCCAGTCAGGTAACACCACTGTTTCTCCCATCCCTTCAAAAGCCTGCTCAGCTGTTCGCTCAAGTCGGAAACAAGATTCCCACGGATTTAAGAGCATAGCCACTTAAAGGCTTTGTGGATTAAACACGTTGAGGTGCTTTCATTAGGAGAGTCTCTTTTACCTGTATCTGGGCTGGGCTATATTTTATGCAAACCGCTCATTTGCCCTATCGGGCTCTGGGGGTGCTGGGCCATGGACAGATCTTTTAGTCTGCTTTGCTTGCTCTCATGTGATCACAGCTGTGATAGTCACACTGAGTCCCAGAGGAGCAGGTAGGGAGCCCCCATTTGCTCATCCTGCAGAGCTTTGTGCTCCAGTGAGGCACTAGTCTCCTACCCAGCACAGTTTACTCCACTCTGAATGCAAACAAAACATGAATATATTCATCAACACACTTTTCCCCAGCTGCTAAGCCTGCTCTAAGCCCTTTTCATCCCTAGCAAGACATTCCCAGCGCTTTCTCGCCCTGGCGCCGGCTCTCCTGTGACGACCCGGGAGCTGTTTCTGTGCCTCAATCCGCCGGCAGGCTGGATGGCGTCTCCGTGCGCCACGGCGCCGCGCTCAGGGCTCGCTCACGGAGCGGGCAGCGCGAGGCTCCCGCGGCCTAGATGTAGCTGATACAAACTGCCACACAACTGCATCTTCAGGCTGATGGCAGCCGGTTCAGGCTGATGCCCTAAATACTGCCCTTGTTTGCAGTGGGAAAATATGGGTACAAAACCAGTCTAGCTACCTGCCTTGCTAGTCTGACTTCTGTAATGTCCCCCCTCTCCTAAATTGTTAGCTTTACGCTCCCTTATCTACGCACACCTTCCCACTTCTGACCTCTTTATGTGGCATCTAACAACTCCCACTCCACCCAGTGAAACTCTGTGCTCTGTCTCCTGAGA